>JADLZN010005043.1:280181-366222 GCA_018155175.1 Sinocyclocheilus anophthalmus | reverse complement strand
GTTGATAAGAGTCCTGTCCTGAACACATCTACATGCCGTATTAGGTTATAGTCATAGCGCCACCTGCTGACAACAGGAAGTGACATGTTTTACGCTGTAACGAACTACTCCTAGAACTTTAATGACATCAACATTTTTTTTTTGGTCAGTCTGATCTAAAGGCCTTTAAGATGTTAAGTTGTGAAGATCTTGTGTTTTCGTTAAAGGATGAGTCCATGGCGCCGTGACAAATTTCGATGTCTCGCCATGGGAATAAAAGTTTTTGTAACTCAGGCATAAAATGTCCGATCTTCCCCAAACTTCACATGTTCAATAACAGTACTGGCCTGAACACATCTGAAGTCCAATATTCCATTATAATCATAGCGCCACCTGATGGCAACAGGAAATGGCTTGTTTTACACTAACTTAAATATGCAATGTCCGATCTACCCCAAACTTCACATGTTTGATAAGACTCCTGACCTGAACAGATCTTCATGCCCATATTCAGTTATAGTCATAGCGCCACCATCTGGCAACAGGAAATGGCATGTTTTACACTAACTTAAACATACAATATCCAATTTGCACCAAAGAGTCATGGCCTGAAGACATCTAAAGGCCAATATTCAGTTATAATCATAGCGCCACCTGTTGGCAATAGGACACATCATGCTTTACACTAACTCAAACATACCATGTTCAATCTGCACCAAATTTCACATGTTTGATAAGACTCCTGACCTGAACAGATCTTCATGCCCATATTCAGTTATAGTCATAGCGCCACCATCTGGCAACAGGAAATGGCATGTTTTACACTAACTTAAACATACAATATCCAATTTGCACCAAAGAGTCATGGCCTGAAGACATCTAAAGGCCAATATTCCAATATAATCATAGCGCCACCTGCTGGCAACAGGAAATGGCTTGCTTTACACTAACTTTAACATGCAATGTCCGATCTGCACCAAACTTCACATATTTGGAAAGAGTCATGGCCTGAAGTAATCAAAAGGCCAATATTCAGTTATAATCATAGCGCCACCTGTTGTCAATAGGACACATCATGCTTTACACTAACTCAAACATACCATGTACAATCTGCACCAAATTTCATATGTTTGATAAAAGTGCTGGACTGAAGAAATCTACATGCCAAAATCCAGTTATAGTCATAGCGCCACCAGCTGGCAGCAGGAAGATTGGCACATATAAATGACTATGACATATTCCTCCTTCATTTACCACTTTAAATGCATATTGCTCGCCGTTCGCAGTCTTACTAAAGACGCCCGCTGGCGGTGAGCCCGGGTGCGAGGGCCCGTTCATCGCTGCTTGCAGCTTTAATTATTATTATTAGGGCCCGAGCACCGGTGGTGCGAGGACCCTCTTGTATCTGCTCCGTTATTATTATTATTATTATTATTATTATTATTATTCTCTAAGATCAATCGCATTTTTGAGGGCCTAAACATGCTCAAAAAGTCATGAAACTTTGCACACGCCTCAGAAGTGGCGAAAATTTACATCTGATATGGGTTTCAGAAGTGGGTGTGGCAAAATGACTCGATAGCGCCACCTGTACACATTCAACGGAGTGCGCCTCGAGCTACGTTTCACGTACATGTACGAAAATCGGTACACACATGTAACACACCAATACCTACAAAAAAGTCTCCTGGTACGAAATCCGAATCCCAACAGGAAGTCGGTTATTTTTTATTTTCTCGGCAAATTTTGTGTCATTTTTGCCATTTTCACACGTTGTACTTTAACGAACTCCTCCTAGAGATTAATTCAGATCAACACCAAACCTGGGCAGTGTAATCTAAAGGCCTTTGCGATGTTAAATTGCGAAGATCTAGAGTTTTCATCGAAGGGCGTGTCCGTGGCGGCCTGGCAAATTTCGATGCTTCGCCATGAAAAAGGAAGTTGCTATAACTCAGACATACAAATTCCAATCTGCTCCAAACTTCACATGTTTGATAAGACTCCTGACCTGAACAGATCAACATGCCCATATTCAGTTATAGTCATAGCGCCACCTGCTGGCAACAGGAAGTGACATGTTTTACGCTGTAACGAACTCCTACGAGAAATTTGATGTCAACTAAATTTTTTTTTGGTCAGTCTAATCTAAAGGCCTTTGCGATGTTAAATTGTGAAGATCTTGAGTTTTCGTTAAAGGATGTGTTCATGGCGCCGTGACAAATTTCGATGTCTCGCCACGGGCATAAAAGCTTTTGTAACTCAGGCATAAAATGTCCAATCTTCCCCAAACTTCACATGTTTGATAAGAGTCCTGGCCTGAACACGTCTAAAAGCCAATATTTAATCGGGTGTGGCAAAATGACTCGATAGCGCCACCTATAAAATTTAAACAAAGAGCTCCTCGAGCTACGTTTCACATACATGTACGAAAATCGGAACACATATGTAACACACCAATACCTACAAAAAAGTATGTCGGAGCAAAATCCGAAAGCCAACAGGAAGTCGGTTATTTTTAATTTTCTCTGCAAATTGTGTGTAATTTTTGCCATTTTCAGACGTTGTATTTTAACGAACTCCTCCTAGAGATTAATTCAGATGAACACCAAAGTTGTTCAGTATAATCTAAAGGCCTTTGCGATGTTAAATTGCGAAGATCTTGAGTTTTCGTTAAAGGACGTGTCCATGGCGCCGTGACAAATTTCGATGTCTCGCCATGAAAAAGGAAGTTGCTATAACTCAGACATACAATGTCCAATCTGCTCCAAACTTAATATGTTTGATAATAGTCCTGACCTGAACAGATCTACATGCCCATATTCAGTTATAGTCATAGCGCCACCTGCTGACAACAGGAAGTGACATGTTTTACGCTGTAACGAACTACTCCTAGAAATTTAATGACATCAACATTTTTTTTTGGTCAGTCTGATCTAAAGGCCTTTAAGATGTTAAGTTGTGAAGATCTTGTGTTTTCGTTAAAGGATGAGTCCATGGCGCCGTGACAAATTTCGATATCTCGCCACGCGCATAAAAGCTTTTGTAACTCAGGCATAAAATGTACGATCTTCCCCAAACTTCACATGTTTGATTAGAGTCCTGGCCTGAACACATCTACACGCCAGTATTCTGTTATAATCATAGCGCCACCTGCTGGCAACAGGAAATGGCTTGCTTTACACTAACTTTAACATGCAATGTTCGATCTGCACCAAACTTCACATATTTGGAAAGAGTCATGGCCTGAAGACATCTAAAGGCCAATATTCAGTTATAATCATAGCGCCACCTGTTGGCAATAGGACACATCATGCTTTTCACTAACTCAAACATACCATGTTCAATCTGCACCAAATTTCATATGTTTGATAAAAGTGCTGGACTGAAGAAATCTACATGCCAAAATCCAGTTATAGTCATAGCGCCACCAGCTGACAACAGGAAGTGACATATAAATGACTAGGACAATTCTCCTCATTACACTTTAAAGGCATATTGATCGACCGTTCGCTCTGTCTTCCTAAAGACGCCAGTGGCTAGTGAGCCCGGGTGCGAGGGCCTTTTCATCGCTGCTTGCAGCTTTAATTCTTCTTCTTCTTCTCCAAAGTGAATTGCATTTTTGAGGGCCTAAACATGCTCAAAAAGTCATGAAACTTTGCACACGCCTCAGAAGTGGCGAAAATTTACATCTGATATGGGTTTCAGAAGTGGGTGTGGCAAAATGGCTCGACAGCGCCACCTATTCACTTTCAACGGAGTGCCCCTCGAGCTACGTTTCACGTACATGTACAAAAATCGGTACACACATGTAACACACCAATACCTACAAAAAAGTCTCCTGGTGCGAAATCCGAATCCCAACAGGAAGTCGGTTATTTTTTATTTTCTCGGCAAATTTTGTGTCATATTTGCCATTTTCACACGTTGTACTTTAACGAACTCCTCCTAGAGATTAATTCAGATCAACACCAAACCTGGACAGTGTAATCTAAAGGCCTTTGCGATGTTAAATTGCGAAGATCTAGAGTTTTCATCGAAGGGCGTGTCCGTGGCGGCCTGACAAATTTCGATGTCTCGCCATGAAAAAAGAAGTTGCTATAACTCAGACATGCAATGTCCAATCTGCCCCAAACTTCATATGTTTGATAAGAGTCCTGACCTGAACAGATCTACATGCCCATATTCAGTTATAGTCATAGCGCCACCTGCTGGCAACAGGAAGTGACATGTTTTACGCTGTAACGAACTCCTCCGAGAAATTTGATGTCAACTAAATTTTTTTTTTGGTCAGTCTAATCTAAAGGCCTTTGCGATGTTAAATTGTGAAGATCTTGAGTTTTCGTTAAAGGATGTGTTCATGGCGCCGTGACAAATTTCGATGTCTCGCCACGGGCATAAAAGCTTTTGTAACTCAGGCATAAAATGTCCAATCTTCCCCAAACTTCACATGTTTGATAAGAGTCCTGGCCTGAACACGTCTAAAAGCCAATATTTAATCGGGTGTGGCAAAATGGCTCGATAGCGCCATCTACAAATTTTCAAAGGAGTGCGCATCGAGCTACGTTTCACGTACATGTACGAAAATCGGAACACATATGTAACACACCAATACCTACAAAAAAGTATATCGGAGCAAAATCCGAAAGCCAACAGGAAGTCGGTTATTTTTAATTTTCTCTGCAAATTGTGTGTAATTTTTGCCATTTTCAGACGTTGTATTTTAACGAACTCCTCCTAGAGATTAATTCAGATCAACACCAAAGCTGGTCAGTGTAATCTAAAGGCCTTTGCGATGTTAAATTGCGAAGATCTTGAGTTTTCGTTAAAGGACGTGTCCATGGCGCCGTGACAAATTTCGATGTCTCGCCATGAAAAAGGAAGTTGCTATAACTCAGACATACAATGTCCAATCTGCTCCAAACTTAATATGTTTGATAATAGTCCTGACCTGAACAGATCTACATGCCCATATTCAGTTATAGTCATAGCGCCACCTGCTGACAACAGGAAGTGACATGTTTTACGCTGTAACGAACTCCTCCGAGAAATTTGATGTCAACTAAATTTTTTTTTGGTCAGTCTAATCTAAAGGCCTTTGCGATGTTAAATTGTGAAGATCTTGAGTTTTCGTTAAAGGATGAGTCCATGGCGCCGTGACAAATTTCGATGTCTCGCCATGGGAATAAAAGTTTTTGTAACTCAGGCATAAAATGTCCGATCTTCCCCAAACTTCACATGTTTGATAAGACTCCTGACCTGAACAGATCTTCATGCCCATATTCAGTTATAGTCATAGCGCCACCATCTGGCAACAGGAAATGGCATGTTTACACTAACTTAAACATACAATATCCAATTTGCACCAAAGAGTCATGGCCTGAAGACATCTAAAGGCCAATATTCAGTTATAATCATAGCGCCACCTGTTGGCAATAGGACACATCATGCTTTACACTAACTCAAACATACCATGTTCAATCTGCACCAAACTTCACATGTTTGATAAGAGTCCTGGCCTGAACACATCTAAAGGCCAATATTCAGTTATAATCATAGCGCCACCTGTTGGCAACAGGAAATGGCTTGCTTTTACACTAACTTAAATGCAAGTCCGATCTGCACCAAACTTAACATATTGGAAAGAGTCATGGCCTGAAGTAATCAAAAGGCCAATATTCAGTTATAATCATAGCGCCACCTGTTGGCAATAGGACACATCATGCTTTACACTAACTCAAACATACCATGTACAATCTGCACCAAATTTCATATGTTTGATAAAAGTGCTGGACTGAAGAAATCTACATGCCAAAATCCAGTTATAGTCATAGCGCCACCAGCTGGCAGCAGAACGTTTGGCACATATAATTGACTTTGACATATTCCTCCTACATTTACCACTTATCGCATATTGCCCACCGTTTGCTGTTTTCCTAAAACCAAGGGTTGGCGGTGAGCCCGGGTGCGAGGGCCCGTTCATCGCTGCTTGCAGCTTTAATTAGGGCCCGAGCACCGATGGTGTGAGGACCCTATTGGAATTGCTCCGTTTCTTATTATTCTTCTTCTTCTTCTTCTTCTCCAAAGTGAATCGCATTTTTGAGGGCCTAAACATTCTCCAAAACTCATGAAACTTTCCACAGGTGTCAGAACTGGCGAAAATTTACATCTGATATGGGATTCAGAAGTGGGTGTGGCAAAATGGCACCACCTATAAAATTTCAACGAAGTGCCCCTCGAGCTACATTTCACGTACACGTACGAAACTCGGTACACACATGTAACACACCATTGCCTACAAAAAAGTCTCTTGGTACAAAACCCAAAACCCAACAGGAAGTACGTTATTCTGAATTTACTGTACAATTTTTGTGCAGTTTTTGACATTTCCAGGCCTCGTACTTTGACGAACTCCTCCTACAGTTTTAATCGGATCATCTTCAAATTTGGTGAGGGTCATCATAAGGCCTTTGTGACGTTAAATTGCGAAGATTTTGAGTTTTCATCAAGGGGCGTGTCCCTGGCGGCCTGACAAAGTTTGATGTTTCGCAATGAAACAGGAAGTGTTGTAACTAGGCAAAGCAAGGTCGATATCGGCCCAACAAAATTCACACATTTGATAGGGTTATGTCCGAAACAAAAAACCCATAACCAAATTAAGTTATGTCAAGCGCCACCTGCTGGAAAACAGGAAGTGACTGCTTAACACTGTTATGGACTCTAGGAACATTATTAAAAGGTCAGCAAGTATAAAATAGGCTAGCAACACGCTAGAAACATACTGAAACATGCCTGTCCCCCCCAGCCAACAATTAGCTAATTGCGAAAGCATGTTATGAAGCGTGAAGAGGAAGTACCTAACCGTAACTCAGCGCCCATTGCAGCCTGTTCAATCTGCCCCAAACTTACAGTTTGATAGGTGTTATGTCTTAAAACCAAAAAACCCTATGCCCAATATTAAGTTATAATCATAGCGCCACCTTCTGGCAACAGAATGTGACATTTTTAGCACTGTTATGGACTCCTAGGAACATATTAAAAAGCATCAGCAAGTGTAAAATAGGCTAGCAACACGCTAGAAACATACTGAAACATGCTAGCAACACTTAGCTAAGTGCTAAAGCATGCTATTAATACAGTGAAAGAGGAAGTTTTTGTAACTCAGGAATGCAGTGTACAATCTGCCCCAAACTCCACACATTTGATAGGTGTTATGTCCTAAACAAAAACCCATGCCCAAATTCAGTTATACTCATATCGCCACCTGCTGGCAACAGGAAGTGACATGCTTAAGACTGTTATGGACTCCTAGGAACATATAAAAAATCATCAGCAACTGTTACATAGGCTGGCAACATGCTAGAAACATAATAAAACAAGCTAGCAACACTTAGCTAAGTGCTAAAGCATGATAATAATGCAGTGAAACAGGAAGTTGTTGTAACTCATGCATAAAATGTCCAATCTGCTAAAAAACAAACTTCACTGTTTGAGTAGAGTCATGGCTATGAACACATCTACATGCCGTTCCGTTATAGACATGAGCCACCTGCTCGGGGCAAACAGGAAAATCACCCCACCCCCCCCCCCCTATTCTAAGTCTTGCCAACAGTAGTGACACGCTTAGCACTGTTATGGACTCCTAGGAAAATATTAAAAATCGTCAGCAACTGTTTTATAGGCTGGCAACTTGCTAGAAACATGCTAAAACATGCTAGGAACACTTAGCTAATTTGCTAAAGCATGCTATTAATGCAGTGGAAGAGGAAGTTACTGTAACTCAGGCATGCAGTGTCCAATCTGCCCCAAATTTAACAATTTTGATAAGAATCATGTCCTGAACACATCTACGTGCCCGTTTTCGGTTATAGACATAGCGCCACCTGCTGGCAACAGGAAGTGACATGTTTAGCACTGTTATGGACTCCTAGGAACATATAAAAATTCATCAGCAACTGTTACATAGGCTGGCAACATGCTAGAAACATAATTAAAAATGCTAGCAACACTTAGCTAAGTGCTAAAGCATGATATTAATGCAGTGAAAGTGGAAGTTTTTGTAACTCAGGCATGCAGTGTCCAATCGGCCCCAAACTTCACACGTTTGATAGGTGTTATGTCCTGAACAAATACCCATGCAAATTCAGCTATACTCATAGCGCCACCTGCTGGCAAGAGGAAGTGACATGCTTGACACTGTTATGGACTCCTAGGAACATATAAAAATTCGTCAGCAACTGTTACATAGGCTTGCAATATACTAGAAACATACAAAAAACCGCTAGCATCACTTAGCTAAGTGCTAAATCATGCTATTAATGCAGTGAAACAAAAAGTTACTGTAACTCAGGAATGCAGTATCCAATCTGCCCCAAACTTAACATGTTTAATAAGAGTCCTGGCCCTGAAGACATCTACATGCCCATATTCAGTTATAGACATAGCGCCACCTGCTGGCAACAGGAAGTGACATGTTTAGCACTGTTATGGACTCCTAGGAACATATTAAAAAGCATCAGCAAGTGTTAAATAGGCTGGCAACATGCTAGAAACATATTAAAAAATGCTAGCAACACTAGCTAAGGGCTAAAGTTGCTATAACTCAGGTATGCAGTGTCCAATCTGCCCCAAACTTCAAACATTTGATAGGTGTTATGTCCTGAACAAATACCCATGCCCAAATTCAGTTATACTCATAGCGCCACCTTCTGGCAACAGGAAGTGACATGCTTAACACTGTTATGGACTCCTAGGAACATATTAAAAATCGTCAGCAACTGTTTCATAGGCTGGCAACTTGCTAGAAACATACTAAAACATGCTAGCAACACTTAGCTAAGTGCTAAAGCATGCTATTAATGCAGTGAAACAAGAAGTTACTGTAACTCATGCATAAAATGTCCGATCTTCCCCAAAATTCACATGTTGATAAGAGTCCTGTCCTGAACACATCTACATGCCCGTTTTCGGTTATAGTCATAGCGCCACCTGCTGGCAACAGGAAGTGACATGCTTAACACTGTTTTGGACTCCAAGGAACATATTAAAAATCTTCAGCAACTGTTTCATAGGCTGGCAACTTGCTAGAAAATAGAACATACTAAAACATGCTAGAAGCACTTAGCTAAGTGCTAAAGCATGCTATGAATGCAGTGAAACAAAAAGTTACTGTAACTCAGGCAGGCAGTGTCCAATCTGCCCGAAACTTAACAGGTTTAATTACAGTCCTGACCAGACCACATCCACATGCAAAGATTCAGTTTAGTGATAGCGCCACCTATTGGCAACAGGAAGTGACGGGGGGGGGGGCCATGTTTTACACTGTGATGCACGATTAGAAACACAGTAAAATATGCCATTGTGTGCTAAACATGCTAGAAATGTGCTCATACTTGCTAGCAACACTTAGCTAAGTGCTAAAGCATGCTATTAACTATCAAACAGGAAGTTGTTGTAACTCTTTCATACAATGTCTAATCTGACTCAAACTTCACATGTTTTATGAGAGTCCTGGCCGAACTTGTATAAAGCTGATTCAGTAATAATTATAGCGCCACCTGCAGGCAACAATAAATGACTTGTTTCACAGTAACTGATCTGCCCTAAACTTAAAATATTTGATAAGAATCCTGGCCTGAAAACATGTACATGCCAATATTAAGTTATAATCATAGCGCCACCTACTGGCAACAGAAAATTACTTGTTTTACACTAACTAAAACATGCAATATCCAATCTGCCCCAAACTTCACACATTCGATAAGAGTCCTAGTCTGAACACATGTAAAGGCCAATATTCAGTTATAATCACAGCGCCACCTACTGGCAACAGAAAATTACTTGATTTACACTAACTTAAACATGCAATGTACAATCTGCAAAAAAAACACACACGTTAGTAAGAATAATGGCCTGAAGGAATCTACATGCCATGTTATGTAATAATTATAGTGCCACCTGTTGGCAACAAGATATGCCTTGCTTTACACTAACTCAAACATACCATGTTCAATTCTGCCCCAAATTTCAGGTTTGATAAGATTCCTGTCCTGAACACATCTACATGCCCTTTTTCGGTTATAGTCATTGCGCCACCTGCTGGCATCAGGAAGTTACATGTTTAGCAATGTTATGGACTCCTAGGAACATATAAAAAATCATCAGCAACTGTTACATAGGCTGGCAACATGCTAGATACATACTAAAACATGCTAGCAACACTTAGTTAAGTGCTAAAGCATGCTATTAACACCATCAAACAGGAAATTGTTGTAGCTCATGCATACAATGTCCAATCTGCCTCAAACTTCACATGTTTGATAAGAGTCCTGGCCTGAGAACATGTACATGCCAATATTCAGTTATAATCATAGCGCCACCTGCTGGCAACAGGAAATTACTTTGTATACACTAACTTAAACATGTAATGTACAATCTGCAAAAAACATCACATGTTTAGTAAGAATATTGGCCTGAAGACATCTACATGTCAATGTTCTGTAATAATTATAGTGCCACCTGTTGGCAACAAGATATGCCATGCTTTACACTAACTCAAACATACCATGTTCAATCTGCACCCGACTTCACATGTTTAAAAAGTGCTGTCCTGAAGACACCTACATGCCAACATCCAGTTATATTCATAGCGCCACCAGCTGGCAGCAGGAAAATTGGCACATATAAATGACTATGACACATTCCTCCTTCATTTACCACTTTAAATGCATATTGCCCACTGTTTGCTGTTTTCCAAGCCATAGGGTGGCGCGGTGAGACGGGTGAGAGGGCCCGTCATCGCTGCTTGCAGCTATATTTATTCTTATTCTTCTTCTCCAAGATCGATCGCATTTTTGAGGGCCTAAACATGCTCAAAAAGTCATGAAACTTTGCACACACGCCAGAAGAGGCGAAAATGTGATATCTGATTTGGGTTTCAGAAGTGGGTGTGGCAAAATGGCTCGACAGCGCCACCTATTCACTTTCAACGGAGTGCGCCTCGAGCTATGTTTCACGTACATGTACGAAAATCGGTACACATATGTAACACACCAATACCTACAAAAAAGTATATCGGAGAAAAATCCGAAAGCCAACAGGAAGTCGGTTATTTTTAATTTTCTCGGCAAATTTTGAGTCATATTTGCCATTTTCACACCTTGTACTTTAACGAACTCCTCCTAGAGATTAATTCAGATCAACACCAAACCTGGGCAGTGTAATCTAAAGGCCTTTGCGATGTTAAATTGCGAAGATCTAGGGGGGGGGGGGGAAGTTTTACATCGAAGGGCGTGTCCGTGGGGGCGGCCCTGACTAATTTCGATGATTCGCCATGAAAAAGGAAGTTGCTATAACTCAGACATACCATGTTCAATCTGCCCCAAAATTCACATGTTTGATAAGACTCCTGACCTGAACAGATCAACATGCCCATTTTCGGTTATAGTCATAGCGCCACCTGCTGGCAACAGGAAGTGACATGTTTTACGCTGTAACGAACTCCTCCGAGAAATTTGATGTCAACTAAATTTTTTTTTGGTCAGTCTAATCTAAAGGCCTTTGTGATGTTAAATTGTGAAGATCTTGAGTTTTCGTTAAAGGATGTGTTCATGGCGCCGTGACAAATTTCGATGTCTCGCCACGGGCATAAAAGCTTTTGTAACTCAGGCATAAAATGTCCAATCTTCCCCAAACTTCACATGTTTGATAAGAGTCCTGGCCTGAACACGTCTAAAAGCCAATATTTAATCGGGTGTGGCAAAATGGCTCGATAGCGCCATCTACAAATTTTCAAAGGAGTGCGCATCGAGCTACGTTTCACGTACATGTACGAAAATCGGAACACATATGTAACACACCAATACCTACAAAAAAGTATATCGAAGCAAAATCCGAAAACCAACAGGAAGTCGGTTATTTTTAATTTTCTCTGCAAATTGTGTGTAATTTTTGCCATTTTCAGACGTTGTATTTTAACGAACTCCTCCTAGAGATTAATTCAGATGAACACCAAAGTTGCTCAGTATAATCTAAAGGCCTTTGCGATGTTAAATTGCGAAGATCTTGAGTTTTCGTTAAAGGACGTGTCCATGGCGCTGTGACAAATTTCGATGTTTCGCCATGAAAGAGGAAGTTGCTATAACTCAGACATACAATGTCCAATCTGCTCCAAACTTCACATGTTCAATAACAGTACTGGCCTGAACATATCTGAAGTCCAATATTCCATTTTAATTATAGCGCCACCTGCTGACAACAGGAAGTGACATGTTTTACGCTGTAACGAACTACTCCTAGAAATTTAATGACATCAACATTTTTTTTTTTGGTCAGTCTAATCTAAAAGCCCTTAAGATGTTAAGTTGTGAAGATCTTGTGTTTTCGTTAAAGGATGAGTCCATGGCGCCGTGACAAATTTCGATGTCTCGCCATGGGAATAAAAGTTGTTGTAACTCAGGCATAAAATGTCCGATCTTCCCCAAACTTCACATGTTCAATAACAGTACTGGCCTGAACACATCTGAAGTCCAATATTCCATTATAATCATAGCGCCACCTGATGGCAACAGGAAATGGCTTGTTTTACACTAACTTAAATATGCAATGTCCGATCTACCCCAAACTTCACATGTTTGATAAGACTCCTGGCCTGAAGACATCTACAGGCCAATATTCAGTTATAATCATAGCGCCACCATCTGGCAACAGGAAATGGCATGTTTTACACTAACTTAAACATACAATATCAAATTTGCACCAAAGAGTCATGGCCTGAAGACATCTAAAGGCCAATATTCAGTTATAATCATAGCGCCACCTGTTGGCAATAGGACACATCATGCTTTACACTAACTCAAACATACCATGTTCAATCTGCACCAAATTTCACATGTTTGATAAGACTCCTGACCTGAACAGATCTTCATGCCCATATTCAGTTATAGTCATAGCGCCACCATCTGGCAACAGGAAATGGCATGTTTTACACTAACTTAAACATACAATATCCAATTTGCACCAAAGAGTCATGGCCTGAAGACATCTAAAGGCCAATATTCAGTTATAATCATAGCGCCACCTGTTGGCAACAGGAAATGGCTTGCTTTACACTAACTTAAATATGCAATGTCCGATCTGCACCAAACTTCACATATTTGGAAACACTCATGGCCTGAAGACATCTAAAGGCCAACATTCAGTTATAATCATAGCGCCACCTGTTGTCAATAGGACACATCATGCTTTACACTAACTCAAACATACCATGTACAATCTGCACCAAATTTCATATGTTTGATAAAAGTGCTGGACTGAAGAAATCTACATGCCAAAATCCAGTTATAGTCATAGCGCCACCAGCTGGCAGCAGGAAGATTGGCACATATAAATGACTATGACATATTCCTCCTTCATTTACCACTTTAAATGCATATTGCTCGCCGTTCGCAGTCTTACTAAAGACGCCCGCTGGCGGTGAGCCCGGGTGCGAGGGCCCGTTCATCGCTGCTTGCAGCTTTAATTATTATTATTCTTCTTCTTCTTCTCTAAGATCAATCGCATTTTTGAGGGCCTAAACATGCTCAAAAAGTCATGAAACTTTGCACACGCCTCAGAACTGGCGAAAATTTACATCTGATATGGGTTTCAGAAGTGGGTGTGGCAAAATGGCTCGACAGCGCCACCTATTCACTTTACACGGAGTGCGCCTCGAGCTACGTTTCACGTACATGTACGAAAATCGGTACACATATGTAACACACCAATACCTACAAAAAAGTCTCCTGGCACGAAATCCGAATCCCAACAGGAAGTCGGTTATTTTTTATTTTCTCGGCAAATTTTGTGTCATATTTGCCATTTTCACACGTCGTACTTTAACGAACTCCTCCTAGAGATTAATTCAGATCAACACCAAACCTGGGCAGTGTAATCTAAAGGCCTTTGCGATGTTAAATTGCGAAGATCTAGAGTTTTCATCGAAGGGCGTGTCCGTGGCGGCCTGGCAAATTTCGATGCTTCGCCATGAAAAAGGAAATTGCTATAACTCAGACATGCAATGTCCAATCTGCCCCAAACTTCACATATTTGATAAGACTCCTGACCTGAACAGATCAACATGCCCATATTCAGTTATAGTCATAGCGCCACCTGCTGGCAACAGGAAGTGACATGTTTTACGCTGTAACGAACTCCTCCGAGAAATTTGATGTCAACTAAATTTTTTTTTGGTCAGTCTAATCTAAAGGCCTTTGTGATGTTAAATTGTGAAGATCTTGTGTTTTCGTTAAAGGATGTGTCCATGGCGCCGTGACAAATTTCGATGTCTCGCCACGGGCATAAAAGTTTTTGTAACTCAGGCATAAAATGTCCAATCTTCCCCAAACTTCACATGTTTGATAAGAGTCCTGGCCTGAACACGTCTAAAAGCCAATATTTAATCGGGTGTGGCAAAATGGCTCGATAGCGCCATCTACAAATTTTCAAAGGAGTGCGCATCGAGCTACGTTTCACGTACATGTACGAAAATCGGAACACATATGTAACACACCAATACCTACAAAAAAGTATATCGGAGCAAAATCCGAAAGCCAACAGGAAGTCGGTTATTTTTAATTTTCTCTGCAAATTGTGTGTAATTTTTGCCATTTTCAGACGTTGTATTTTAACGAACTCCTCCTAGAGATTAATTCAGATGAACACCAAAGTTGTTCAGTATAATCTAAAGGCCTTTGTGATGTTAAATTGCGAAGATCTTGAGTTTTCGTTAAAGGACGTGTCCATGGCGCCATGACAAATATTGATGTCTCGCCATGGGAATAAAAGTTTTGTAACTCAGGCATAAAATGTCCGATCTTCCCCAAACTTCACATGTTTGATAAGAGTCCTGGCCTGAACACATCTAAAGGCCAATATTCCAATATAATCATAGCGCCACCTGCTGGCAACAATAAATGACTTGTTTTACACTAACTTTAACATGCAATGTCCGATCTGCACCAAACTTCACATATTTGGAAAGAGTCATGGCCTGAAGTAATCAAAAGGCCAATATTCAGTTATAATCATAGCGCCACCTGATGTCAACAGGAAATGGCTTGTTTTACACTAACTCAAACATACCATGTTCAATCTGCACCAAATTTCATATGTTTGATAAAAGTGCTGGACTGAAGAAATCTACATGCCAAAATCCAGTTATAGTCATAGCGCCACCAGCTGGCAGCAGGAAGATTGGCACATATAAATGACTATGACATATTCCTCCTTCATTTACCACTTTAAATGCATATTGCTCGCCGTTCGCAGTCTTACTAAAGACGCACGCTGGCGGTGAGCCCGGGTGCGAGGGCCCGTTCATCGCTGCTTGCAGCTTTAATTATTATTATTATTATTCTTCTCCTAGATCGATCGCATTTTTGAGGGCCTAAACATGCTCAAAAAGTCATGAAACTTTGCACACGCCTCAGAAGTGGCGAAAATTTACATCTGATATGGGTTTCAGAAGTGGGTGTGGCAAAATGGCTCGACAGCGCCACCTATTCACTTTCAACGGAGTGCGCCTCGAGCTACGTTTCACGTACATGTACGAAAATCGGTACACACATGTAACACACCAATACCTACAAAAAAGTCTCTTGGCCGAAACCGAAAATCCCAAAGGATATGTCGGTATTTTTTTTTTTAATGTTTTATTTTCTCGGCAAATTTTGTGTCATTTTTGCCATTTTCACACGTTGTACTTTAACTAACTCCTCCTAGAGATTAATTCAGATCAACACCAAACCTGGGCAGTGTAATCTAAAGGCCTTTGCGATGTTAAATTGCGAAGATCTAGAGTTTTCATCGAAGGGCGTGTCCGTGGCGGCCTGGCAAATTTCGATGCTTCGCCATGAAAAAGGAAGTTGCTATAACTCAGACATGCAATGTCCAATCTGCCCCAAACTTCACATGTTTGATAAGACTCCTGACCTGAACAGATCAACATGCCCATATTCAGTTATAGTCATAGCGCCACCTGCTGGCAACAGGAAGTGACATGTTTTACGCTGTAACGAACTCCTCCGAGAAATTTGATGTCAACTAAATTTTTTTTTGGTCAGTCTAATCTAAAGGCCTTTGTGATGTTAAATTGTGAAGATCTTGAGTTTTCGTTAAAGGATGTGTTCATGGCGCCGTGACAAATTTCGATGTCTCGCCACGGGCATAAAAGCTTTTGTAACTCAGGCATAAAATGTCCAATCTTCCCCAAACTTCACATGTTTGATAAGAGTCCTGGCCTGAACACATCTAAAGGCCAATATTCCATCGGGTGTGGCAAAATGGCTCGACAGCGCCATCTACAAATTTTCAAAGGAGTGCGCATCGAGCTACGTTTCACGTACATGTACGAAAATCGGAACACATATGTAACACACCAATACCTACAAAAAAGTATATCGGAGCAAAATCCGAAAGCCAACAGGAAGTCGGTTATTTTTAATTTTCTCTGCAAATTGTGTGTAATTTTTGCCATTTTCAGACGTTGTATTTTAACGAACTCCTCCTAGAGATTAATTCAGATGAACACCAAAGTTGTTCAGTATAATCTAAAGGCCTTTGCGATGTTAAATTGCGAAGATCTTGAGTTTTCGTTGAAGGGCGTGTCCATGGCGGCCTGACAAATTTCGATGTTTCGCCATGGGAATAAAAGTTTTGTAACACAGGCATAAAATGTCCGATCTGCCCCAAACTTCACATGTTTGATAAGAGTCCTGGCATGAAAACATTTACATGCCAATATTCAGTAATAACCATAGCGCCACCTACTGGCAACAGGAAATTACTTATTTTACATTAACTTAAAAATGCAATGTCCGATCTGCACCAAACTTCACATATTTGGAAAGAGTCATGGCCTGAAGTAATCAAAAGGCCAATATTCAGTTATAATCATAGCGCCACCTGTTGTCAATAGGACACATCATGCTTTACACTAACTCAAACATACCAATCTGCACCAAACTTCACATGTTTAATAAAAGTGCTGTCCTGAAGACACCTACATGCCAACATCAAGTTATAATCATAGCGCCACCAGCTGGCAGCAGGAAGATTGGCACATATAAATGACTATGACATATTCCTCCTTCATTTACCACTTTAAATGCATATTGCTCGCCGTTCGCAGTCTTACTAAAGACGCCCGCTGGCGGTGAGCCCGGGTGCGAGGGCCCGTTCATCGCTGCTTGCAGCTTTAATTAGTATTACTCTTGTAATGTATCTTTATTGTCACGTATGATCAGTTTCCACATACGATTATTGAACAAAGTAGTGCTATAGGCACTGTGTGTACAGTACATCAGTATTCCATTTCGAACACAACTTCTCTTCAGATACTTAATTTCTCTGCCTTTTAATGTAAGAGATAGGACTGTAAACAGTAAGTGAGAAGAAGTAGAAATGTCACAAGACAGATTTGAACTCAAAATTGCCTGCATGAGCAACCACTACACAATGAATCAGAGGATGTGTGTTAACTACTAGGCAATGACTCCAGTTTGTAAAGGCCTTTTAAATGTAAATGTTTTTTTCCTTTCTAAAAGGTATTTTACATGCAACTTAAAGCTACACAATATGAAAGTGTTTCTCCAGCCCTGCAGCTAAACACTGCAGTTAACACAAAGATGAGGGGAGTTTTAATCCACACCAGCACTTTGCCGAGAGGAGAGTGTGTTTACCTGCTCACCTCATAACTACGGGAACAAAGTAGCTCTTAGCCTTCTTGTGCTTGGTTTCTTCACAGATCCTGTGTTTTTCAGAGCAGCACATTGTTTTTATCAGAACGCTCTGATGCCACTCCACTCTTTATTTTTGTATTTTTTCCCCTCACTACCCCTCGTTTACTTCATCTCCTTTTTACTTCAGAGCCTGGTACTCTGCATAACAACAACAGGTTCTTACTTGAGGAAAACATGACTGTGAATGAGACATGCTGCAGGGGACGGATGGAAGGAAAACAGGAAAGAACAGAGCGCCTGCTGAGGGAAATGGACGAACACGAGTGAAAGATATTTAAAGGAGGATATGTTGTTGCCAAAATTGGCGCATGTAAACATGTCACTTCTATTTAAGATCTCGTTCCCCTGAGTGACACGCAACTTGCTTGTTTGTAACAGAGTGAACAGGAGAGGAAGAGCTGCTTTTATAAGATATGATCGTTCCCCTAAAGGGCATGTTTTACAGTTAAACTCTGTGTGTGTTTTTTTGTTTTTGCATCAAATATCAGGACCCCCACTATGGCAGGTGGTCTCTTCTCCATAGACAGAGATTATTTCCAGGAGATTGGCACATATGATGCAGGCATGGACATCTGGGGGGGAGAGAACCTGGAGATCTCCTTCAGGGTCAGTCTCAACACCGATATTATAATATTCAACCACAACTGCAGTCCTTTCCACAATTCCACTTGAGCATATATAGTGCATATAAAGTTACTGACGATTTGTTCATGCTCTGAGAACTAATATTTATCCTTGTTTATCAGATTTGGCAATGCGGGGGGACGCTTGAGATTGTCACATGTTCTCACGTCGGTCACGTGTTCCGTAAGGCGACGCCGTACACGTTCCCCGGTGGAACTGGGCAGATCATCAACAAAAACAACCGACGGCTGGCAGAGGTCTGGATGGATGAGTTCAAGAACTTCTTCTACATCATTTCACCTGGTCAGTCACATTTACATACTACACATCTTCACCATAAACAGATACACAGTGAAGTTTGCAAATACAGAAACACAAACGGTACACACAATTTCAGTTTACATAGAGGAGTACATAACTCAAGTAGTGACATGGTTACTGTAAATACAATATATACACACAAACAATATAGACATACAACATATACATATATAAATATATCATTTACAGTATTTATTATATGATAAACAGTATACATTATATATAATTATAATGTAATATAATACATAATATATCATTGACAATATATAATATGCAATTGATAATACAATATATAATGTACAGTGTAATCATACTTCATGCATAACACATACTTGTTTTAGGTTATGAATTGCATTTTGACTCATTTTGCCCAAACACCACATGCAATACATGTTTGTGGAATCACGCATAGCTCAAGAATATAGTAGGACACAATAATGAGTTTTTGAAATTACGTTTCATTTCCTTATCTTCTCCCAGTCATGTCTCTTTGCCTTTTTCTGTCTTGGTGTCTTTCTGTCTCTGTGTCTGGCTCTTTAATGTGGTGTGTGTGCGTATTATCAGCGCTTGTGGAAACTCGAGCCGTATTGACGTATTGAAGGAGATGTTGGATAATAGATATTAATGTCACTGTCAATAGTGTTCAGTGCAGCTCAGAGCTATCTGTGTGACTGTGCGTATTGTGTTATTCTTTCCCTCCTCTACACAAATGCCTTTGTGTACTCTCTCCTTATTGTTAGGGCTGGAAAGCAAGCGTTTGAACAAAACCCTGACCTTCAGTATCAAACTTCATCCTGTAACTTGTCCTTTAGCATTTGTGCTACAAACATGAATGATACCTCAAGTCATGACGCTTGTGGAGGAGAAGTGTTTTATTACATTTCTAAGCGATCAGACTTACAATGTTTTGTCTGGGGAACAATAAAACAGTTACACTGAAGTGCAGCTCTAAACCATATCCAGCACAGTACACAGTTGTTTTCTCTTTTGAAGAAAATAATCTTTACAAAATAGTGAACATTTCAATCTCACAATTTTACTATGTATTTTAGTGGATGAAAAATAACACTGATGAAGTTCAACATGAAACCAAATCTTCAAAGATTCAATAAATATTATGATGCACGTCTTTCACCCTGTTTTATTGTGTTTGATTTATAATATTTTGAATTATGTTTTTACTTTGATATACTTTCAGTTTTCATTTTAATGTTAAAGGTTTAGTATTTTTGAAATGTACTAGTTTTAGTTTTTTAAATATTTCTATTTAGCTTTATTTTAGTAATGCTAGTATTTCAAATTAAACTTATTTAATAGTTAGCTGCCATGGCAACATTTCAAATTTTCATTTAAGCATTTTTAAGTTTAAGTTTTTCATCTAATATTTAAATTGTATTTTATTTCAGCTTTATTTCATTTAACAAAAGTGATTTTAATAGTTTGTTTTAGTTAATAACAATACTTTTTCCACTTTGTCTTTATTATCATTGACAAAATAAAAATTAAAAATCATTAAAATACATAATTGACAGTAATTTTGTTGACAAAATTAATAGTGCCACTTATCAACCACTCCAAACACCGTACAACCCACTTAGTGAAGCCTTAGCAACCTGGAGCACTGCATAGCACAGAACACCTTAGCATCTTAACCACTCACAGCACCCTAGAAAAACAAAATGTTAAAGTTTATTAACCATTTTGCATTCTCGTGTGTGTTTGTTTGTTTCAGGTGTGACGAAAGTGGATTATGGAGAGATCTCATCCAGAACATCCCTGAGACAGAGACTGCAGTGTAAGCCGTTCTCCTGGTACCTAGAAAATGTCTACCCAGACTCCCAGATACCACGCCACTACTACTCGCTGGGAGAGGTCTGTATCTCTCTCTATCTCTCTCTCACACACACACAGGGCGGATAGCAAAAAGGGAAACCTAATCACTGCATAGTGTGATAAAAGCTATTTTCTGTGTTGGTGTGTGTGTGTGTTAAAGAAGCGCATTGGTGTGTGAATAGCGGGAGGGACACTCCTTTTTCTCGGGGTTGACTGTGTACAGGAATTGATTGTTGTTTGTTTTTCGTTCAGTCACTGTCTCAGGAAATGAGGGACATTTTATTTTGTCTCTACTAGTTATGCTCTCCCTGTCATCGTCTTGTTTCCTGTTCCGTCTCTCACCCTTTCGTTCCATCTGTCCATCGCTGCCTCTCTTTTTCAGACATTCTAATGAATAAAACATGCGTGTCATCTCTGATGTCTGAAACTCGCTCAGAACGGAGTCTGTCTGTTCTCCTTACTGGTTAAGGATCTATCTTCCTTGTGCTGTCTATGGTTCATTCACTTTAGCTCATCTTTGTCTCTCCTTGCCACTGATGGTGACATTGTAAGGTATAAGGTAGGACACAGACAGAATAATTCATGGAGGATAAGACGTCACAACAATATTCCATGTGTAAACACTAAAAAGTTTGGGTTTTATTTAATCAGAAATACAGTACAGTAAAAGCACGAATGTTCTAAAATATTATTACAATTTTAAAAATGTATTCTATTTTAATGTATTTTAAAATACTCCAGTCTCAGTGTCACATGATCCTTCAGAAATCATTTATTATTATTATGATGTGGGTGCTCAAGAAGAAACATTTATCAATGTTGAAAACAAGTGGGCTGTGTAATATTTTTGTAGAAACCGTGATGATTTTTTCAAGGTTCTTTGATCAATGGAATGTTCAAAAGAACAGAATTAATTTGAAATAGATTTTTTTGTAACATTATAAATGTATTTACTGTTTCTTTTGATCAATTTAATGCGTCCTTGCTAATAAAAGTATTCATTTCTCTTTTAACAAAAAAATCGTACGGACTTTGAACAAGTAGGCATGAAAAGGTTGAACGCGCTGGACAATAGATAAAGCGTAAGTAGTGAGCAGGCTGGGTAAAATCTCAATATTGATATTTTACTCCATGCCTATTTTTGTATCCGACGGAAAATGTATTAGAGCGGTGCTTCCTGTCATTGAATTTACTGAACTAACTCGCTCAACTTCATAGTTTGGGCCCTCTTGTTTATTTTTTTATTTAATATTTTTGCAGAAGAGTTAACCGTGTGAATAAACATTAGCAGAGAGAGAATTATCAACAAATTGAAAATAACCTACTGAATCATAATCAAATCAGATTGAATCAAAATCTGAATCTAAACCAATTGAGAGCTGTTGAATCTGAATTGCAGTCATTTTGAATCTAAATAATTGGAAAGTCTTTGGAAATACCCAACCCTATGAGGAGCCGTGCATTACAATTATTACAATGGAAAAAACTATTGGACTGTTTGCTTTGTAAAACATAACAGGCACGTATTAAATCAGCATTTGTATTTGTATGTGAAGCTGTTAAATGTGTTTGTCATGGTTTAAGCCCTGCTGATCTGACGTTTGTGAAACTTAGTGTTTTGGATGAAAGCAGTCTGTCGTCTTTTATCAAGTACGCATTTACGTGTTTGTGTATGTATGTGTTTTGATTGGCACAGTTGTCTCTCAGTTCGTCGATAGTCCCCCCCCCCCCCCCCCCCCCCCCCCACCCCCCCCCGGTGTGCGATAAAGCTCCCTTGGTTTGGAATTAACCTGTTGCCACTCAGACAGAAGACGTGATGGGTTATTCCTGCAGGAGGCTGTTTTTGAGTGTGTCTAATCTATTTGTGTGATCTGTCTGATTGCAGATCCGTAACGTGGAGACTAACCAGTGTCTGGATAACATGGCCAGGAAAGAAAATGAAAAAGTGGGCATTTTCAACTGCCACGGCATGGGCGGCAACCAGGTCAGCTCCTCGCATCTTTCTCACTTTTAAAACACAAACTTGGTTGGAGTAATGTGTTGATGCTTGACATGCACGACACTGATGTATTGTGACCTTTTGTGCCTGTTCAGGTTTTCTCGTACACAGCCAATAAAGAGATCCGGACTGATGACCTCTGTTTGGATGTGTCCAAACTCAACGGTCCAGTTATGATGCTCAAGTGCCATCACTTGAAAGGCAACCAGCTCTGGGAATTTGACCCTGTGGTGTGTGTATAAATGTGAAACAGATCACGAAATCTCATTTACAGTAATGTTCTTACTATTCTATGGGGCAAGGCATTACACCAGGATAAATGTTGAAATACACATTTTGAAAGTATAGCCACAATACGTAATCACATGAGACTAGAATTGCTTACTAACATTGTCTGTGTAAAGTTACATCCAAAGTTACATGCTCCTGGAGGGCTTTCTGCCAAGTAATCCTGAAGACCTTAATTAGCTGGTTCAGTTGCGTTTGATTAGGATTGGAGCTGAACTCTGCAGGAAGGTAGCTCTCCAGGAGCAGGGTTGGCTACCCCTGGTCCAGGAGCAGGGTTGGCTACCCCTGGCCTTGCTTGATGAGCATAAAGATACCTAAAAGGGTTGTTAAAAGGACTGATTTTGACAACTTTACTGTTGAGATACACATTTTTGTATTGATTGTACAGAAGAGTTCATTTTTTAAAGTTTACGCTTTTATTCTGTTCTTTAGTACCTTCCCCCTAGACTTACACTGAAAGTCAAATATTGTAAATGTTTGTTTTTACAAACTGACAAGTGAAAATTGTTGCTTGTGGTAATTAAGAACATGCCCCAGATGTTGTTGATAGTGCTTAATTTGTTTTGAATGTTGTTTTGTCCCGGACAAGCCCCCGATTCAATTCTGTCCAATCCTGCTCCTGGAGGGTCACCTTCCTGCAGAGTTTTGCTCCAACCTGCCTAGATGTTTCCAGTAATCCTGAAAACCTTGATTAGCTGTTTAAGACTAAGTTGTCTATAATTAGAGTAGACCAGGGGTGTTCAATCCTGCCCCTGGAGGGTCACTTTCCTGTAGAGTTTAGCTCCAACCTGCCTGGAAGTTTCCAGTGATCCTGAAGACCTTGATTACCTGGTTCAAGTGTGTTTAATTCGGGACAGAGCTAAACTCTTGGATGGTGGCCCTTCAGGAGCAGGATTTGGACACCCCTGGAGTAAGAGCTAAACCCAGCACGAAGGTGGTCCTCAAGAAGATCTCAAGATGATGTCAAGTGGTATCAGGGTGAAGCATTACAATTATGAAAGAAAATTATGACTTAATGACTTCTTGGTGATGACAAAGGTGGTGCATCATGTAAAACAATGTGCCAAACCATCATTTTGCTCATGAATTGTTCCTTGACTATTCTCTTATGCATGCATGTATGCAGAGGCCCTTTTGACTCTTGATTTTCACCTCTAGGGTCTTGTTGGCCTCATATATGTCATATAACATCAAAGACAGCCAGCTAACCCTTTAAAGCTGTCTGTCTGCAGGGTGCCCACTCATCCCTTTCTTGTAATGTACGTGCATAAACAAACACCCCGTGGCTTCCCTTATAAACACTTTTGAAGGGATGCTAGTTTAGTTACATTAAATCACTTCTCTGTCAATCTTGAAAATACATCATTTTAGTTTACAACTTAAACGCACCTTCAGGCCTAGGGAGAGTGAATTAGCCAAGGGGTGGAAAGAGAAAGATTGCTTTTTGCAATTCTCTGCTGTTGGCTTAAAGAGATGCCTGTTACTCCAAAGCCTCCTCCTCCCCCTCACCCCCCTTCTCGCCCCAGATTTGAAGCCCCCACCATGTTGGCCTTGTGCCCGGAGAGACGAAAGGCTGCACAGAATAGAGAACTCGAGCAGAGCCTTTCCACTCTCAGATAAAGGTTCTGTTTTTCTCGTGGGGAGATGGAGAGACAGACAGAGTGGAAGGAAGTGAGCGTGATCAGGAAATCTCTTGCCAGCGAGAGCACCTCTCCTGCATGCATTACCATACATTACCTTTGCAAGCTCACCGACGTGTGCATGTGGCCTCACACCTTACACTGTGTGTCTTCTAGGTTCTACCACTATCCTAATTGTATCTGTGCGGCTTAATGCTTCCCGCTAGACTGCAACTCTAGAGTACTCAGCTCACCCAAGGCCCATTACACACACTCACACACATGCTCCACTGTAAAGCAATCCCTGTGCATCGACAATTTGTCTTTGCCCTGGAGCGCACAGGTTGTCCAGTTGTGCATGTATAAGCGTGGAGTGGCATACTGCTTACTATCAGTAATATTATATTACACTATGAATACTGAGCACAGGAATACCTGGATGACCTACTATATTTGCCTGAATGTGCAGCAGTATAAATCTAGCTCACAGCATGGGATCCCACAATGCAGTATGCTCAACTTGAACTTGCTTTTCTGTTGTGACAAATTAAGCATAATATCAGGCATGATCTTTAACTCCTCCTTTACGTATTTGATTGTACCGCCAAACCATTGAGACATTTAAAGAAAATTGGCCTAAAAACGTTAAAGCATTTACAGGGCTCAGTGGTTAGTTTTGTGTTTGGCATTTTTACCTGCTCTAACATTTTCACTGGCCCCAAATCAAAAATATTTTTAACCTTTAGATTTCTTTTTTCTGGCAGATTTTATAAAAATTTTTTTTTTTTTTTTACCTTATTTCTAAAAATCTTAGATTTTTTTAAATACAATTTTGAAATTACATATATAATGTAGATATTTTTATGAAATTTAATTAATATTTCATAGAGAATGGTAGGAGAATGATAGATAATTGTAAATTTTGTATATGTTACATATATATATATCTATATCTATATTATATATATTATATATATCGAGCATTATATAGATGGGGTGAATAATATATATATATATCTGGCCCCAAAATTATTGTCCCAAAAATTAATAGGTACAAGCAAACAAAATCATCCATCAAACATTATTCGTATATCTATCATAATACAACTGTTTGTGTGTGTGTGCGCGCGCTTGAACCTACTTAACCATAATTTTGGGGACAGATTTGTACCCAAAGTGAGCTAAACCTGACAAAATCTCCAAAAACCTCCCTATGTTAATGCCCTGTGTAATTTGTAAAAATGTCACAGTAAAAATAAATAAATAAAATAAATAAAATTTTTGAAATGTTAAAAATATTATATATATTCCCATTTTTTTTTTTTTGTGTTTTAAAGTATATATACATAATCAACATATGTGCATTTTTGTGACAACTGCTGGGTGATAATTGGAATTAAACATGCAGCATAGTGAGATCAGTGTTATATAGCAATATACTGTATAGCAACAATTCCATTCTCAACAAGTGATTTTGCACTGATGTCTCACACATGTCTATCTTCCTGCAGAAGCTGAGCCTGGTGCATGTGAACAGTAATCAGTGTTTGGATAAGGCGTCCGAAGATGACAGTCAGGTGCCCAGCGTCAGGGACTGCACCGGGAGCCGCTCGCAGCAGTGGCTGCTCCGCAACGTCACACTGCCCGAGATGTTCTGAGCTCGCACACAGACAGACAGATGGACAGACCCTCACACCATCACTGATGGAGAGAATGTGAGAGAAAGGACTGCTTTCCTCTCAATCCTGGCGGTCTGCCTTCAAATGATCTCAAATAACAGAACCGCATATGTATATGAATCTTCCCATCACTCCACCTTGCAGAGGAAAAGAACGAATGATGGAGAGAAAGACTCATGGAGAAAGAAACTTGAGTTTGATGCCGTTATCCTCCTCGTTTGAGGAGCTGCGGGCATTTTGGTTATGTTTACGAGAACGCCTCCCTTTTAGAGTATCGGTGTGTGTGTGTGTGAGACAGGAATGTGTGAGTCACAGTGTTTTCCACAGGAGTTTCACCCTTTTTCTTAATTTAAGTATTTTTCAAGCCTTGTAGATATGAAGGGTATCTAGCACATGAAGGAGAGGCTGATGTGTGTCTGAGTGGATGTGTGTGCATGTGAGATTTCAAGTGTGTCACATATCAGGATGGATCTCCTGTCTGTGGACATTACAGTGGTTTGCTATCCGTTTGAAGCAGGGGCTCCCTCTACTGGCCACCGACACACACTGACCTGTCTGTCAATCTTCATCTCAGCCAGTGGACTACCAATAATCAATCAATCCCCATATAGGTTTATAATTAATGAAAAGGATGACTGATCGTCTAGGACGTTTTTCATATCATCAGTGCTCATGTAACTTTTTTAAACCAGTGGTTGATACTTTTTTTGGTTTCTGCATTTTTGAGTGCCACGTACAAGCAAATCTGTCTCTTAAAGATATGATGGTAATTTCACCCTTAATTGTTGCCTTCCTTTGGGTTCCAGCCGACATGGTTTACCCATAAGCACATGGGTTGATCGAGACGAGATGGATCATCTTCTGTCATATCATCCAACAGTACAAGGGCTCGGTCTCACTGTGTACATGCACGAGAAAGAACACTTTCGTCTGATATCTTTCTTTGTTTACGTTCACTTTAAAATTATTACTGACTTTTGTGTAGAACTTCTTTAATTCATCAACACATTTGGCATCTGAAGGTAAAAGTAGGCTGCTCTCCACATTTCAGCAGATGTTTTTAAACAGTTTGATAGCCTAAAGAGATTGTCCTGCATTTCAGGTTCATGCATTTCATTCTTCTGATTTTATTTTCAAGTGATCTGAGATTTCATTTGAGCTGTGATGGTTGAAGATGAAAATGAAAGTGAACCCCTCTGTTTTGAGATTTGCCATGTGGAATCAGGAATCTTGACCCTGTCCAAATACATAAATGATCTGTACTCTTTTGTGTCCTGGTCATTAGTCCGGTTTTTAACTGGATTTTCCAGTAGTCTTGATAGAAACTATGGCTGCGTTTACACTTGGCATTAACATGCGATCACCGGGATCATCAGTCAGTCAAGACACGGCGCGTTTACACTTGGCAACATCAACCGACTTCTCTATCTGGATAACCGATCGGATCTGTCTTTCCCGCGCGATATTTAAATGCGTCTGCAGAGGGTGGCCCCGGTGCAAAGTCGACCTGAAGTGGTGGGTTTTCTTTTTTACAAATCCCGAAAAATGAGGAGGCTGCAGTTATTAATAAGGTGGATATATTCCGTTGTGGAAACTGTAAAAATAAACATTTCTTCTGACAGTTCGCGAGAGAGGCGGGGTTTTGCGTGACGTCCACCTGCGAATGCAGACACGATGGCTGGATTGCGTTTACATTACACTGAGATCCGATCACAATGTGTCCTCGACTACCTCTGGACCAGGACACACTGATCGGATATGATGTTGTCATTTCCGATCAGGTTGGATGTTTAAGCGCGTTTACACTTGTCTTTTCAATGTGTATGTGGACAACATCCGGATACAGGTCGCATGTAAAGTGATGTGACATGTGGCCAAGTATGGTGACCCATACTAGGAATTAGTGCTCTGCATTTAACCCATCCTTAGTGCACACACACAGCAGTGAAAACACACACACACACACCGTGAACACACACACGGAGCCGTGGGCAGCCATTTATGCTGCAGCGCCCGGGGAGCAGTTGGGGGTTCGGTGCCTTGCTCAAGGGCATCTCAGTCGTGGTATTGAAGGAGGGAGAGAGCGCTGTACAATTCACTGCCCCCACCTACAATCCCTGCCAGTACGAGACTCGAACCCGCAACCTTTGGGTTACGAGTCCGACTCTAACCACGACTTCCCCCAAAGTTAATGCAAGTGTAAGCAGCCTATATGTCGGGGTGAACAAAAAAAAAATTTAAATTGCAAAATTCTAAAACAAAAGATTCAAAATAAAGGTTGTAAATTGAAAAATTCTAAATTGTAGGACTGTAAATGCACATTCTAGATTCTAAAAAAAGATTCTGAAGTGATTCAAGATTGCAAATAAAAGGGCAGTTTCACTGCAGAGGATGGGTGAAGATCTTGCAAGTATTTGGACAGGGCCTCAAGATCATCTGTAGAGATGTGTGAACAAGTGTGCGTGTGTTTATATTTGTCAAAGGGACGTCTTATGTTTTTGTCTTTTTTGTTTAATTAATGAGGGTCTGGCCTGCTGATTGGTGGGTTAGAGAGCCCTGTGTTGTGATGATCCACAGGCTGGAGAAATAAATCACAGAAAGTTTACAGTCCAACTTCTCAGTATCCTTTATGATGTTTGTTCATGTGCACAGTTTCATGGTTAAAAAAAAGTTCCAGAAATCCAAAATCCGCTGCGATATCATTTTATTATTGTTGTTATTATTCAATTGTTTTATTGAGAACTGCTCAGTTGGTTTTAGTTTCACGGCAGTGGTTTGCACAATGGGGCACCATGCGGGGTTGTTAAAGGTATCGTGTAGGATTTTATACCCTCAAGCTTAAACATTATCAAAATTATCACAACTTTTTTATTCTTCAAAAGTGCAAGTGCAAGGTTCAAGTTTCATGGTTAGAGTTTTGCCTTGCTTTGGTTTATCACTTGGTGGCACTGTCATAGACCTTCTTAAATACTCTCACTTTAAGATTTCACACCCCTGCACTCACAAGAACACTTGCAGTTACTCTAATGATCTAATTAGCCAGTGTTTGCCTTAGAGAAATTAAATTGGATAAACTCATTCAAATATATTCTATTTCCATATTTCGTTTAAACTAGCAACATAGACATAGGCTTGATTGGTCTGATTGGTTGACAGTGGCTAGTGAGTGGTGTAAGGTTTGAAATGAAGAGTTTCTTCTGGTAACCTGGCGCTTGTGCCATGCCTTTAAAATGGGTCAATATACAGTAGTCCACCAATATGTCAGGCTTCATGAACAAAAAAAAAAAAAAAAGCTTTGAAGCATCAAATTTGAGCACAATGGAACTTGACTGTAGATCTAGATGTTAGGAATTTAGAAAAGCATTTGGCTGTTTCAGATTTAAATAGTTATTTCATTGTCTTCTTTTGATGTGATAAAACTATATATATATATATAAAAATGGAACACTGGAATCTTCCAAACAAAAAACAAAAGCCTCACAAACCAAAACTGCACGTCCCCATGTTCCTACTGCTCATTTAACAGATGACAGACTTCACTCACACTGCACCCGGGATAGAGAGATAGTCAATAGCCCAGTTCAGCGTAATTGAGCGAGTGAATGGCAATCGATTTCAATCCCACCTCAATCCTTTCTGAGGTGGCGCAATTTATAGCTTTCTGATATGATGGTTCTGAAGAATGGCAGAGCACTCTCGTGTGAATCATCAGAGGGAATCTGGGTCAAAGGTTAGCATGACTGAGACAAATTCTCGAGCTCACGGTCATTATTCAACAGTTAATTCCGGCCCTCAATTTTGACTTGAACAGCTCTGGGACTTTTTCTATTTATATCACTCTGCTTGTATTGAGATATGTACAGCTGCAGACCTGCAGTGCCATACGTGGCAGCAGTTTTAAACCAGCCGTCTCAGACCGGAAGTGAAAAGACCGCCCTGAAACTGCGGGCTGTCCGAGTCCGAGTCCGATTCCTGATTCAAAGAATCGATTCCTCACTATTCCTCACTCATAATATGAAGCTTTTCGTAAAAAAAAAAAAAAAAAAAAGAAGAAAGAAAAAGACGATAAATAAATTGTAATTTTGTCTGCTTTGCCGATGACACAGCTCAGCAGGGGCATGCGTTTATCGCATGAATTAAACAAGACATGAAGTGTCTAAAATAAATGTGCACAGTTCAGCTGAATGATGAAGTGTACTTTGACGGTATGCTTTGCACAAAATTAACAAATTACACTGAAACAAAATAACCAGAACATTAATAACTGATAGAGCTCGTGGTTTATCTGTCAATCAGATGCGCTCTCGGCCACTGATCTATGTTTTCTTTTATAATTATCATTGGCTAATAGAAATGTTTTTAAAAATAGTTAAAAAATGACCAGTATTTTAGACGGTAATAAGATCAAGACACTCGATGACGTCACGATCTATTCTGTCGTTCCACCGTAAAATAATCTCTGAAACGTGTTTTTAACTGGTTCATTAAAACTATCTATCCGAATCAGGAAACTAATCAGACTTCTGATCACTTTTAGCGAGCATGAGGGAGGCGAATTGTAATAAAAATATAAAAATGAAAATAATCTTTTATCTCACAACTGTCGTAATTACAGCTTTTAGCGAGCATGAGGGAGGTGAACGGTGCTTCTCAGACGGAAGGCTGCATCCTAAAATTCAGATGATCAGTACCGACTCGTTTTCTTTCAGTTTATTTTCGTGAATTTAAATGTGTGCAAAGAATCGATTCCCAGCCCTAGCTGTCACATATGCTGCTGCGGTCTGCTGAGATTGCTGGAAGTGTTGCCAGATTGGGCGGTTTTGAATTTGATTGTGCGGGTAAAAATGGGCTTGCGCGGGTGGACAAAATTTGGGCTGGTTTGGGGTCAGTTTGGCGGTTTTCAAACATATAAATTGCATAGGATAATTGTTTTATAAATTGCATAGGAAAATTGTTTAACAAAACAAACCCAAGTATGCATACTGCATCCAATCAGTCATCATAACGTTACTACACACACACACACACACACACACTGCAGAGGCGCTGGTACTGATGTAAACATCCACAGCCGCACTTATCACCAGGGCTCAGCAGACAGATGTTATGATTCATGAGTGACAAGTTTTTAGCGTGAAAAGTTATAACGTATCTGATTTTGAATGTAGTGTGACTGTATATTCAAGTAATCATAATGCCTAAATATGTTAAAGAGTGGGAGAGTGACTCAACTCTCAAAACGTGAATTATTGTGGAGTGAGATGACACGAGGCTCTATCACTGCAACTCCGAAATCAGAGCACATTTGAATTAATCATAACCGAAACTAAATATATCGGTTTATACGATCATGTCTTTTATATTTTAAACGTCCAGATTGATAAATCCTTGAAAACCGCTAGACTTGATTAGTTTTGACTGTGCAAAGTTCTGTATTATGTTCTACAATATGAACTTAAAGAGGCTTCCTCTAGTTCTGTGTAAAATTATAGAGCGACACGAAGGTAAGCGCATTATTGTTGTTGTCGGATTATAATTAAGTATCAATGAATGACACAGTTTTGAGTTGACTGTCATGGTTGTGCGCATGAACGAGTGTGAAATACCTGCTAATTACCTTGCTTTTTCCTATCACTTATTGGGCACTTTTTGCATTTAAACTGGATTATTCTGACTGCTGACATTGAAATCATGCATGTGTTGTTTCGAGGGTATCGGTTAATTTCATGATTGCCGTTTTGACAGTGTCTGCTTGCATATTTTATTCATGTTCGGTAGCCTAATTCTCTTTAATGTAGGCTATTCGCACCGATTTGATCCGTTTACCTGCGAAATTGATCTTATTTATAATTGATATGATTTTGTCGTCAATATTTTGTTTTAAGGAGTTAAAATGGCCCTTATCAACCTTGATTTACATATTCTATAACACTATTTTGACAGTTAAAGTTTTGGGCGGTTTTTGTGAGCTTTTGGGCTGGAAATCGTCCATCCAATCTGGCAACACTGATTGCTGGCCTGAAACTGCTTTAACGTATGTGATTCTGTTCTGGTTTGTGGACACTGACATTCAAACACCTCAAAAGCACATGGCATTTTTCTTTATGTAAAATAGTTGTATTTTACAGCCGTCAGTCCAGATACCTAAAACACAAAGTAAAGTTACTTATTGATCGAAGTATAATGTACGCTCTGAACGTCAATCATTTGAAATGAAAACATTTGAACGTGAATCCTCTGAGAGGTTTAAGATCAGCAGTCTCTAATGCCTAAAATATATCCAGTGGGTTGCAACATCCAATTCCCTAAAGGAGACTGATAAAACATCATTCAATTTTACACATCCAGAAAGACAGCATATACAGATGTACCCAGTTAAAAATTCAACCAGTTTTATTAAAACAAATTTAATAGTTCTGTGTATGAACAAAACAAATTATTTTTTGTATTTCACATTAAAATAAATAAAACCATGCTTTTTTTCCTTTCACATATAGCTATTAAAACAACTATAACTCATATTTCTCCTATTTAGCATGAACCGGAAAAAAGTGCATCCACTTTCTCTCTTCAGTGACGTCTTTAACAGAACAATGTGAATAACCTAGCCAAAATAAAGAGCAAAAAAATTATAATAGTAACAGTAATAATACTACTCACAGAGTGAGTACTTTATCAATTCAGTGCAATGTTTTCAAGCTTGACATACAGGCTCTCCTATAAACAAGCTGATAGCATTTCTGCCAGCAGCATTTGGTCATTCTCTTTGCCTTTAGCTCTACTTAAACTACTGTATATCTCTTCTAACTGGTTAAAATGATTATTTATAATGTTTGAGCACTAAACAATAGTACTGTATGCACAAAGAGGAATAACAATATACATTAATAAAAAACAGGGATTTTAACATCCTTCTTAAGCAGAACGCTCTGCAATAGAAGTGAAATAAAATCCAAACAGCTAAAGAAATGCGTATGTAAGAAACAGTAGTACATAAATATTGCAATGCACTTTGTTGCAATGTACTTAAGATGCTTGAGGTAATGTGAATATGACCAAATATAGAACTGTGTGATGCAGACACTCAGAATAGTTTAAGTTAGTTTCACGTTGTTATAGTCGAGATAGAATTTGTTCATAAACACTCCTCTGCCTGAATAAGAACATTTGTATAGGTCAACGTTGCTCAGTCCTACTCCTGAAGCTCATCCTGTTGGGACTAACCTCTGCAGGAAGATAGACTGTATATGTATGAAAACAGAAAGATATAACACTTTTAATCAGGTGTTTGAATAGTAAAATCTGAAAGTAAAATCATTTACACAAACAACCATTTACATGACAACAGTGCCAAACACATCCACAATATGGGATTTAAATAATCAGTACTACCAGATAAACCAAAAAAAAAAAACATCAGTGATCTATAGGCTAAAAACATGGTCTGTTGATTTGGACCCTGGTGAATTGTTACCGTAAAGCACAATGTAAACGTAGTATTGTTAGTGTGCTAACTAATGCTAGCATAATTCACCAGTACAGTGCTAGACAACGCACAGGCGTGCTAACTGAACTTTGCACTGGAGTGTGCAAGCAGCATTGCTTTTTTTGAACCCGGTATCCCAGCATTACCCAAATTTAGCATCACGGTGTTAAGTGCTAAATGAACTGTTAGCACAGAGGTCGACATCAAGGGGCATCATTATTCTATGTGCTATGAAAGCCACATTTGCAGAGAATGTAGCGCTTCTGTTGCTGTGAGATCTCTTAGGGTGAAGATATTGAAAGACTGCCCTCTTTTATAGTCTGTGGTATACACCAGAAAAGGGGGTGCTGTTAACAAGTGTAACAGGCTGCTCAAACGTCTCTCTTTCATTCATCGCTTTTCTTCAGCTGCATTGGGGTTTCTGCGAATGACCTGAGAATTGAAGAGAAAAAAGTTTGAATGATGATTACAATGAAAAAGTAGTTAATAGAGACAGATAAAAGATTGTATCACCTGCCATGATGTACAGTGAAGTGGCTCTGCACTGGCGTCGGCTGACTGCTGCTAGGGCTCATTAGCATGGCTCTGTAGATGTTGGACGCCACCACCAGTATGCACAGCAGGATGGGCCCAAATATGGCACCCTCCAAACCTAAATAGTATGCGCCACCTGCTACCGCGAGGCCGGTTAAATACGGGTGTCCACCTCTGCACATACAAATAATTATATTAATGCAAATTATGGGAGGGTGTGGTATTCAAATATATACAAACAAGATGAGAACAAATGTTGCTGATAGATAAAATCACATTCTCAACACACATATAAACACACAATCAAAGAGAAATATTCTGGGTTAGTGAATAAAGACAAAATGGTAAACTGTCGCTTTAAGCTGTAATAATGTTTGGTTGACATTCAACCAAATTTGGACACCACAGAAGGACTGTAAAAAAAATCAAGTAGTGTATTTTTTACAAGTATAAGAAGTCAAACACACCCTGATATATCAGAGTAAATTGCCGTGTCAACGAAGTATGTTGGCAGCAGATGGCAGAAGAGCAGCAGCAGAGCTTTGACTCCCTCCCCCTGTGCCAACCACAAATCCAACACCGCTGGCAGTGCCGCCCAGTACGTCCCCAAAAATGGCACTGCACCTAAGATAGCTGCCATTGCTGCAGAGAGAGAAAGATAGAGAGGCAAGGCGAAAATGAGAATATATATAAATTTGGGGTCAGTACAAATTTTTTTAAGTTTAAAGTCTCTTATGCTCAAATCAAAAATTCAAGAATATTGTGAAATATTATTTCAATTTAAAAAAGCTGTTTTCTATTTTAATATATTTAATATACTTTAAAAAAGTATTTTTAGTCCTGGGATGCAAGGCTGGAATTCATCAGCCTTCCTCCAGCTTTCATGTGTCCACATGATCCTTCAGAAATCATTCTAATAAGCTCAAGAAACATTCGTATTATAAACAAAGCGTGAAACAGAGTAGTCATTTTGTGAAACCATGATATATGTTTTTCAGTATACTTTGATGAATAGAAAGTTCAAAGGAACTGCATTTATTTGAAATAGATATCTTTTGTAACATAATAAATGTCTTTATCATCACTTTTGATCAATTTAAAGCACCCTTGCTAACATTCTTTCTATATTTCTTAAAATATATACATATATTTATTAAAGGTAGTGCACTCCACAAATGAACAGCAAGGACTGTTTTACACCACATGTAAATAAACAATTCATTTTGTCGCCCATATTTACAGGTTACAGTATTCACATTGTGCATAAGCAGTGGCAGGCAGAGTTTTAACAGTGAGCCTTTTTTTAATGTGATCCCATTACTTCATTACTTCATTAGATTCACAACAGACCATACATATATTTTATTGTAAGATAATAATACATTTCTGGCAATTATTAACAGAAATACTCCAAGACAACATCCAGAAATCTGATATTTTCTGTTCAGAGCCGCATCAGAGACACTAGTGAACATGCAGAACATGTGGTGTGAAACATGCTGAAGACAGGAAGAGGAGAGTCTTTTATATCTGTTTGCTTTAGTCTTACCTGAGGGGATGAAGACAATGTTGATGCCAAATATTGTGTGTGTAAGCCAAGTATAAAGTCCATAGAATCCAGCCATCTTCAGAGAGGCATCAAACACACCCCTGTGTACAGAAAACAGTATGAGACAGCAGAAACACAAAGGGCTTTTCTCCCCTCAGTTAGTCTAATACTGACTGGAGTCAGAGTGAATCAGCAGTCGCTCTGTATGCGCTCATGAACATGGTCACGAACATCGTTTGGCATTCTGGGTGACTGCAGCTCATCACACACACACACACACACACACACACACACACACACTGAGCTCAGGTAAAGGTTTCTACAGCTTCTGCCATTGTCTATGAAGGGAAAAGTGTGACTGTGAATGTTACATGTTTTTATCCAAGCAAATTACATTATGCTATGTTTTACTGGAGAAACCTGGAGTTAAGCATCATGCTTAAGAACACCCCAGTGCTACAGCAGTTTTGTGACCCCATTCATTCTCTATTTTCTGGGTCACCCTAACCTGCACATGAAACCTCCAAATTGTTAACCTGCATATTATTATTACCTGTCAATTACACTCCATTTCAGTTCCAGTCATGATTTCTGTTAAATGATCTGTTCAAATGGCAGAGCAGTCTTGCCCTCTTGTGGTGAATACAAAGTACAGTGTATTTTACTGGTGTCAACGGGATACAGGATAGTTAACCCAAAAGTCATTTACTCACCCTTGTGTTATTCCAAACCCGTAAGACCTTCATTCATCATCGGAACACAAAAAAAGATATTTTGGAACAAAAAAAACATTGGACCCCATTGACTTTCACTCTATAGACCAAACAAAAATGTCAAAGTATATTTTTTTGTGTTCCACAGAAGAAAGCAAGTAATATAGGTCTGGAATTAGATGAGGTGAATAAATGATGACAGGATTTTCTTTCAGATTTTCTTTTTGGGTGAACTATCACTATAATAGCACTTTTCTGCTTCCCTCCTGTATAATCTTCATACAGACTTCCATTGTAAGTGCATTACGGTACACAAATTATTGCCTTTACTTGTACAAACTGATGGATGAGTCAAAACTATTGCTTGTGGGGACATGCTTGTATTTTACTTTAACTACCCCTTTAAGGCAGGGGTCCTCAGCAAAATTCCAAGGGCGCTGCAGGATGATTTAAATAAATGCTAAAAAATATAATTAAAATGCTAAAAATAATTAATTTACTTAGGGCCGACTACCCCGCTTCCTGTTATAATATAGTTTGGTATATCTATATATTAAGATTATATATATATATATATCATATTTTTATAGCTATAGCTCTGTTATAATATTATATTGAGGGCCTTTGAATATTGTGTTGGATATTGGGGGGTCTTTGAGACAAACCAAAGCTCCACATGGACATGTGTACCTGATGGCCTCTTCCACAGACTGTCCGATAATGTTTGAAGAGGGTCCAGGTTGGGAGAGGGGTGTGAGGCTGATAACCCATTTCACAGGTTTATAGTATTCACCACTGGAGCTCAGCAGGTAAAAAAGTGTGGTTAGGAAAATCACCTATGCATTCAGAGAAACAACAAATATTTAAAACCACCTCTAAAATCCAATTCCATCAATCCGATTGTGTATGTGTGTATTACCAGAGACAGGGCAAAGTTGAGCAGTGCGGTGCCGCTGTGGAACAGTACGGTGAGCAGCGTGGTTGTTGTGGATATCAGCAAGCCCACATTTCGACTCATCACAACCCACAGAGACTCCAATATCTAGCGCAGAAGACAACATATTTATCAATCTGTCAAAGACACTCCCCACCACACAAACACACACTGGAGCCTAACCGAGAGCAGCGTCTCGATATTCTCCTGCACAAATGAGGCGAGGTCCTGCCAGTCCAGTATGTCCCCCAGCCAGCTGTTCTGCCTGTGCATATGTAGCTTGTGTCCACGGTGTCGTCCTGTGTGAGTCACGTTCTACAACACAAAAACACGGACTGGAATACAACAATAAAAACCAATAAGTCAGTGAGTGTGTGTAATTGAGTAAGGTTTTGTTATTACCTTCACAATCCAGGACTGATAGAGACGGTCCCACAGTTCCAGAACTTGTTTCTCGATCACAGCCGTGTTGTTTACTTTATCACCCAACATCTTATGAAGCTACAATTCACACATACACAAAAACACCCATATAATAAATGCTTATTCAGCTTTACAAAGACATAAAGCATAAAAGGTTAAAGGTATGAACAAAATCAAACTTAATGTTTTCAAATTTACCATAAATTATTTTTCATTGCATTCAGCAGTACACTTTAACAATATTTCAAAGACAAAATAAGTCATTATAAAATTACATATAAAGATGTTAAGGGGATCAAAGAAGCACTCTAAAGTTCAGCTACTTGCATTTAATATATATCCAAACTATAATACATACAATACTTATTTAATTGCAATTAAGTGTCCAAAAACATTACATTCAGCACAGTTATGTATATTTTTTAAGTATATTATTTCTGTAAGTAGTACTCTTTTTAAAGTGCACTTCTTTTCCATAACGGCGTATTCAAATGACACAAATGACATTTGAGGGCAGTGACACAAGGGAACATTTTCAGTTAATAACTTTCAATCTGTTTCTCACACAAAGCAATCATATTACTTCAGAAGTCTTGGAATATAACCCCAGATTCATATGGATTACTGCTATGGTATATTGGTGCTTTTTTGTCATTTCACCATTCATTTTATCCGTCTTTTTAAATTTGTTATGAATGTCGTTTCATGTAGTCTTCAACAGTACAGTAAACTGTAATTCTGACCTTATGTGTGATCCATTCTCTCCCATGTTGGTAAACATTTGTGGCAGCAGAGTTTAGAGCCTTCTGGATAACTTGGGCCTCTGGGAGCCAACTACACAACACACACACACACACACACACACACAAACAGTTGATTGTGCAACATTTCTAACTAAAATCCAGTGTATGATAAGTGTGTGTTTCAACTTACTTGGCCCACTCTGGGTGGTTGGACACGGTCTCGTTGATCAGGTTACTGGTGACCTCAATGATATGAACACTCTCTTGGTGCATCTGTGAACAGAAATATCATTGGTGAGAGATGATGTGTATGGCACGTGGGATCAGTCACGGATCACGTCTGTCACGCAGTGGAATAATCAGCCCAAGGGCAGTGGTTTGGAAACACGGTACCATAGCTGTGAGCAGCAAGGCCATGAGCAGTGTGCCAGTTACCAGCAGGAAGATTATGAAAATACTGATCAGCTTATCCAAAGAGTGCTCCAGCCACACTATCATCTGCAAAGAAATGAAAGAGAGAGAAACAGATCAGTTTCAATGAAACAAATCTGATCGTTCATGCAAGTGTGTGACAACACAGAAACCTGCTTCCCTCTGCCAAACCCGAGGAACAAAGTTGTGTTCTTTGGTTCTAAAAAAAAAAAAATTTAAAATTAAAAAGCTCACCTCTTTCAGTGAAACAATACAGTTCACCCAACAATGAAAATGACTATGCTTCCCTTCTCAAGCCATGCAATTGCTTTGTGTGAGGAAGAGACAGAAATTAAGATTAAAAATACATTTTTGGGGTGAAGTATTCCTTTAAAAACTTAACAGAGGATCCATGGATCAGATCTGAGCTTCAGAGAAGTTTAGTTATGCAGCCTTATTTGCCTTTTTAGACATAACCCTGTGAAAATATTAATAGTAAACATTCTGTTGAAAACTCGCTCTGACACCTGCTAACCTGTTGGACGACTAAGCAAGACTCTCTGCTGAGTGAATGAGCTAACAGCACCACTGATGATCATCTTGCCAGGAAAGGGGTTGTAAACAGGAGGAGGGCGGGCATATTTTTGTTTTTGGCAGGTGGACTCGGTTTCTCTGCTCACCCAGCTTCTTTTGGCCCTGCGGGCGGTACTTGCATGTCTAATCCTGTTCCCTTGTTTCGTTAGTGCTAAATGTTAACATCACACACAAACCTGGTAATGTTGATGACGGATTAGTACAAAGCTTACGCTGTTAAGGAAACTGAAAAAGACTGAAAACTAAAAGAACAGAATTACTCCTTTTCCAGAACTTTAAAGCCTAATATGCAGTTTAAAAGCAATGCTGGCAAATGCTGGAGGATTCCTGAGGGGAGGGGCATACTATCAGACCTGAAAATAACTTCTTCACCATCTGCTCCTGTTGAGCCACAGGCAGACTCATCTTAATCTGACACAACCCAAGAGATGCTACTGTACATGGAATATTTACAATCAGAAAACAAACAAACAACAGAACAAATATTCTTTGACAGAACATTCTGAAGACTTATATTGGTGATGTCAGCCAAGGAAAGTTGTTTCAGAAGCTATTACAAATTAATACAAAGATTACAGACATTTGAAACTTTGAAACAACATACAAATAATCATGCACAACAGGACATGGAATCCGAGTTTAAAAGGCTTAAATTTGGAACATTATGGTGAACACTCTGTGAGTGAAAGCTCTGCTATTAAGCCATTAGTTCCATATGATACAGAATTCCCATAATGCAGCAATATAAACTAAAAATGGCAGATGACGCTAGAGAAATATACACTTCTGTACAAAAAAAAATGTGTGGTTGGCTCATCAAGGCTGCATTTAATGGATCCAAAATGCAGCAATTTTGTAAAATATTATTACAGTTCAAAATAACCGTTTTTTATTTTAATATTTTAAACTGTAATTTATTCCTGTGAATGGCAAACTTGACTCTTCAGCAGCCATTAATCCAGTCTTCAGTGCCATATGATCCTTCAGAAACCAGTCTAATATGCTGATTTGGTACTCAAGAAACATTTCTTATTATTATCATTGTTGAAAACAGTTCATATTTTTGTCAAAACCATGAAACCATTACATTTTTACGGATTGTTCAGTGAATAGATCGTTCAAAAGAACAGCATTTATTTAGTTAATAACATTTATAAATGTCACTTTTAATCATTTTAATTATGGGGTGTGCAGAGTTTCCTATGTAGAGTGCTGCAAATCAGTCACTCCTAAGATTATCACTTCTACCTTAGAGGGCAGTAGGCAGCTCACTAGTTCTTGGAGCAAAGCTTGTGTGCCTACTCAGAAGAAAAGCCCTTTACCAAACCCACCCACACCTGAAAAACTCAATGACACCACCAGCCTTGGTCTCAACAGACCAAAGCATCCCTTCACCCAAACCTCCATTCCCACTGTCTGTTCTCGCCCTACGTGCATCTCACACACTCTGAAGACAACCAGCCTAGCACACATCTAGAGCTGTGGAAGAGACCGTGGTGGACTTTCTCAGGGTTTTGTTCTGCATTTCTTCTGACAGTTAGTATGTCAGTATTTCAATCACATTTAGAGTCACACGCTCCTTTCCACAGCACAAAGTACCACACAGCAGGAACAGCCATAAGCCAGTGAGCTAAGCAGAGCTCAAAGATGAAGGGGTGAAGTGGAGAGGGGGGGGGGGAGCATCACTCTAAATCGTTTAATGGGAGCGCACACTGTCATTCTTTCATTCTCTTCCCCTTTGTTTTTTCTTTCTCTTGTACACCTGCCAGCACAAATGATTTACCTGCTTGTTAAGCCAATGCCAGAGCTTTGAGGAGAGAGACAGAGAGACAAACGGTTATTAGAAACAACCAATCAGTATGCAGGAAAGCAGCAAACATCAACGTGGTTTGAAGCCAAAAACAGACCAGACACTGAAGTTACAAGAAGAGATTCATATTGAGCAAGACGAGGTGTGATGTGGTGGGCTTTATCAGGAAAAAAGTCAGATCTGCTATGATTGTCCTCTTGTGAGTGTCTTCATCTTTTTTTTTTATTACCGTTCCTTGTCATTCTTGTGAACAATATGATGGTGGAATAAAGGTATTGTAAATATATATCTAGTAAACACGGGGTAAAATTAGAAGAGCTCCGATCGCATCAGTGAAACACTGTTTGTTTGTTTTCTTTGCTTTGCTACGGATTCATTTTTAAATAAGACAGTATGATGCAGGCTTTTCAGAGGGACTGAACGTAAACGATGATGCAGCGCTGAGTCTGACTAGAGTGGATCCAACAGTAATAAGTGTGAGTAAACGTGCTTTTACCACTATTGCATTGTCTGTTCCAGAACGTTTGATATATAATGAGTATTTATACGTTTTCAACCCAAATGACCCATGTTGTTTTCAGAATACATCACAGCAGGACGCACTGTATCATTGTTAATAAGCGAGACTGTATCCAATCCGCTGCAGTGACATTTACTTCTGCGAGTCTTGAAAGCCCGCCATAAAACAGACTGTTCTGCAGTACCTCAAAAACAGGATAGCCATTTCAATACTTCTAAAATGTTTTTTTATGTAAATCAACTACATTTAAGTGAACCTCAGAGAAAGCCTTATAAAATCATAAAACTGCAGTCATGACCACTTTAAATATCAAAGTTTTTTGCTTTGCAGCCTTAAAATGAAGACAACGCATTTTTTGTTTTTATCTCCACTATATTGACTGCAAGTGCAACTTATAACATCCCAGTGAAAGATATAACACCAACATGTCAAAAAAAAAAACAATCACTGAGTTGGAATAGTATCGTCCCCCTTGTGTCCGAATTTTTTTGACCACCTTTTGCTTTATTACAAGCCTTTAGGCTGTTGGGATATTCTCTATTAACTTTGCACATCGAGACTTTTTGCTATATTGCCCCCTCTCTTCTTTGGCAGACTGTCAAGTTCATTTAAACTTTATGTGAGCATTTGTGGACGCAGTCTTTCAAATCTTCCACAATTTTTCAATGTCTAGGCCAGGGTGTAGGCAAGTTCGGTCCTAGAGAGCCACATCCTGTAGAGTTCAGCTCCAACCCTAATCAAACACACCTGAACAAGCTAATCAATGTCTTCAGGATTACTAAGCTATAGGCAGGTGTTTTTTTTTCCCCCAGAGTTGGAGCTGAACTCTGCAGGACTGCGGCTCTCTATGACCGAACTTGCCTACCCCTTGGCTAGGCCAGCCAGGACCTTGGGCACCTTTTTCTCCTTTAACCAGTGGTGCTCATTTTTTGCTGTTTGCTTGGCTCATGTCAGTTGGAAGGTAAAAGACGAACTTTTTTCAACTCCGACCATTTTCCTTCTTCTAGTCCTGACAAGTGTCTCCATCCCTGCTGCCGAGAAACACCCCCCATAACAAGGATATTACCACCTCCATGCTTTCCGTGGAATTCTGTTATTTGCAGGGTGACTGTATAGATAGGATTTCTGTCCAACATGCGTTTGGTTGTTTGAGCCAAATATTAAATTTTAGTTGTGACTGTATGTGGCCTTTCTTGAGGAGTGTTTTTTTTTCTTGCAAGTCTCCCATACAAGCCGCACTTGTGGAGAATTTGTGATATTGTTGTCACATTCACACAATGACCACTCTTTGTCATAAATTCCTGCAACTGCTCAGAGTTGCTGTAGGCCTCTTGGTAGCCTCTGATCCAGGGAGGGTCTGTGTTGTACCAAATACTGTCCACTTCTTAATAATATACTTCACTGTGCTTCTAGACATTGATACGGCCTTTGAAAATGTTTTGTATCCTGCTCGACCTTGTGCCTGATCCACCACGTTCTCCCATAATCTTTGACAGTGTCCTTGACACCCATTGTTGCTCAATGTGCGCTGCTTACCCAAGGGGCCTAAAATGCTCCAAGACGCTGAGCTAATCAAATGACCACAGCTGAATCACAGTTGAAAGTCAAATGCTTTGTGTGCCATGAGAAGGTTATGAGCAACACCTGATTTGGGTTTAACAAGTCATTTAGGAGGTTTCGAATTAGTTTTTTTTTTATTTGTTCTGGACGTGTTGTGGTTTAATCTGTCACCTCGGAATATTATAAGCTGCACTGAATCAATACAGCTGATACAACAAAAACGTTGTCCGTCTTTCATTTCAGGCTGCAAAGCAACAGAATTGTATTATTTTAAAGGAGGGTGATTCTTTTCTACACCCACTGTGTGTGATTGTTGTTAGAAACACATTTTGTTTTGTTGTTTTATTGTCATATTTAGGTGTTTTACTTTGGCACATTTCACAAATACAAATGATTTTTGTTTGTAGTATATTCATTCTGGTGACTTAATGAGATGAATATTCCACATGCACTATTGTTCAAAAGTTTGTGTCAGTATTTTCCTTTTCTTTTCTTTTTTAATAAAGATGTGTATCGTACAAAAGATTTCTATTCAAATAAATGCTGTTCTTTTGAACTTTCTGTTAATCAAAGAATCCTGAAAAAGAAAAATGTTTTTCACAAAAATATTAAGCAGCACAACTGTTTGATAACAATAATGAATATTTTTTATTCAGTTTTGCCAACACACATTTTATTGCAATAGTATTTCACAACGGTACTGTATTTATGATCAAATAAATGCAGCCTAGACTTCAAAAACATTAATCTAACCAACTCCAAACTTTTGAAAGGTGGTGTATGTGCAGTCACATGGCATTCATGCATCTTAAATTTCTCAAACTTAGAAGACACATGACTCACAGCAAATGTATGTCTTGGATTGCTTGTGTAACTTATATCATTGAAGGTCAGATTATATTTCTAACAATTTTACTGAAGTCGTGTATTATGTTTTATGTTCTCAAGCTAATTTTACTCTCATTTGCTTTTTGGTGAGTGATAATTTTGGACCCTGCATGTTTTCAGTACATTTGCTCACAAGAGCATGTGTGACTCAACATGGGAAAGAATGAGAGAAGGCAAAACTAAAGGAAGACACTGGGTTACTCTACTGGATTACTATGGGGTCAGGGAGGAGTGGGCAAATACTTTCTTAGAGGTGTAGGATTTCATCCAGCCTGACTGCAACAGTGCGTTTTCATTCTCTTTAGACAGTCCAAAAGATCAAACCCATTAAATTAAAAGTGACATTGTGAAACTGTGGGCACATTTTTGGGCTTAAGTTGACTTCATCATGTCATAAACCTCAAACAATAAATGGAAAAAACAAAAACTACCAAACTAGAAATGCAACATCACTGAGCACAGACTAAAAATAGTTACTCTTGATTTGATCTGAGCACTTGAGCTGATTTGAGAGACAGGAAACATGTTCCAACTATTAGGTTAATAACATTTTCTTGTAGAATTACTCGTTCTCATTGAAAACAGATTCTGTTGAATATTTTATTTTGTTCCCAAATGCCTCTACAAGTAATGATATAAACAGAAACATCCACATCTGACCTTCATAGCTTTTATGCTGTCAGCTATGAATACTTCTTGTCTTAGTTGTGTGAGAAAAAAAGAGAATTAGCAAGCCACAACCACATTCAGTTCCTCTTTGTAATCACAGATCCCTGTCACCTCCAAAAATAAATGTGCACATGCGGCGACAACAACCAGCAAGCAAGTGTTTTGAAGGACAGTGGGTCAGCAGACAGGCGAGTGCTTTTGTGTGTGTGTATCTATATAAGTTATTACCTTAGTGTCGACTCGAAGCAAGAACTGAGCTAGGCCTTTGATCGGTCCAGGCAGCACAGCATCCTGTCTGTCTTTCACAAACTTCTCAGAAGCGGCCCACCATTTCACTAGAGACTGCCCAATGAAGTCCTTCATCCCAAAATGGACAACCATCTTCTTCAGGACCCAAACTGGAAAATATAACATCCATTCATGAAAACATGCATACTATCCTTAACTTGTTGACCTTAGGACCATGAACACAAAATTTACCGCCAACAGGGATGGGCAATAACTGTAAGATCCAGAGGTTGAGCCAGATCTGCACCAGCACTATAGCCCACGCGAGCAGCACAAAGTAAATGTCACTGGCCTTCCCTTTGGGCTGGATACCCCTGAAATCTAGTCTGCTACGCCGCCGGGATGAAGGAATGCTGAAGAGTCCCTTTGGGGAGTCCATCGAGTCTGTGAGGGAAAGGAGAAATCTTCTTTACTAATGATGATAGAATTGTTGTTACCATAACTGCATTTCTAAACCTCAGTACAAGCCTTGAAGAAGTCGGCATTTGATACCTTTGTTAGGTACCACAAGAAAAAAAGGTCACACACACAAAAATTGCATAACATTCAATCATATCGGAGTGAATTTACTTTTGATATAAAATAAATAAAGTATTTATTTATAGTATTTATACCATAAAGTATTTTTTACCAACTGAAACTGTGAAATTCCTCAGGTCTGATAGCTCTGAGTGGAATTCTATAGAAATAATAACAATAATGAGACAGAAATATATTACTATTATAATATAACCACTATAAAAAAATATTTCATAAGTATGATTAATTATTTTACTGTACACTGCAGTAGTACAATTACAATAAAGAGCTGGCGGAAAACTGCAAGGAAGACTTTTCTTTGTCTAAGTTTCTATGACAACTGGTTTACAAAGGCTTCTCAGCACAAATCTAGTAAAATCCTGTATTCATGTGTTCACAGAAATGTCTGAAATTATATGATTATGAAAATAAAATGTAACTGGAGAATACTGCGCTCCCAACATGCACGTTTAACTCACAGCAAATGCAGAGATTGTTGCATTCACTGTGAAACAAACAGCTCTGAGACACTAAAAACAACGGATCATGAGCTTCTCACGTGTAAAAGAAAATAGTGCCGCGCTTCACTCTGAAACATGCAGCAAAACAGACTATATACTTATTCAATTTAAATATACACACTGCTAAAAGTCAGTCATAACCTGACCCACAGAGAATATTGCACATTTAAATAATTTCTGCAGAATCCCACAGATTTTCCCTCAAAAGGGGAAACAGCTCTGCAAATAACTTCAAACAGCTACATGACAAAACTGGTCTGTTATCTTTTTTGTGTCACCTCTGCATTGTTCTTTGGTGCTCTTCTCTTCCTGTATCTTTTCAGCATGGCTGAAGTTACTGCAGGAGATTGCCATGAAGATTGTATTAGCAGCAAAGGACAGCACCTGACCAGAGAGCTCACCTATACAGAGAGAACAGAGGAGTAAAGGTCAGAGGACATCAGGAACAGAGGTATAACATGTGAGAGCTGGAGCCTCAGCCTCTTCACCTTTCCCTGGTACAGCAGGCTTCTCCTGAGAACCCACTATTAGCAGTAACACCACCACCACAAACACAGGAACACGCCAAGACCCTGTCAGAGAAACTGGGGAAAAAGACAACATTTTTAGCATTCCTTCATTGACAGGATTTAGGTCAATGCTAAATATAAAAAGAGTCATTCACCGTTTCAAAACAGAAAGGTCTTACCCAGGTAGAAAATAAGTGCTGTCCATACGGGCACAGACATTGTACGCAAGTAACCTTCCATGCCAGGTGTCCACTTAAACGCCACAGCCAACACGTAGCCCACAACTAAAGTGCCAACCTGAGAAAGAGAACGACAGAGAACACATGGGCATCTCTGGTAACCACTGTGCCTGCACCAAACATTTGCCACCGATCTATTTATAATCACAAAAACCCTCAGTATGTTCGCAGCTCTCATAGGCACTGCAAGGGTGTATCAACAGACACTTCAATTAAGTGGGTCAAAGGAATTGTTCTACCAAATAAGAAATTCTGCCATAAATTACATCATAAGTATCAAAAAATTATATTGTTTTTTTCCCCCTTCCCGTTCCTTTAAAATACAGTCAGTTCCACTGCCATCTTCTTGAATAAATCAGCACCTTAGCGTTTTCTTGTTATGAGATGATCGCAAGGTTCTGCTGGATGGTGCTTTTGTGGCTGATGACAATTTGGACTAAAAACAGACATCACATGACCTGTAAGAATTAAATTAAGCACTAAAGGGAAGTTTAAAAAAAAAGGTAATTCAATTGAATGTCAGGGTGAAATTTAGTCCTGTAGAGTTCTTGTAAATTTTAGAAGAACTTAAAATACGTCTTATGATCTATCTGGCCTGTGTGTGTAGCCTAAGGGACATATTTTCAGCATCTTGGGATGTCATGCTCCAATTCCCATTCATATATTAAGCATGAGTTCTAGATATGTTGACACATCACATGGCCAGTTGTGTTCATGAAGACTTGTATACAAATATATTTACACGTGGTTAGTTTGTCCAAAGCCAGACATGGTCATACAGGGGTTGGTAGATAAATACATGATTCTCTGACGGATGAAAGAGAGGCGCAGACAAAATGTGACACCCCATGATGATGGGGCTCCACACTCACAGAAAATGATTTAGCCGCACTGGGGAGAGTCACACTTGACTCTGAACACTATAAGATATATACTACACTGCATATTACACTAGCAAACATTGTTACACAATATACAGTTATGAATGTTACAAAAGTTTCACTACTAAATATTAATAAATATACATAAATTCTCGAATTATTCTGTTATCCATGTAGGAGTGAAGTTCTAAGTCCCTGCCCCACAACCACTATAGCACCTGTGCATTGTCTGACAGGAGGCGTGTCTCTGTCCCATGCACATGTCATTATACACAGACAGAACTCACCCACGCCGCACTGAAACAATCCAGGCCGAGACAGATGACAGTACAGACGTGACTGAGGATCACCTGCATGCCAATGACGCTCCAGAACAGATATAGGAAATAAAGCAGGGGTACACCGGCCCCAACTGCCAGCAGTACATTGAGCCGATCTACGACCAGTCCGCCCAGAGTCTCCACCCCGTAGTTCACGCACCACACCGGTACCAACAGAGTCCCAACCACTATCGGTGTGCCGCTGTCCTGCAGGCTGCTGAGCCAAGAGCGGCCGAGGCGGGCGAGCGAGTATTTGAAGGGGTGCAGGAAAGTGCCGCACAGCACTGCCCAAAGCAGTGGCCGTAGAAAAGCCTCCAGGATGAAGTAGACCAACACGGCTGCTCCGCAACAGATCGCCACGAAGATCATCGCTCCCGTGTTGTAGAAGGCCTGTTTGATGTTTTTGTCGAACTTTAGGGACGACTGCTGGCTTAGTAGTTGGCTCACCATCCCGACCGCTGGCTGAACGGTCTCGCTGAACGAGACGTAGTGTGGCCGGGTTGTGCGCGGGGTGTCCGGCTCAGTGGCCGTGCCTGGACCCGGGTCCTCTGTGTCTGCCATGGTCGCTGGCGTCGCTCCGCTTCCGTCCGGAGGATCCACCACATAAGGAACTGCGGGTTGGGCAAAGAGTGACGTCACGTGTCGGATGAAGTCTGGGAAATGTAGTCAAGTTGCAGTGTATTTCAGCCTACCAGACACTGACTTTTCTTGATATGACTTTAGTAAGATACAAGGTACTATGCTATTCCGAATGCCGTAGACGCAAGTATTTTTTAATGTAGTGGTGCTGATGGTTCGTTATCCTGTTATGGGATAATTCACACCAAAAATGTAGCCTACTCACCGTTCCAAATCTGTATGACTTACTTTCTTCCATGGAACATAAAATAGTTATTTCAAGAAATGTCTTATTTTTGGTTCATATAGTGGAAGTCTATGTAGCTATTTAGTTAATAATGCTCTTCAAAAAATTGTGTGTGTGTGTGTTCAGAAGACGAAAGTCAAACAGTAGCCTATTTAGATCTGTCATTTTGTAGTTTGAAAAGTCACAAAACGAAGGCAAAATGCTGAAAAAATTATACTCTTATAATAAAGCATAATAAGTATGAATTGTATATAGTATACTAGAATAGAATACTACTATTTCTGCCATATAAAGATAAGACTGTTTTGGTCTTAAGATTCAGTGTTTTAATGAATGGTTTGAGTGAGAGAATGAATCAATGATTTTTGATTCGCTGGTGGCATAACAAAGACAGTCACTTGTCGCCATCTACTGGCATAACAATCTAATTTACAGAAAGGATGACCGAAAGAATTCGTGAACAAATATTTTAGGATGATCCAAATCCTATACTATTCTTTAAGGCGCCACATTGTGTTAAGTACTTCGAGTTCAGACACTGGCAAAATATTCTCATTTTATCCAGACAAATATGACAACAATACACATTTTCAGCATCATAGCTTTATTAAAAAGTGCAGTATGTGTTGTGTTCATTTTTCCCAATTACAGCGAGAATTCACAGTAAACTTGTCAGAACGTATAAGTTGCTAACGATGTAGGAGCTTGAATGTCACATGTTTAAAATCCCAGTGGCTCACAGTCCTTCACTATGCACACTCATTATTGCATAGTCTCTAATACTGTCAATGTCAAAATTTCTAAAGTATATTAAAATATAACAAACATATCTTCATTCTTGCTACATAACATGATTATCTCTGGCCTGCACACATCAAAAACGAATTGCATCACTCCTCCAAGTACATTTCCACATATACCTTAAGGTGAATATAACAACATATTTAAAACTATACCTTTCTAAACATTTTTACATGTTGCTCTTCAGTCTGCTATACAAGTGTTATTACAGGGCATTTTCAAAGAGTGCCAAATAATTACCAGAATACAGCCACACACTAACTGGTGTGATAAAAAATCTTTCTATACAGGCAGCAATCAGTTATTGGACTCTTTGTAAGTTTTGCAATGGCATGAAGTCCTTGGTATATAAAGATTTTAATTCACTGGAATGAAAATCAGATGATTCTCTCCTGGACTGGTTCTTTTCCAGTGGACACTGATCGAAATGGCTCAGATGAGACTAGTTTGCTGGCATGCATCATCAAATACTGAGCTGGCAATTCTGGCTAACTGGAAGGCAGTAATGTTTTATGAATACTATGTATGTGTGTTTGTGCTGTAGGGCCTGTTATGTACTGCTGTAAGTTGCGTAGTCAATCACAGGCATTCATTTACATCACTCCACATCCACAGCCTTAATAAATGGTAATCAGAGCTGTAATATATTGGAAAACACTGGAAAGCAGACAACTACAAACAGCAGAGCACCTCTACTGAGATTTGGCAAAACATATTCCATTCAATAGAACAAGGCAATTTACTTCCCCGTAGAGTTCTTTAGTGGGACATAATATATGCCACTGTAGAGATGCAGTCACATTTACCATTGTTGAGCAAATTTTTGTGGGTGAAATCCAGTCATTTCAATAGAAATTTCAACGTGTTTGAATTTTCATAAAGGCGAAATAAATTTCCTCAGACCGATTTCGGAAGTTTTTCATGGATTTACAGCTTTGACTAATAGAAAGCTGCTTGGTTTGACATTAACGTACAATGGAATTTTTTGCACACAAAATTTTGCTGAAATTGAACTGAAGTGACCGCACTTTAAGTATACTGAATATTAATATTAATCTGGCTCAGATTGTTTCAAATACCACGTAACATCCATTTGGGGTACTCTAACTCTTTTCATCAAAAAAACTATTTGTAATATGTAATAAGTGTATGGTTTACTATCTCCTCCGAATGGATCATTGCTTGTATATCAACTGAATATTAATTCGCAGTCCAAATACCTTCTTAGTGTACGTAGATTGAGGATATTGTAGAATCGCAATTTATTGCTGCCTGTTTCTAGTACTGTAAAGTTGGCACACAATCGTGCTACTGTGGATCCATGGTTAATCTTTATTCATTCTCTCGCTCTCCAGTGACACGATTTGCTGTTAGGTGTTCCCCATCAGTAGGTAGAAGGTAAGAGCAACGATGAGGAGGAGGGCAAAAGGAGACAGAATTTCTGATATGCTGTGGCAGGCTGAAAATGTCCTCGTATTTATATATGCTACTCTGCGATCTGACACCGGTGGAGAGTCATTTCGCCTGTGATGAACCTGAGAAAACAGACAAAGCCCCATAATGGGCAATATTATAAAACTCAGCTGATTTGAAGCCCGAAGGATATTGAAAATGAAAATTTTGCTGAATAGTCCTGTCCCTCAGCCCATCCAAGGTGTAGATTTAGACAGGCCCCCCATTTAACCCCCCTCTAGAACACTGGGGGGACAAGTCCCCCCCAATAATTAGAAATGGCCAAACTGCCCCCCCACACACACTCACACACTTTAAAAGTTAAATTTTTAGCCTCTCTGCCTCAGCGGTCTAACCATCAGATGCCAGCATGTCAAAAATTGATATGGTCCAATCAATCAAAGTATGCGTTGTTTACTTCCCTAGAAGCAGAGTGTGGAATTCCAGCGAGGGAAGAGAGCGGGGTAAGGTGGAAGTTGCAAATCATTTAATATTAGTCAACTCTTTTATGATAGAAATGTTAAATGACCGACAGCTATTCAGCTATTCAGAGATTCAGTAACAAATCTATTTTATTGAGAAAAGTTGCGGGGCAGCATTGACAAGTTTCTGTGCTCCTGGTCCCCCCAAATGTTCAAGACATGGCTATGGCCTTGGATGTAGATTACAGCATTACATTAACTTGCTCAGCAGTGGATCCTCTGCAGTGAATGGATGCCATCAGTTCAAACAGCTGACAAAAACATCACAATAATACACATGACTCCAGTCCATCAATTAATGTCTTGTGAAGTGAAAGCTGCGTGTTTGTAAGTAACCAATCCCAAGTGCTTTAACTTAACCCCGTCACTTCTGGCCAAAATACCGATCCATAATCAAGAACAACACTTCCTCTAGTGAGAAAGGTCTGTCCTCTGTTGTCCTCTCACATCAAAACCCACCAACATAAACAGTTTTGGACTGTTTTTCGTAATTTATTTATATTTTGCCTGTAAACTGTGCTTGATCTGTGCATATTTTATCAGCTGTTTAGATTCTCATTCTGATGACACCTATCACTGGATCCACTGGAACTGGAACTGGAACTATTCTTTTAAAATGAGGCTGAATTTCTTTACCTTGTATGGCAGGTCCCCAAGCAAACAGATAGTACCAGCTCAGGTGCAGGTCTACCAGCGTCTCTTCCCGCGTCACGTGAAGAGGCCGTTTGAAGCGGCACGTGACACGGTTGTTTTCAAAGATGCCCTCCTCGTCCCGCGCCGGGTTGCGCTTGATCTCTTTGGCCCACTGGCCCACGTTGTAGAAATGATGGATCCGTACACGTCCATTATCATCATGAACACAGCCCATGACATCATCACCTCCCTACGACAACAATTTTACTGTGTATTTCTTAAAAGGTCTGAAAGCATTCACACCATTTATATGTAATCCCTCTCTCTCTACCATTTTTTTGTCAGAGGAGAAACCGACAGCAACCCATCCATCGGTGTCTGCACTCATCTCAAATTCCACATCTGTGCCAATGCGCCTGAAACTCAGGAAGTAGTCACAGGTCTCTGCGTCACAGCCTGGTTTGCCATATCTACAGTAACAGAAAGGTTAAGAGGAAGACAAAGTGAGGCACACTTAAAATGTGGACAGTTTATTCATTCATGTGAATCCAAACCGATCTGACTTTCTCTGCGAAACATAAAAAAAAGATATTTAAAAAAAATATCTTTTCATTTTATGTTTATTCCTCCATAAAATGAAAGTCAGTGGGGTCCTGTGTTGTTTTAAATACTGCTAAATTTCATTATATGGACAAAAACAGCTAAATATTTGTGTTGCACAGAAGAAATAAAGTCATACAGGTTTGGAACAACATAAAGATGAGTGAGTGATGACTGATTTTTTGGGTGAACTATCCCTTTAATAATAACCATCAAAACATACATTCAAACATCCTACATGATGTGCATGTATATTTCATGCTCCAGAACATTTCACTGAATGACAATGAGTAGCAGCTTGACTACTCGGATTGACAATCACACTTGAGTGTACTGGATAGCATGGCAGACGGTTTTATTGCAATACACAGTTTGACATTGACACTACAATAGTCTATTGTTTATAGACTCATTTTAACCTTTATTCCATCTGCTCACCTGATGCATCCTTTGGTTATTCCACAATCGCTAACTTTGATGCGGGCAAATGGGTCTACAGGGGGTGCAGTTGGGAAGGGGTAACCTATATGAGACATTAGACACAATACATTAATGAACTGTTTCAGCTAGTCCTACTACAAAAATAATCATTAATGATGTCATATATTTGTATGTTACATTTTAATTTTACTTCATACAGTGCTATGTGGGATGGACAGTGACTTTGTTGAACTTCAGTTTCTTAACCTTAGCTTTGGGTAAAGTTTGCCTAATGTAGCGTGTTGTGTAAACATGTTTTAATCACACACACACACACAGGTTTGAGAAAAAAAAACAACAACAATTATTAGTTGCCTTTATGACCCACAAAGACCTCCTAGGGTCGTTAAAATCTTACATCTTTGAAATTTTTAATTTTACCAGCCCCCAACCTTTGAACGGTAGTGTATGTTGTATTGTTTTGTATATTCACACATTTATTATTTTGAACACTGTCCCATCAGGTATGTTACATAGCTGTACCTACAACACAGGCCCAGTCATGTGGCCATAAGAGTTTCTATTCTATTCTATTCTATTTGATGTGTTGCGACTTAATGAACCACTGTCTAGGTATCTGCAGTTTCTCCAAAAAAGTAGAGTACAAAATATGGGGTTGGGAAAGCCTGCGGGTAACTGGATGTGAGTCTTGTGGGGTGCTGACCAAGGTGCTATGTTGTACCAATATTTATTAGCGATCAAAAACAATCTTTGTAAAAAAAAAAAAAAAAATTATAATCGTACATAACAGACAATATTATTAACCTACTTAAAAGGCCTGTGGTCGAGGAAGGGCATCAGATGGTGACCATTCACTACATGTATTCAGTGCTTCTATGAATTGCACTCACATACTGAGAAACAACACAAAAACAGCACTGATGACTTCAGATTAAGCGTTACAGTTTTATTCCATCGTACCTTCGTCTGAGAGGTATCTGGATTCGAGGAACTCGGAGGCGAATGTGCTGTAAGAATCCTTATGGGGTTCTTCATGCCCCGGCTCTCCGTGTTCTCCATGGCCGCCCCGCAGTACATTATCATCGGTAGGGCTGGCAGAAACCGCGAGCCACAACGTCGCATCCAGCAGCACAGATAACTGCAGCAGCTGACGCACAAGAAACATGACTGGATGCGCTGGACCTAATGATACGATAATAGTTATTGTACACGCAAAGAGACTCGGGCCTGATTTACTTTTCGCATTCCAGTACCGATGCTTAGACTGATAACAAATAATAAAATATAGCTAATTAAATCGCTTTCATGATAAAGCGTTTCTGTTGGTCCGCGGTGGAGAGGCGCCAGGCTCGGGTGCAGTTAATGAATAGGACTAAACCAATCCGCTTATGGTGAGATTTGTAACCGATAGTGATGTTGTTTGATAACGACACGGCGCTCAGTCATAATATCAACCGTATACAGTATTTAGCAATAGCACTTTTTAAATGTATTACCGCATTATTGTACATTTCTGAATTTATCGGACCGTCGTACACTAATTTAACACATTACGTGTCCCCTCTCCGGCCGTGTTTTCTTCGCCACGCACGTCAGTCGATACAGATTGCCAGCTTTGCGTTCCAATAGCATCGCACTACGTGTGAAAATGAAGCGCAGTCAGATACTGTAACGTTTAAAGGGAAAAGAATGTAAAACTGATGCAGCAAAACACGCTAATTGGTTAAATGAAAGTTATAAACGGTACTAAACATATATTTTTTAAAGACAGGCTACTCATTCTACTGTAACATTTGTAACATCGTTTTCTAGTAAAATATGAATAAACCTATAATTCACAGATTTAAAAAATGTACATTTAACAAGGCAATAACTATATTTATACGATAAAATATTGTGGTTTTATGAAGTATGAACCACCTTGTAATTTACGGCAAAGAGTTAGGCCTATTTCCATAATTATTTAGAAAAAAACACACACACATTTTAGTTCTCAGTTATGTTGCCGTTTATGTTGTTTAGTTAATTTTTTATAGGATTTGTGTGTGTGTGTGTGTGTGTGTGTGTGTGTGTTTGGTGGTTAACCAATTTGGTTTACGTGTTTTGTTAGTTGATGTTATGTGTCAATTTGCTGCGGCTGAGCCTGTTAAATGAATTAAACGTCATGGTGATGCCTTCATGTTGTAGACCGATGTCATTAAGTATGTATTATAACTTTTTGGTACAGAAGCAACATTGTAATAGTCCGAGTTTTTATAAAATTTCATGACATATAGCCTACAAGCAGTGTTGGGGGTAACCCATTACATAACGCGAGTTACGTAATCAGATTACTTTTTTCAAGTACGATAAGTACGCATTTACTTTTTATTTACAAATAAATATCTGAGTTTACTTTTCAAAAAGTAACACATTTACTTTTTTTCCAATGTATTGATTGACAGCTCTGGTGTTGCCATGTTGAGAGAAATCAGAAGATGTTACTTTAGTTCTAAAATAAATATGAATATGCTTTCATTCATCTCACTCACAAAAAAAATTTAAAACACAGATTCAGTATTCCTCAAATTGAATAAAAATAATGCAACTCAGAATACCTGCAATAATTAAATGTTAAACAACACAAATATACTTTATGTATTTAATCCCATTCTATTAACCAATGTTTTTGCTTCTGACCTTCGATGATCCAGTTCAACCATACTAATAAGCAAAAATTACTCTAGACAAACATTTGTGTTTTTTTTATTGCTGAAGTGTGTTTAAATTTCTTCTTCTGCATTCTACTGTGTGGACGTAAATTTACTTTCCCTTCAGCCTGAGGCTTATTCTTTTCAATTTTGGTGTGAAAAGGCTTTTATATTTTGCCAAATAGAACTTTTTTCTTTTAAAAACAAACGCAGCCCTGTCCATATTTTAAAGTACGCAAAGTCCGTAACGCATTTACTTTACCATAACAAGGCTCATTCTGTACAATGTACAAAAAGTTCTTAATTAGACATGCAAGAGCTGATTTTTTTAAGTTTCTTCTTTTTCAAAACCAGACGCTTTTGTGTTTTTCCACATGGCAGTGGCTGTCCAAACTTGGTCCTGGGAGGCCACGTCCCTGCAGAGTTTAGCTCCAACTTGCTCAACACACCTGCCGTGAACTTTGTCTAGTATGCTAGTAAGCTTAGTATGCTTAATTAGCTGGATCAGGTGTGTTTAATTGGGGTTGGAGCTCAACTCTGCAGGACAGTGGCCCTCAAGGACTAAATTTGGACACCCCTGCACAATGGCAATAGGGAGAATGTAAACTCTCATCAACCACAAGATGGCAGTGTTTAATTTCTAAACAGAAAGATGATGTTGCGAAGACATCATGTGGCAATATTGTATCATGAATCTACAGCTTTTTAAATTTGTAGCATTATGGGAAATTATGTTTATACAGTATTGAAACTATTTACTATGGTGTACATTTAAATTATGCTTTTAAATGTTATACTATTATATATTATTTTTATATTTTTGTTACAGTGCACTAATCATTCTGAGATTAAGATTCAATTTTGGTCACACTGAAACAGCTTTGCTTGTATTTCCCTATATAATTTGCACCACTCATTCCTCCTCCTGTTTTAACACGTTCTAATCACAGTTTTAAGGGATGACTTTTATAACTAGCCAATATCTAAGTACTATGGTGGAATGTGATTCAAGAAGAATATCCATCAGAACAAGAGACCATCAGCAGATCCATGCAAGGCTGAAAATAAATAATACTGAAAATAGAGAGAGAAAGAGAAGGGGGGGGTACTCAAAACAAAAAGCAGTTCCACTATCCAAAGACCTTAGAACAAATCCCTGCACTCTTAGGGGAGCTTTTTATTGCATCAAGGTTTCCATGACAAACTTTAAACTCTGGAACCTTTCCATCCACAAAAGGGTTTCTTTATAATTGAAAAGGTTCTTTCGATCATTAAATGTAACGGTCTGATCACTGGAAAGATTTCTTCCTTTGGGAATATGCCTCACTGCAAAAAAAAAAAAACATTTTGAGACCTTTATTTTTAAGAGTGTGTGATATTTCAGAAAATCATAAAAGCAGACAGCTACAAATAGATAACATCTAAATTAATTAAATTATATATTAACGTCAAAAATATGAATATATGAAATATGACTGAAACAACCTAATACATCATCAAAGTTCTTTTTTATGGGTTCAAGTAGAAATAGATCCATAAGCCTCCCCATAATCTCCCATACTATAATATAATTTAAAATGATTATATATTAAGTGACACCTTGAGGGGTTGAATTTGAAGCTGTAAATTGTGGCTATAGCCACCTTGTGCTGGCATCTGGTAACCACAATAGGAAAGTGACGTGACTGGTGCAGTATATGACCCAGACTCTGCACTATTTTTTAATTAATTAAAATGATAGAATATTTACTAAAATGATTTGTTATATTTTAATATTAAGCATTTTATAGACAAATTCACGATCGATTGTATGACTATTAACGAATTTATATTGTGCTCAGTGTTATCAATAGTATTACAGTATAACTCAATCTTTCCAATTTCTCGTCCCATTCATAGATATAGTGAGATGTACATCGCTCTCGATCCCACCTCCAATACCACTACTGAGTTGCCCTTGAGCAAGGCACCGAACCCCCAACTGCTCCCCGGGCGCCGCAGCAAAAAATGGCTGCCCACTGCTCCAGGTGTGTGTTCACGGTGTGTGTTCATTGCTGTTTGTGTGCACTTTGGATGGGATAAATGCAGAGCACTAATTCCGAGTATGGGTCACCATACTTGGCCATGTCACGTCACTTTCATATTGTGGTTACAGATGCCAAGTGGCAGTATAGCCACAATTTACCAATTTACAGCTTAAAATTCACTCCTCCAAGGTGTCCACTTAAACACAGGCACCTCTAAATCAATCTCTCCTATCTTCTCAGGATACGGCCAATTACCCGCTGCTCAGCAGGACTATTAAAGTCTACCTAAACCGACATCATCTTTAATAGCCCTATCCCATCAGCACGCATATACACATATATAGACATGCTCTCATACACACACACTGTGTCATGCCGTTATAAGACTCCATCCTCCACCATCGGCCACGCCACCATCCCCCTCCTGCCATCACACAGGCGCGATCACTCTGTGTCTAATAGCCTTACTCAATTACGGCCACAGTGCTAGAGGAGAAAGGATGATGAGATCCTCTAACATGTTAATGAAGAACCTACGGCATACCTGCCTTATCTTAATAACCTAAAACACACACATCCACTCTCACACTCACACTCACACACACAGAACAATCTGCCAAATGTCAATTGTGTGTCTCCTGGGTATGTGTGTGAGAGTGTGTGATTGACACAGAGACAATGGCCGCAGGTCCCATTCATAAACGCAGAGGGGAGACGAACTGATGGAGGGAAAGGAAGAGAGAAAGACAGAGTTAGAGAGAGACAAGTATTCTAATGTTACAATGGAACCTGCTTGACCACAGAGGTTTAAAATCAAAATAGTATCTGCAAACTAACATAATATTTATTTGAAATTTCCAAGAAAGTTTATTTTTAAGGCATGTTTTGCATTTGAACATATACAAACAAAATGATATCAAATGAAGTCTTTGATTTTCACTTGTTAATTAACATATTCAAAGGCATATTAACAGTAACAAAAGTGATGGCAAACATTTGCATGGCTTTTGAATTTGAATTAATTTATGTAATTATTCAATGTAAATGTCTTCAAATGTCAAGCTGTCGACATAAAATTTGAAACCATCATTAAAGATTAAATATTTAAATAGGTATCCAAAAGAACTCTATGTGCGTGCTCTTCCCTTATTTGAACAGTTTTCATTTTAATATTATGTGTACATCAGAAACATACATTCTGTTTTGTGATGTATATACAGTTGGACCAGATTATCATAAAGGACAAAACATGACATGGACTTGGTTCTATTCTCCCGGTTGCTACTGGATGGAGGCAAATCTGAATGCAAGCTTGCAGTCGATTATAAGAAAGGGGCAGGGTTTAATAAAGTAAAATTTTCATAAATAACGAGAAGTCTGGTCACTAGCATCCATGACCAGAGAGAAGTACATTTTAAACGTTAAGAAAAATAAATCTATTTTTTTTTTAAAAACTGTAGAAATAAAAGGCAAAACAAAGTAACCATAATTACATGTGCTGCAGTGCATTGCAGGAAAAAGCAGGTTTCTGTGTACAGTTAAAAAAAAACATCAAACCAGATCACTTGCTGTGTTTGTTGGTTCAATTTAAAAATCATATTGCAATTGAAAATCTGCATCGAGTTGCATTATATGACCCTAAACGTTGCAAGTTCTTCAAAGTAGCAAACAAACAAACAAAAACAATCAAGCAAATTATCATTGAGTGTGTATCCAAACCCAAACAGTGTTTGTGTACTCGGCGAAACATGCAAACTTCACAATAACCAGCTTCACATCCCACCATGTGTGAACACTTGCTGAAATTGGCCTGGTCAACCATATTAAACCAGGCCACAGTTTCACCTCTAGGACTTGCTTTTATTCTCATATTACATATACACACACACATATATATATATATATATATATTACAGACACTATTTGAGTGCGAACACACACACACACACCCTGAAACACTTCACGGTTATTGACAGAAAGAAAAAGGGCCCTATTATTCCTGAGAGAGCTTGTGTGTGAGGCTTCATCTTAACTTGTCAACAGTCCTTACATACCGTCAGCAGAGCAAGCACAGGTGACATGCTCATCACTCTTTACCTCGCTTTGAGTCTAGTACACTGAACAGACACGCACACATAGCGAAGATCGATAGAAGTCTGTGTTGCACACTGAAGACGGGACTGTCTGCCTCGGCCTAATCTCCGTCCCGGGAGCACATTATGGGCACGTGCCGGGTGTTGACCCATTAATCTGGTGATGGTCGGATGTGTTATGTTCTCTCTCCCACGGGAGTGTGTTGTGGTGATAGATTGAGCGCTATGTGTGCGCGCACAGCAAAGAGTGATCTTCAATTCTTAGTTTGAGCAAATAGAGATCGAGGGCGAGCACTTCTGAGCTTTCTGTTTCTCACTTTTAGTCTCTGTCGCGCTCATTTGGAGTCTGGTCACAGATATCCCCGCGGTGTCTGACTGCCGCCTGATTGCTAAATGATCCTCGCGCTACCGCACCGTTTCTCTCGCGAGCTCGTCCCGTCAATCTGTTTGCTTTGCGCTATTTGTTTCCGCGGTTATACAGGTGTACTCAGCTAATCTGATTGGTTTGACAGAGACTGTTAGAACACAAACACCCGCGTGTTCCAATCAATAGCGTCATTAAACGTGAATTAGCGCTAACTCAATCGAACTACCCAGTTTAGCAGCAATCTTGCTCGTTTACCATGGTTACCCGGGGAGGCCTTATCGCTAACTGACGCGTGGATGCTGCACTCCGGCTGCCCTCAGGATGGATGACAAGCAAGGGCGTAGTTTTAGTGAAAAACATTGAAGCTTGAACTGTTTTAGTGGAGTCCGGGGTCATGCTCCTTCATAAGGTTTATTTTTGTAAAATATCATCCACACATGCAAAGTTGGTTGATAACTGCAATAAAGTCATAGCAGTTAACAATTATTTGTTTATATAGGATATATAATGAATGTTATATTATTTAGGCACTTATAGGCCATAGTTTGCCAGAATGTTCTAATTCAACATGCCGTGGGAAGTATGGGCTATTTCTTACTCCTTAACAGTTTATCAGGCTCTTAATGATTTAATCTATGCCATCTCTTGGAATATGTGAAGGCCAGTTTTTCACTCATCACTCATCATTAGAACCTATTTTACACATGGCTTTCATTTCTGACTTGTACTTGCTCTTATGAAAATGTGCCATAGTTCTTAACTGTAGCATTTGTTATAATAAGGCTTGCCTATTACTCATTACCAGGCCAATAATGACTTTTATTAATCTATATAGCATTTGTTATGAAAAACAACAGACTGCACATTTAGAAACAATAGCTACAACATGCCACAGTTATAATATAAATCTATAGGAAGGGGGTGTTGTACTTCGCAACAGCGATTGCCTGCTGACTTTTAAAACGCGTCTAAAGACATATCTTTTTATAGCTTTCTTATAATGTTTTATTGAGTCTTTACTGCACTTTATCTGTATATGCGGTGTGATTGTTGTGTGTTTTTTATTGTGTAGTGATTTGTATTTATTTTTATCTTTGCTTGCTTGTGAGGTGACCTTGGGTGTTTTGAAAGGCGCCATTAAATAAAATGCATTATTACTATTTATTGCTAGTTTTGGTTATTGGGGGAAAATAAGGAGTCTCAATGGTCTCCTCTAACATATCTAGTGAAATTTTGCAGAACGCTTCAAATGTTTTTAAATCCAGGGTATGTTTGCTGACTGGAGCTTGTCGATGTGTTGTTTGACAAAATGCTTAGTCTGGGTGATTAGTCTGTCTACGGTTACACACTGATCAATCACATCTCCATTCATGCCATGTGTCATTATGTCAAATATATGACATGGTTCCTATGTTTCCTTTCTGCTGGTACAACCACAGGCCTCTTTCCAGACCTGTCAAGAGAAGAAAATAGTTTTATAAATGCATAAAGATGACAACATGTTGAACATACATATAGAAAAGCTGTCTAAGAAACTCAAGTGTTGTGTGTGTGTGTTTTGGCTATCTTTAACTAACAATAAACTGATTTTTAAAAAAAAGGAAATGTAGAATTTATAAATAATATATAATAAATATTATGTCCTTGAAGACTATGAATAGAAATGACCCTTGTCTCTTGGGGAGACAATAATAGTTATTTAAGCAAGGATTAAGCCTTGCAGAAATGAACATTATTACTTGCACAATTGGGTTAAACTGCAGTAGCGATGCATAGTAAGAATCAATACAAAATTAACAATAATAAGTCAAATAAAAATGTAAAATAAAAAGTGTACAAATTAATTTTCAAAAGGTTGCTTTTAAGAAACATATCCTTCCATGTTGACCAGTAACAAAGTGCTACAAAGCATGTCAATTCCATAATAATTTTTTTCTTTTGCTGTTGCTGTGACAGCAAAAAGTATGTGGTCACCCTTTCATGTGTTCACCTACTTTAAAAAAAAAAAAAAATTTTAAGTACGCAATCAGCACATGCACTTAATTCAGCAAGCATAAACTGCATTCTGTGTGTGCTGTGTGTAGATTTGATATATTAGGTTTTAGACAAGCCCCCCTGCTCTGCCTCGTGGACAGATTCTCCTAATGAGAGACCAGTGCATTTGTGTACTAACATCATTACTGTAATTACAGACACTGATGAGGTTATCATTATCATGATGTCCATGGTCGCACACACAAACACTCACACATGCACGCATAAATAATCTACTGTCGGAGTGTTTGTTAATGTAATTGATGTATATATGAAAATAACCTGCAGTTCCTGCTCTAATTGGTACATATAAAATGTGATGAATACATAACACACTACATAACTCTTAATTAATGCATGTACACTGTACAAAGCTCCATTGCGGATATATATGCATCGTGTACTACAAAACATTTCTTTATATAGATTTATATAGAGATACTGCTGTATCTCACATTAAATCTCATTATTGCAGTAAAAAAAAAAGTCATGGTTGTAAATGACAAATATCCTGTTCATATATAAAAATGTAATTAGAATAACAAGGGTGGAATACACTATACAATTATTAAAATCTGAACAGATTTTAAAACCTTTTCTGACTTTGTGAATGGTATCAGAGAAGAAAAAAAAGTCTGCATCAAACACACAAAGACTGAGTATCATACACTAACAGATTTTCTAGCTGTTTCGGTTGAAACTCATGATGTGTGTTCTAAAATTGACACAAAATATCCACCCAGATAGATTCGTAGTCTGAAGCTAAAAAAAAAAAAAACCGTTTTGCCCATCACACATTATGTAATTTTCTGTGCCCAGTATCCAACAGATGGCTATGAGTTTTGGAGACTAGGTTCGACTCCAGATTGCAAAAATCTGGGCTAAAGTTCCAGCCTTAAAGGAATAATTTGCTGAAAATCTACTTACCATAGAACATCAAGCTATTGGTAGATGGAGTTTGTGGTTCGCTGGAACTGATTTGGAAAAATTTAGCTGTACATCACTTGCTCACCCATGGATCCTCTGCCAGTGAATGGGTGCTGTAAAAATGAAAGCTCAAACACTGACAAAAACATCACAATAATCTACAAGTAATCAACACAGTTCCAGCAATAAATATGCTCTAGGTAAAATACAAGTCTTTAATCCATAATTTTGCTTTTTCCAGTGAAAAAATAATATAATCTGAATCAGGAGAGAAATATGCACAGATCAAGCACCATTTACAAGCAAAAACAGTTCTAAACAAATATATTGGTGGATTTTAATGTGAGAGGACAACAGGGATGGACTTTTTTCACTGGCATGAAAAAAGCATTATTATGGATTATAGACTGATATTTTGGCAAAGGTGGTGGTTTAAAGTTAAAGCGCCTATATTGGATTTGTTTCTTACAAACACAGCTTTCACTTCACAGGACATTAATTGATGGACTATTGGATGATGGATTATTGTGATGTTTTTATCAGCTGTTTTATCAGCTCTCATTCACTGCAGAAGATCCACTGGTGAGCAAGTGATGTTGCTTCATTTCTCCAAATCTGTTCACGTGAGGAAACAAAATCATCTACATTATAGATGGCCTGAGGATGAGTAAAGTTTCAACAAATTTACATTTTTGGGTGAACTATATCTTCAAGGCTGAAATACGCCACAACTCTTCAAAGATTCTTGGTCCAATTTACAGTCTATAAACTGTTCCTTTAACAAATCCAGTATTAAAAAGAGAAAGTCTGAAATAAAAAATGGAACAATGGGTTTAGGGGAGGAAATGACACATCCAAGTGCCTTTGTCCTGTTTGACGCCTCTCTATTGACCCTCAGTATCTCAGCAGCTCCTCTGTGGATAACAGTACAGCTGTTTGCGGTGCCGTGGCACTCAGTGATTTCCTATATGTTCTCCCCTCCCTCCACCTTCCTTCCTTTCTCACCTCTCCTCCATCTGATATAGATTGCTGGCTGGGGTTCGGTTGCTAATTGAATATGCTATGTGTCTGTTCGAATGACAGGAAATGGGGGAATGATGATTAAAAGATGAAATCAATTCAGCTCAACAGCTGCTGTTTGCTGTCAATTTCATTACAGGCATTCAGAAAAAAAGGATTGAGATACTTACGTTTGTTAGCACATTAGCGGTCAACTTTCATAGTAAAATGCAGCTTTAACATCTGTTTAGCTTCCTGGATGTGAAAAGGATGCTTGTAGAACAGCCTAATTAAAATGTTGAATCTCGCTAGATGGGGCTATTTGCTTAACTGAATTCATCAATGCTGCTTTCCTAGCATTTCCACATGCACACACACACATAGAGTTTACCCTCTGACAGGCCCCTAAGCTGTGATTATCTGCACAGGCAGCACAGGGATCTCTCAGAAGTATCCTAACCCCTGCCTGCCAATAATTAGCCCAAGTTAATTACAGCCCTACTGCAGGTTAAGCTAGTGAAAATCACCCAGGAGGTACCCTTACACCTTCAGGTACACACACATACACGCTCACACCTCACGAGACCGGTTTTATGAGCTCAGTGTCCAGAGCTGAGTCCGATCAGTGTCAATATTGTAACTGACAGCTGACAACATCGGCCCTCAACACTTGCATACACCCAGCAGGCGCTCGAGCGACAGGGGGGAGTACAGGACGGAAAGATTAAGAAATGGCTTCGGGTTCTGATGTACTGGGGGTACTGACTCACTCTTGTTTCCTTTGGCTGCTTGCCTTTGCCTCCCTCAGATTTCTTCCTATCTTTTTTCTTTCTCACCCCCTTCTTACCTTAACAGTTTCAACATGTGATTGGTTTCATGTTGAGTTGCAAAAACTCTAATGAAATTATTGGAAATATGGGGTGAAAGCTAACCATTAGCATTTCCATTCTTCTGCTTGGCTGGCGCAGGACCACCAGAAGTTGTGACTCAGTTCTGTAGCCAGTTTTTTTTTAGATTTGACGTCAGAGACAGTAGACTACTAAAAAAAAATAACTCCCATTTCACACCAGTGCTATTTTAGCATTTATTCATATTTTCGAAATAGCTTTTATTTTTTTCAGCTCTTATTTCAATTTTAAACTATTTAAAAAAAAGTTCGTTTTAATGGGAGAGGTGCATGGTGTCATTTTTAGATTATTGTTATTTTAGATTTCTATATAGCTATATTTTATTTTCTTTCAGTTTAGTGAATTAGGTTTTGAGTAGTTTTGATTTAAAAAAAGCTTCAGTTTTTAATTTGTTCATGTTTTAAACAAAGTAGTTTTTTAAAAATATTTAATATATGAAAGATATAATATTTTATATTATAAATAGAATATAAACATAATAATATGCATATATTTTATACAAAAATAAATTTTTTATTTTATTATTTTATTTCAGTTAACAAAAAATATTTAATTGTTTTAGTTAACAATAACAACACTGTTTCAAACTTTCACAGGAAACAGGAACTGGTAAAATGTCTCCTGTAATATAATGAAATGTCTGTAATTTATATAAATGATACATACTTTTATTTCTGCAGAATACACTGCTAGCCCTTTTCCACACAAAGAATGTTTTGAAGGGGTCATATGATGGTGCTAAAAAGAACATTATTTGTGTATTTGGTGTAATTAAATGTATCTATGCGGTTTTTAAAGTTTAATAAAACACAGTATTTTCCACTATACTGTACATTATTTTTCGCCTCTATGCCCGTCTTGTGGAAAAACGCGTCGATTTTTCAAAGATCACGTTTCTGAACAGCCGAGGTGTTGCTGTGATTGGCTAAGCTATCCCGTGTTGTTGTGATGGCCAAATGCTATGCCCCTCACCATACTGTTGATGCCATGTCACGACAAAAACATGAAAACACCCATTACAAAAACGAGGCTTTGTGCATCAGTGGGGACTAACTGATTATAAGAAACTTAGATGTCTGTTTTACACACATTGCGTTGCATGCAGCGCGCCACGTAATATAAACCCTGTCTTTATTTGTGATTTCTACCACAATGCCCAAAACTCGCGGTTTTGAATCATCAGTGGAAATCCTTTAACTGAAAATGTCTTACAGACTGTGAGCTGAGGCCGGGCTAGAGTGAGCAGAGGGGCGGGGCGAGACGGCAAAGCAGGCCGGCGGATCCGAGGAAGGAGCGGCAAGCAATGTGACGAACCGGGGGGACTCTGCGTCGTCCATTGGGAAGCCGATCCGAGCGATCCACAGCACTAAGTTGATGTATCTCCTCAGCGACCAGCACGGATCAGCTATAGGCATGATGAAGCGGATATCGTCCACTTTTGGAAGGCCAAACAAAGTAGTTTCGCTTTCACAACGAAGCACACAGCGTCTTCACGACATGGAATGGCAAGCTCGAGGCACACAATCTATAGTGAGGAATAAAGTACCCGTTATTCTTTTTTGCCGTGCAACATTTGGGCGGCGTTATGCAAATCTTCCCACATAGTGAGGTAGATATGTGGGGGCGTGTTAGAACGAGCTGTTTTAGGTAGGTGTGGCTGACTCAAATTTATAAAGAATATCTCTTTGGATTTAAGACTTTAGTCTTTGCAACTTACAGATCTTCTTTATGCAGGCAGAGCTTGTAAAACACCAAAGAGAAAGGAAAAATTTAAATCGCATCATATGACCCCTTTAAAGACTGTCAGTGGAGATAATTTATAAATGATTTTAGGGCCTAGATGGTAGTTACGACTTCTACTAGGGCTAATGCGATACTATTATGGGTCAAATTTCACTTTGATTGATGAGGTATGATAAAAAACAAAACAACAACAAAAACGTGGGGTTACACACAAAAAGTGGATGTGAGAATGTGTGCTGGGTGTGATTCTACCGAATGGCACAGTATTTATTTTGTTTAAAATAAATTATTTTTGCTTTATAATCAGCACAGGGTCATCAAATCTTTTCATGAAAATTGTGTGCTCTTAATTAGTCGCTTACTTTCAGAATATGTGTTTTTATCATGGGCTTGACAGCATCATTTTATCAAGCACACACAATCACACTCACAATAGCTGTAAACACGGTTTCCTCAGCGAGTCATTAAAATCATATAACCTTCATCACTCTCGTGGGAATCTGAGTGATAGCTGGCCATCCGCAACAACACAATTAACCGTTAGAGATCAGTAATGAGCCAATTAGCAATTACACACTCTTTCAGAGTCATCAGTGTGTGCTTAATTCACACCTATGGAACTTGTTAATGTTGCGTTTTTTTATTCAGCTGGCCTATAATTTCCCATTCTCAATCTCCATTCAGTCAAATTGACTTAGAGAGCACTCCTTTGACATTTCTATGCTTTCAACCATTTACTCATACCCCTATCAAACTTCAAAAAGGGGAAAATGTTTAAAATACTGTGAATTTTAAATGATATGATTTGAGATCACTCTATTACTAAGTCCATGTTATTGAAGTGTTATACCAGTGTGAGACTTCACTTCTTGAAGAGTCCCCAATGACCGTATTATCCTGAATTATGCTTCTGTTCCATTGAAATGCTTCTATGTACACATCCACTAAACACACCATCAGTTAATAGCATTACCCTAAAAAACTCTGGGGATGGCCAAGACACCCTTTACAAAACATTAGAGAAAGAAGTCAACAAAGATGCACATGTATAGCTCGATGACTGCAAGAAAATCATTTTCTTAACCAGATCTTTGGATTGTTTTCTGAAAAAAAAAATGCACTTGAGAAGCTTAGCACTTCTTCAGAATTAAGTTTGTTTTTGTATTTGGCATTTTGTTCTTGTTTTAAGCATTAAAACTAAAACTTTTAACTTGAAACAATTAAAAAAAATCTTTGCAGATGTCTTATTGAAGATCATTTAATATTGGTAAATCATTTTCAGTGGTTTTAAACATAAATCTCAATACAGGTAGATAAAAAAACAACAATCACCAAAAAAAACATTCAAATTCTTTTTTTTTACCCCCAGATAGATATATTTTATAGAGATTTAAATTAAGGGCGGGTTGGCGGTGGGAGGGGGGGGGGGGGGGGGGGAGGGTTGGACTCATTTCAGTGCACTTTTCTTGTTTCAAGAATATAGATTTATTGTTTTACCAATGATAGTAATAGAATTTCTGATTTAACCTAAACCTAGTCAGTTTTGGTAGGGGTTTAAACTAACAATAAACAAACAAACATTTTTCAAGGAAAAAAAAATTAATAGAATTTCTAGAAAAACAAGCTATATAGATTCTCAATTTATTTTAATATATAATTCATATTTACTGAAAAACATAGACAAAAAAGACACCATCTCCAAATCCATCCATGGGAGGCCTAAAAAAATACAGGAAACATTTTGTGTTAGAAGTTCTCTCTCTTGGTTTTATCAGCTGTCAAACAGAATGATCCCCTACTAAATAAAACATCAGTGGTCCACAAGTGTCATTATCTCAACAACCTGAGTTCCCCCTCCCCCTCCCTACCCTTCAACTCCTCCCTCCCTACCCAACAGCTCAGCTCACCCTGTTGACTCTTAATTAAATCCTTGGCACGCATATTTCTTTACCTCTCCCCACACACACACACACACACACACGCTCTCTCTCTCTCGCACAATGAAGTGTTGTCTTGCTCGCGAGCTGAGAGCTTTAAGGGTGGTGCGTTATGAGGGACACGCTGTGGGTTATTCAGGGAGCGGTGCTAAACGGCTAACCCTTTTGCCCTCTCTCTTGGCCGTCTCTGTAATTCCGGCGCTTCCATTAGCTGCTGTATTGATAACGGTCATTAGCATATTTATGGTGATAGAGGGAACGTTATTGTTTGTGTTGGTTATTAATCTTCCCTCTGAGCAACTGCTCTGACAGCTCAATCTATTCTGCCATCGCGACACACACCCGCGCACACGCGCAGCGCTTTCAAGTTGAGCGCCGCTTTTGTTTGAGGGTAAATAAGCGGCGTCAGGGGGCGCGCGGGAAGCAGGACAGGATGGGTGATTGACGCGACCCCTCCTCAGGTGAGCGCTGATCTCCAGCTGGGCCGAGGGCTCGCTGGCATCACTGTCATTCTGACAACCGCTGCCAGCGTTACGCGGTCGGTCCTCCTGATTACAACAGGATCTAAATGCACAAATTAAAGTGCATTTACTGTAAACACGCCTGTAATATAGCTAAATGCTTTCTAGAGTGATTGAAATGGGACAGTTGAAGTCGATGGGCATCAAAAGTGCCTGGTTTGCTAAGTGTGTGTGTAGTTGACTTTGAGGGGAGTTGTTTTTGTGCCTGAGGAGAGAGGATGGGGGTAGCTGAGCATCTAATCGGGTGTCCCAGGTGACTGGTGAATATGCGGGTGTCACTCCTTCTGTTTGAGTGACAGCTCGCTGATTAAGGGCCAACTGAGGGCTGGAAAGCAGCCAGGATCACTGAGGGCAATGAGAATCTCCACCACATGCTCTACAAACCACACACACACAACATCTCCATAAACACACGGCATTCCTACATCAGAACAAAACACCTGGACAGGGAGGCAAAAACAGAAGGGGTTTGTTAAAGGTCTTGTATTCTTGTTTGGGTCAACGTTTACAGCTCAAATGATTTCCAAAGCTTCAGTGGTTCACAAAGCCAGATTTACCTGAATAAAAATAATCCTCTGTCATATTCTATAGCACTTGATATGAAATAGCAATAATCACATTTCCTTAGCTTCCTGCATGGGGTTACTGGGTTCGAACAAGATAGATGTGCTTGAAAAGCAAAAAAAGACTTGTTTTCATAATTAAGTTTATTTTGTCAGTTATTTGGCTTTTTTTTCTTTCTTGTTTTAGGCATTAAAATGAAAAAAACTTTTTTTTGTTGTTGCTTAAAACAATGAAAAAAATATTTTGCCAATGCTTTATTGAAAATAATTTAACATTGGCAAATTGTTTTATGTTATTTTCTTAACCAATTGGCAAAACTCTCTTCTTGCTTTGAGCATAAACCTACAAAAAAATTTTTTTTTTAACAAAGCATTTTGCCATTGCATAGGTAAAAAAAAAAAAATTCAATATATAATTCAGTTTTCTGAAAGCAAGGAGGCAAAAACAAAACCGATATCCAAAGCTTCAATGGTTCACAAAGCCACTTTTACCTGAATAAAAATGATCCCTTCTATATTTGATGTAACGGTCATATCCATAACACTAGTTATAAATTACCAGTAGTCTTTAATTGCACAGAAATCACATTTTCTAAGCTTCCTCCATGGGGCCGTTGTATATTATAAATTTGACACGTAATGTTTCTTTATCTTTGGTGATAAATAACTGGTTTTATTGAGGCTATCATTTTGCCACGGAGAGATGTTATTGATTGCTATTTTAAAAAACGGAGCAAGATTTTTATTTGTTTTATACCACAAATGTAAATCAAAGCCCACTCCTCACAGCACACCAATAATCCCCACCAGATATATGCTAATGCACTGGAATATTTTATTGAAGCTGTAAAATCTAAAATCATAATTTGCTAGCGTTTCATATAAGAAAACACTAAAAGACGGGCTATGAATACAAATGGTTGTAAACTAATATGTCATACAAAACAGTCAAGAGATATTCCTGTCGGTGTGTATCCATCAGGGGCAAGATATTATTCCTATTTCCTTTTTTGACCCATTCAATGCCGCTTCTATAGGGAAAAACTGCTGTTACTACAAGATTTACCACTGCTCATCAAATACTCAACTGGAAATTAGTGTCATGTCTCATGCAAATGTCTCAGTCAATGTAAATGAATAAATGACTCTGCATCTCTTTCTGCACCATTTCAGAGCTAGTTTGGAGAAAATGTAATGCCCAGAGTTTAATTCATGTGCGACTGCAGCAAACAATATGAAGCCCAATATGTCTCGCTCATTGTATTCTCAAGTGCAGGCTTGATGAAAACAATTAATTACAGGTCATGTCCCTCACATCTGCACTGCAAAAACTACAACTTTTTTTCCATTCTCCTATTCAACAATCACATCCAAATATCTTTAGATCTAACACAGCGAGAAGGTTTGAAGGTTGTGCATTCTGACCTTGTTATTGTGCCCACTTGATTTACATGTTCGCTGGCCCCATAAGCCCTCTTTTTATGTATGATTAAAACCCAATCAGTGCAAGGCTAAAAATAAGGTCCTCATCTTTAACGCATCGAGTGTTAATGAGGAAATGCAACAAAAACTGCTCCCAAACTGCCAACAAAACGGATGTGTATTGCTAGAACGCTAGCGAGGCAATACATCTGACCGTCTGCGATACAGAATTAAAGCCTATGTAAAACATATACTCCCTTATTAATTTAGCAAGCGAGCCCAAGAGCACTGAGGTTATCGCAGATATTCAGTTTCATATCAGTGGACGGATCGTTTAAAGCAGTGGTTCTCAACTAGGGGCCCTAAGCAAATTTCCAAGGGGGCCTCAAGATGACTTAAAATGATTAAAAATAAGACAAATCAAGTTTTAATATAAGCTAAAACAAACTAAAAATCAAGATATTTCTTATTTTAATATATCCCCTCAACAATCAATTGTTTCTTTTGAAAAAAGTGATTTATAACATGAAAAAGCATTGGAAATCATTAAAATGGCATGACAATTATGCTAAGCTCTACAATATTTTTTCGGGTATAAGTTTTTTTTTTCCTCAAAGCTTTATTTTACCAGTAGACTTCAAGAGTCATGTAAAAGCATTGGTTAAAAAGTGAATGCCTGAAATGTCTGGAATCCTGAAACGTAATTACTTTCATTTTATTAAAATTATTTTAGTTAGTTATTTAAATCTATCTAACCCCTAGTATCTGTAAATGCAGAACGTTTTGAAAACAAATCTTTGGCATTAAAGAAAAAGTAGTTGTTATGGACAATGGAGTCACACTGGTTGAGAACCAATGGTTAAATTCACACCACATCATCGTCCCTTTCCATAATGTCATTCTAAACCTGTATGACTTTCTTTCTTCTGTGGAACACAAAATGGTGTTTTCAAAAAAGTTGCTAAGTAAATGGAGTCCAAAACATGATGTATTTCTTGTAAAGAAACAGTTCTTCAAAATACAAAATGTATCTTTGTTTTTTGTAGATGAAAGAAAGTCATGCAGGATTAGAAACGACATGAAAGTGAGTAAATGATTACAGGATTGTCATTTTTGAGTGAACTATCCCTTTAACTGGTGCTTTGGGAAACTTCGCTCAAAGACAAAGAAAAAAAAACAGTTCAAAAGCAGTTGAATGAAATTAAAATGGAAATGTTAACACAACAGTGACCTGTTCTAAATTAACCTGGAAGAGTAAACAGGCCACTGTTCTGTCTGGTCAGCCTATATCCAATACATCCAAAAATAAAAGCTTCAAGAGACAAAGACAAACAACAAGGCACGATGCAGCATCTCATTTAATCAGGGCTTTGGTCTTGTATCAATAGCATCAGGAGATACACAGTCAGTAACAACCTCAAACCCAATACAGCATATGACCTTCAGTGTCCTAGGAAAACTTTTTATTTTTCTACTCAAACTTGTTATGAGCATCTTTAGTTTAACACTCTTAGCATCCTCCATTGTTATCACTAAACAAAAGCAGAAACACTGGTGAACAGAGCAGGGCACAGAAAACTTCTCTATCGATTTCTGCCTGAGAAACTCTCTAATAGGCCTTTGGCATAAAAAAAAAATACACACATATAAGGACTCAGGCCATGCCATGATACGCTTGATCAATGTGGCTGGTGTACGATCATTCATTAACCTCTCGGTCAGAAGAGTGCTCCACATTCTTCAAGGCTTGTATTGAACTTTTAAGCCATGTTAACTCCCACTGCTCTTTTCTTTCATTAGAGACGACATACTTTCATTAGTCCCCCCATGGCAACCAGACTGGTAGAATGCATCTGTGTGCTGGTCTGAGGCGAAATGGCCTTTATGATGTCATAATTGGTTATTGGGTAAGGTTGATGATATGGCTGTAGAGCTGCTCGGTGAAGGCCTGCAGCGAGAAGCGCTGCTGTACCCGCTCTCTTCCAGCCTGTCCCATATGCTGCTTGAGTTTAGGGTCCGTAACAAACTTTCGCATGGCTTCGGAGAAGCACTCAGGAGTGGGTTCACAAAGGAAGCCCGTTTCGTCATGGGCCACAGACTCTAGTGGTCCACCCGAGTTAACAGCAATAACCGGGCAACGGGAGTACATGGCCTCAATGGGTACAATGCCAAAATGTTCATTGCTTGGAGTGTACAGTACACAAGCGCTGCTGTGCAGCAAAGACAGTTTTTGTTTGTCTGAGAAGGACCGCAGGAAGGTGATATGGTCATCCAGGCCAAGAGAGGTCGCTAGTGAGTGCAGTTCTTCGTAGTGCTCTACATTCTCAACCACACGCTCGTCGTAACCCCCTGCCATCACAAGGTGCACGCGCTCCCATTCCCCCGCGGACAGATGCTCCTTCAGGGCTGCTAACGCTTGTAGCGCCAATGGCAGGTTCTTCTTGCGTTCATAGCGGTTGATTGACAGAAAGATGAGGTGCCGTTCCTCAGGGAGTAGCCCGCTGAGGCCCTCTACTTCAACATCAAAAGTTGACGAGTTCAGAGAGGGATAAAGGACGTCGGTTTGAATCTCAGCCAGTTTGGGGAATGTCTGTTTGAAGACTCCTGCAGTGAACTGGCTGTTGACCAAAATGCGGTCGGCCATGCCTGTGGTCAGTTCCTCAAACCAGTCGATGGGGCAGCGATATATGCGCTTCAGAGCAGAGCGACGCTGAGTCAGTAGTTGGTCAGGAAAATGACAGTAGAATAGGACTTTCTTTCTGTGGCGTGCCAAACGCAAAAAGGGAATACATGCTGAAACCTGAAAGAGGGAGATGGGCAAATAAAATTAACCCTTGTGGTTGTGAGGATAACGATTATCTTGATTCTGACTGGTCAATCACAGCATTGTGTGGTCTACTAATCTGTTTATTTGACCAATGTTTATGGCATCTTTTATACTGTGGTCATATATTTGTGGTCTGATGCTTTTTTGTAGCTCAAACAGTAGAGCATGGCGCTAGCAACACCAAGGTTGTGGGTTTGATTCCTAGGGAATGCATAAACTGAAAAAAAAAATGCTTGCAATTCAATGTTGCTTTGGATAACTGCATCTGCGCCAAATGCATAAATGTAAATATATACAGTGGGGAAAAAAAGTATTTAGTCAGCCACCAATTGTGCAAGTTCTCCCACTTAAAAAGATGAGAGAGGCCTGTAATTTTCATCATTTGGTATACCTCAACTATGAGAGACAAATGAGAAAAAAAATCCAGAAAAAAATCACATTGTAGGATTTTTAAAAAAATTATTTGCAAATTATGGTGGAAAATAAATATTTAGTCAATAACAAAATTTCATCTCAATAATTTGTTATATACCCTTTGTTGGCAATGACAGAGGTCAAACGTTTTCTGTAAGTCTTCAACAAGGTTTTCACACACTGTTGCTGGTATTTTGGCCCATTCCTCCATGCAGATCTCCTCTAGAGCAGTAATGTTTTGGGGCTGTCGCTGGGCAACACGGATTTTCAACTCCCTCCAAAGATTTCTATGGGGTTGAGATCTGGAGACTGGCTAGGCCACTCCAGGACCTTGAAAAGCTTCTTACGAAGCCACTCCTTCGTTAACTGGGCGGTGTGTTTGGGATCATTGTCAATGCTGAAAGACCCAGCCACGTTTCATCTTTAATGCCCTTGCTGATGGAAGGAGGTTTTCTCTCAAAATCTCATGATACATGGCCCCCTTCATTCTTTCGTTTACACGATCAGTCGTCCTGGTCCCTTTGCAGGAAAGAGAAAAAATACAGCCCCAAAGCATGATGTTTCCACCCCCATGCTCCACAGTAGGTATGGTGTTCTTTGGATACAACTCAGCATTCCTTCTCCTCCAAACACTACAAGTTGAGTTTTTACCAAAAACTTCTATTTTGGTTTCATCTGACCATATGACATTCGTCCAATCCTCTTCTGGATCATCCAAATTCTCTCTAGCAAACTTCAGATGGGCCTTGACATGTACTGGCTTAAGCAGGGGGAAACGTCTGGCACTGCAGGATTTGCGTCCCTGGCGGCGCAGTGTGTTACTATGGTAGCCTTTGTTACTTTGGTCCCAGCTCTCTGCAGGTAATTCACTAGGTCCCCACGTGTGGTTCTGGGATTTTTGCTCACAGTTATTGTGATCATTTTGACCCCACGGTGTGAGACCTTGCGTGGAGCCCCAGATCGAGGGAGATTACCAGTGGTCTTGTATGTCTTCCATTTTCTAATATTTGCTCCCACAGTTGATTTCTTCACACCAAGCTGCTTACATATTGCAGATTCAGTCTTACCAGCCTGGCGCAGGTCTACAATTTTGTTTCTGGTGTCCTTTGACAGCTCTTGGTCTTGGCCATGGTGGAGTTTGGAATGTGACTGTTTGAGGTTGTGGACAGGTGTCTTTATACTGATAACGAGTTCAAACAGAGGCCATTAATACAGGTAACGAGTGGAGGACCGAGGAGCCTCTTAAAGAAGAAGTTACGGGTCTGTGAGAGCCAGAAATCTTGCTTGTTTGTAGGTTACAAATACTTATTTACTGAGGAATTTACCAATTAATTCTTTAAAAAACCTACAATGTGATTTTCTGGATTTTTTTTCTCTTTTTTTCTCTCATAGTTGAGGTATACATATGAAGAAAATTACAGGCCTCTCTCATCTTTTAAGTGGGAGAACTTGCACAATTGGTGGTGACTAAATACTTTTTTGCCCAACTGTAAATTCATGATTAGCTCCTTGTCTCATATAATAAACTAATTTCAAGTTTAAAATATTTTAATTATTATTATTTAATTATTAACACTATTAAAGTATTTAATTATTATTTTGTAAACATATTTAGTTGTTAGAATAGTCGTTAGACCCAAAATATATATAGATATCTTCAGTTCAATACTAACTCGGAATGTTTAGCGGAGGAAAAAAAGTTAGAATATTATGTTGGAAATGTTTCTCAATACTTTGCTAAAGTCCACCACTGAAAAATAGCAGTGCTGTTAGACTGAAATAAAATATTGGATGAAATGTTGCTGTTGCAACTACCTAAAATAAACAAGGTTTAAGTACTAAAAAATGACTAAAACGGAATAAAAATCCATTATTAAAGCTAAATAGAGTGGGTAGTTAGAAAGACAAACACACTAAAACTTTAAAATTAAAACTGAAAATATAAAAATAAAAGCGAATTTAAAATATTAATAAATACTTTAATAGTATAAAAATAATACTAAAATTACACTGATGATTAGTAGTTAGTGTTAGTAGCATTAGTAGTTACCTGATCACAGAAAACAACATCGAACTCCTCCCCACTAAAGAGCACAAGATAGAGTGTTACATAAATCATGCGCAGGTATGCACACAGAGCATGGAAATAACCAAACACGCTGGTGGGCAGCCAGTCACCCACACACACCACAGGCAGGTCAGGTGAAAGCGTCTCAGAGAAGCAGTGCTGGGGGTCATAGTGTGCCGTCCAGATCTGAACGCTGCATCCACGAGAGCGCAGAGCTACAGCTGCATCCACCACCAGACGCTCTGCTCCACCTATACCCAGATCAGGGTGCAGAAACACCACCCGAACCATCCTGTCCTGACCAGAACCTGTTCAGTCAAAAGGAGGTCAAATGAATATTACACCTCATTTTTAAGCTCAAGACAGAGCAAGTAGATTTTCCAGTTGCTGCTTTACAGAAATCATAGTAATCTATCACCAGTGTTGGGAAGGTTACATTGGAAATGAAGGAAGATTACAAGTTACCCTTATTTAAAATGTAATAAGTACGTCATGTAACTGTTTCAATTACTTTATTAAAGTAATGTAAATGATTACATTTGATTACTTTTCCAAATTTCTAATGTTTTCAACTGATAATCATTTTCAAACATTTAAACTAGGCAGGGTTAACTTTACAGTAGTGCTCAACACCACAAGCCCAATTCCAGAAAAGTTGTTGTTTTTAAAATTTTTGTAAAATGCAATAAAATCAAGAATCTGAGATTTGTTAATTCTCTAACTTTTATTTAATTTGGAAAAGATCCCAAAGTGTTCACTGACCAACTAAAATGTGTTTTGTAAATATAAACACATTTTAATTTTGATGGTTGCAACACACTCTAAAAAATTAGGACAGAGGCAAAATAAAAGTGAAAAGGTTATAGAATATCTAAATTAAACTGTTTTGAAACAGTTCACAGTAAGTAATAGTTGAGGGTGTCATGTTTGGATATAAAAGGAATATCTCAGTCTTTGCAAGCAAAGCTGGATTATGGCTCATCATTTTGTGCCAAATTTCATGAGAGAAGTGTCAAACAAATCAAAAATCACATTTCTAATTGCAAAATTGCAAAGAACTTAGGTCTTTTAACAACTACCATACATAATATTGTGAAAAGAATCAGGGAATCCAGAGAAATCTCAGTCTGTGTTGGGCAAGGCAGGACATCTCAGTTGAATGTGAGTGAGCCGTCATGCTGCGGTGTTAAATATAGCCTCATGGACTCAGGAGTGCTTCGGAAAACCGCTGTCACTTAACACAGTCTGCTGCTGCATCTATAAATGCAACTTGAATCTGTTACTCTAGGAGAAAGCTATACATCAATTCTATGCAGCGATGCTGCCAGGTTCTCTGGGCCAGAGCTCATCTCAGACTGTGTCAAAAAGACAGTAGAAGGTGCGTGGTCAGAGGGAGGCCACATTTTACTGGTTCTGGAATAGGAGATACGGCGATTCTCAGTCCCAAAGGGACCATCCAGGCTTTCATCAGTGACAGATGCAAAAGCAAACATCTGTCATGGTATGGGGGTGCAGCAGAGCAAACGGCATGGGTGACTGGCATATGTGCAAAGGTACCATTGACATGGAGGTATATAGAGAAATTTTACAGAGTCATATACGGCCATCAAGATGACGTCTTCATGGGAAGTCCATGGTTATTAGCTCAAGACATTGCCAGGTTTCATTCTACATGTGCTACAACAGTGTGGTTTTGTAGACACAGAGTGAATGTGCTAGACTGCCCTGTCTGCAGTCCAGATCTGTCTCCTATTGAAAATGTACGACCAGTCATGGAAAGGAGAATCAGATAACGATGATCACAGACAAGACTGGACCAAAATTTTTATTGCAAAACTTTAAGAATTAGTATCCTCGTTGTAATTAAAAGGAAAGTTGATGTGATGGTGGTAAACGTGCCTCTGTCCCAACTTTTTTGTAGTGTGCTGCAGCTATCAAAAATCTAAATTTGTTCATATTTATAAAATAAAATTAAGTTGGCCAGTGAAAACAATGGATTTTTTCTCTTTGTACTTTAGTCAATTATATAAAGGTTAAAGAGAATGAACAAATAACATACTTTTGATTTTATGGCATTTCACAAAGCGTCCCAACTTTTCTGGAATTGGGGTTGTAATTACTGTCAGACTTTCAAAATCCTTCATCACTTGAATTAAGATTATAATAATTTAATTTAAAGCACAGCCACCACAAAATCAGACTTACTTTGAGATCATTCTGAGGTTAAATACAGATTTAAAATCATAATAGCTATGATAATGTTTTTGAATTCAAATCTTTGCATAGCTATGCCAGGAAACACTGGAATCTAACAATGCCTTGGAAAAAAAGGATATACATAAACCCAAATAGGAAATAAAACAGTTTTCGAATAAGCATGTGTCCTGTTCTGTGTACTAAACTCCTGAGACACTGGTGTCTCATATTTTAGAGCAGTCACTGCAATTTATGAAAGAAATCAATTAAATCTGTATGTGGGTGTGTGTGTGAAAAAAATTCTGATGTAACCCTCTTTGTAGTCGTTAACATTTTCATAAGTAACTGTAATTCAATTACACATTTTTCTCAGTGACTGTAACCAATTACAATTACATTTATTTTGTAATTAAATTACATAATTCTGTTACTCCCAAACACTATCACGCACATACTTACGTTTACTTAGCTGTAAAGCTGCTTTGAAACAATAATGTGAATTTATGAATTTAATATGAATTTAATTATCTAAATTAAGTCGTTTCTTAGACTTCTATTGTTTTTATACCACTAATTATAAATAAGTTCCTAACAGAAAACATGGTTAAGTATACACACACGTTGCAGATAAAGTTAAGTTAACAATGTTTTTATCAGATGATTAATCTCGATCACATCAGGTATCTCATGTCACTGTGTTGTTACAGCAGTCTATGGTTACAACAGGCCAGCACACGTCTCTGCGAGCGTTCATGTCACTGGGTCACAATCTATCATAAGCTCTAATACATTCTATTATGTTATTACAGTCCTGCAACTTCAACTGTCTGCAGATATCTATAAACAAGCTGGACAGGTGAATTCAGAGCTGGAGAAAACATCAGTATTCATTCTCAATGTCACATATTTAGTAAAACATAAGTCTAGACTCAGTATTTACCCTGCTCCATACTTAGCAGTAACACTGTAACAGCATAATGTCATAATTTTGTTTACACAAACTCGAATTGTGCTTACAGTGTCAGTTAACAACCAGACATAATGCTTTAAAGTATCGTGTCGAGAAAGCACTCACCTGTACTCTTACGTTTACCGACACTAACTCAGCTGTCTGTATGAATGATCAAATATGGCTCAAAGTTCGCGATTTAGTGAAACTGGCTTCCTGATTGAGCCAAAATGTCTGCCCTACCCTGTACACATCATCCATCGCACATGACACGTCACTGCACTCCGTGGAACCGCCTTTGAGTTCCCCCAAAATAAATTCTGTAACTAAGCTAAATCTGTTTTGACGTTTCATGTCAAATCTAGGTTCAGGAACCAGCCTAAATGTGTTCAAATGGAATGCGCTGGATCACAGTTCCGGTCAGGCACGCTAATGGTTTCTATGAGGGTCCTTTCTATGGCTGTCGTGGCCTCCTCAGTGAAACGTCATCAATAGGCTCTCTCTTGTAGTGGTCTGGATCGGCTGGAGTTCAGTTACAGAGCCAGATTCTTTCTTTTACCCGCAGTTTCCTAAATATATACTATTAAACAAAATGGTAAGTTTCTTAAGGCCGCTTTTCGTAGTTGTGTTGCTTTATAATAAGTGTTTTGCGCGTGTTTACAATTATATCTGGATTGCTATCTGGTAGCCAGTCATGCTCCGTAGTAACGTACCGTTATTTGAATAGTTAACTTAGTTCTGTAATTTAATTGCTTAGCAGCCACTTAGATTTAGTTTTTTTTTATTACTGGAATTGGGGTTTTGAATAGTATTTAGTTTCGTGCCAGTAGATTTACATTCAAAGTTTAAAGGGTTCGTTCGCTCTCTAGCTGCAATCACTGCATTTGTTTGGGAGTCGTGGCTCTTTTGGACCCCCACACCAACTCTTCATTCTAAATCTGGCCCATTCTCTTAGCATGAATATTAATTTTTACAATAAAGTGTGTGTTGCATTATTTCACTATTATATAGGTTTGAACATCTAGTGATCTGTATATATTTTTTATTCAGCCTGGTCCTGCAGCTAGTGCAACAAATGTTGGTGCCTCCAGCCGTTCCCCCAGTAAGACCGTGGCCCCTCGCACCGCTGGCACCTCAGCCAGACAGAGGTAAGAACCTTGCAAGAACAGATTTGTTTGGGTCTTAATACACCATCAAGCTGAATCAAAGTGCTTTCTTTGTATTTCTGTGATTTGTTCAGCAGACATTAATGATATTGTTTAATTAGATCTCTGTAAGTCACAGTTGACTGATGAGGCCTTAATCAGTCGAGATGCACCGATTGTAATTTTCTTGGCCGATTACGATTTCCATTTTTTTGTTAGTGTGACATGAAGATTACGATTTTCTAAATAATTGACAGCATATACAAACAAAACTATATGCAAATTTCAATGCAAAAATTATTTGCATAATAAAATAATATTAAACATGACAAGTTCCCCCAACGGATAAGTTACAGAATGTCCTTCACTTAAAAAACTCTCAAAATAAGTGCTCTGTGATGGAAAGAGGTAGAAATGAGTTGCTGTTATTAACAAAACGGATGGCATTTCCCACTATGCTTATAAATGGTCTTTTCCCCCTCCTAACCTTATTAATGTGTCATTTTCCATCAAATTCGTACATTGTTCAATTAATTCAGTTAGACTAATAAGAAACTGTAGAGTTTTTACCATTCAAATTAAATCAGTATCAACAAACTCCATCTTTTTTTCACTGCAGGAAACACAGAAGCTGCATCTGAAGTGCCATTAGATGTATTTACACAGACTGTTCAATGAAGCTGATGTGCCATAAATGCATTTACACCACAAAATTTAAAATGCATTTACAACGCAAATGCATAAATGATTATAACGTAATGTTACATACTTTTAAACATCAAAATAAATGTTGTGAAAAGCAGTGATACTTTTAAATATGACTAAACCAGCACTAGGCGGTGGAAAATTACTGTTTTAATGCATGATTCATTTAGTTATTCATTCAACCTATTCGTTCAAACGGCTGATTTTCGTCAGCGAAATTGCGCAAAAACAGTCAATATTGTCAGATATACAGTGGGTACGGAAAGTATTCAGACCCCCTTAAATTTTTCACTCTTTGTTAAATTGCAGCCATTTGCTAAAATAATTTAAGATATTTTTTTTTCCTCATTAATGTACACACAGCACCCCTATTGACAAGAAACACAGAATTGTGACATTTTTGCAGATTATTAAAAAAGAAAAACTGAAAATATCACATGGTCTAAGTATTCAGACCCTTTGCTGTGACATTCATATATTTAACTCAGGTGCTGTCCATTTCTTCTGATCATCCTTGAGATGGTTCTACACCTTCATTTGAGTCCAGCTGTGTTTGATTATACTGATTGGACTTGATTAGGAAAGCCACACAACTGTCTATATAAGACCGTACAGCTCACAGTGCATGTCAGAGCAAATGAGAATCATGAGGTCAAAGGAACTGCCTGAAGAGCTCAGAGACAGAATTGTGGCAAGGCACAGATCTGGCCAAGGTTACAAAAAAAATTCTGCTACACTTAAGGTTCCTAAGAGCACAGTGCCTCCATAATCCTTAAATTTTTTTTAGAAGACGTTTGGGACGACCAGATCCCTTCCTAGAGCTGGCCGTACGGCCTAACTGAGCTATCGGGGGAGACGAGCCTTGGTGAGAGAGGTAAAGAAGAACAAAAAGATCACGGGATGAGCTCCAGAGATGCAGTCGGGAGATGGGGGAAAGTTGTAGAAAGTCAACCATCACTGCAGCCTCCACCAGTCGGGGCTTTATGGCAGAGTGGCCCGACGGAAGCCTCTCCTCAGTGCAAGACACATGAAAGCCCGCATGGAGTTTGCTAAAAAACACCTGAAGGACTTCAAGATGGTGAGAAATAAGATTATCTGGTTTGATGAGACCAAGATAGAACTTTTGGCCTTAATTCTAAGCAGTATGAGCAGGCACTGCTCATCACCTGTCCAATAAAGTCCCAACAGTGAAGCATGGTGGTGACAGCATCATGCTGTGTTGGTGTATTTCAGCTGCAGGGACAGGACGACTGATTGCAATCGAGGGAAAGATGAATGCGGCAAGTACAGGGATATCCTGGACGAAAACCTTCTCCAGAGTGCTCAGGACCTCAGACTGGGCCGAAGGTTTACCTTCCAACAAGACAATGACCCTAAGCACACAGCTAAAATAACGAAGGAGTGGCTTCACAACAACTCTGTGACTGTTCTTGAATGACCCAGCCAGAACCCTGACTTAAACCCAACTTCTGGAGAGACGTAAAAATGGCTGTCCACCAACGTTTACCATCCAACCTGACGAACTGGAGAGGATCTGCAAGGAGGAAAAAATCCCCAAATCCAGGTGTGAAAAACTAGTTGCATCTTTCCCAAAAAGACTCATATGGCTGTATTAGATCAAAAGGGTGCTTCTACTAAATAATGAGCAAAGGTCGGAATAATTAGGACATGTGATATTGCATGTTTTTTTTTTTCATAAATCTGACAACAATGTCAACAATTCGGTGTTTTCTGCAAATAGGTGTGTGTGTATATTAATGAGGAAAAAACTTAATTTAATTAACTTAAATGATTTTAGCAAATTGCTCCAATATAACAAAGAGTGAAAAATTTAAGGGGCTCTGAATACTTTCCATACCCACTGTAAAATAACGTTAAAAAATTTTAACTTGTTTATTGAAATAATATTGTATAAAATCAGTGTCACATTGCAATCGTGTTGATATTCGGGGAAACATCTTGATCGAGTAATGTTGCTTACCTAAATCATATTTTATAAATTAATTTTCTTCTACTGCAGTATGCATCTGTAACTTTCTGTGAGTTTCTTTGTGTGTGCTGTTGCGCTCATTGGTTTTGATTTCTGCACGAGTCTCTCTCACTAAGGCTGCGTGAGCTTCATTTGGCACGACATGAATACATTATCGGTCACAGTTTATGCAATTAAAATCAGAATCATTCAGAATCGCGCAAAACGACATGTTTAAATGTGGATATGAGCGTAAGTGTGACGTCAAAACGGACTGGCTCTGAATCGGCAGACTGACCGGCCGGTTACTGGTCCGGGCCGATCATGCGGAAAATCAGCTAATTCCGGTCCCTGGCCGGTTGATCGGTGCATCTCTAGTAATCAGTGTTTTGTCCTGCGAATTTGACATCATCAGGGTTTGATTTAATTAATCGGTTGCCATTTTTATTCAATTTGAGTGTTTGATAATATCTGACACTTATCTTGTATTTTTAAGCAGATCGATTTATTTTGTTGTTGTTCATTTCATCAGGAAAGCCCCTAGCAGTGGTGCACGCAGCGGAGGCAGATCCACAGCATCAGCTGGCACTGGAGGGATGTGGCGCTTTTACACTGAGGACTCACCAGGACTTAAAGTGTGAGTACTCTCTCAGAATACAGAATGATTTAATACTCTTTACTCAGAGATAGTAAAAAAAGTTACACTATTGTTTACAAGTTTTTAAAAAAAATTAAATTAATACTTTTATTTAGCAAGGATGCATTAGATTTAGAATTAGTGACAGTAAAAACACCTATGTTACACAAGATTTATTTTTCAAATCTATTCATCCAAGAATGCTGAAAAAAATGAATCATGTTTCCACAAATATATTGAGCAGCTCCAAATCAGTGTGATACAGTGATTTCTGAAGAATCATTCAGCTTTGCAATCAGAGGAATAAATTACATTCTAAAATATATTACAATAGAAAGTTATTAGGGCACGAGCACCAATGTTTGGAATCACATAGATGTGACTATTCGTTGTCAAAGGGGGTTAGTTTTTCCTACAGTCACCAAACTCTGTACATATATTGTTCTCATCAACCCGAACAACTTTCTAATTTACAGTCATTAGCTACGACCAAAAGGACGTCGGCTATTTTGGTTTGAATGTGGATTTTTGGAAAAATCAGACTGAATTAAAGGGGTCATATGATGCGATTTCAATTTTTCCTTTCTCTTTGGAGTGTTACAAGCTCTTGGTGAATAAAGAAGATCTGCAAAGTTGCAAAAGAGAAAGCAGAGACTGAGGAAATACATCAACTTGGCGCTGTCGATTGCCGGGTCGGCTTTCACCGTGGACGAAGCGGAGTCCAGCCCGGGGTCATCACATGCCGGCCGTGCCGTTCTCAAGCCCGCCGCCTCTGCTCACTCAAGCCGGCCTCTGCATACTCTAGCCCGCGCTCACTCTAGGCCGCGGTGTGTGACGCTTTTTCATTGTGAAAGCAAAACTACTTTGTTTGGCCTTCCAAAAGAGGACACGACTAAAAATCAGTGGTGAAGTTGTATATACAACACTGTTCCAGAACAGTTTAACCCAAATATTCAGATGTGTCCAGCGCATTTTATGGAGGACTGTTTCCTGATCCTTGTAGTGTAGACTACAATGCCGGCTATTCTGACTCACAACCTGTAAGTACGTTTTCATTTTAAGTATTTGCCACTGATGATTCAAACGCGCGTTTGAGCAGTGTAGGTAGCACTTGTTGTTTGTCATTTCTCGATCACAAATGCAGACATGGTTTATGATAAGCTCTGGCCAGATAGGGCATCATCACAGTATGGTAGGGGTGTACCATTTCCGTCACACGCTTAAGGTATTCGGCCAATCCAACGCACTGGATAGCTGGCCTATCAGAGCACACCTTGCTTTTCAGACGGATGAGCTTTGTAAAAATCAACGCGTAAAGGCGGGGCATAGAGGAGAAACAATAAAGTACTGTATGTGGAAAAGAATGTGTTTTTTTAAACCTTAAACCGCATAAACGCAT
>JADLZN010005043.1:0-273114 GCA_018155175.1 Sinocyclocheilus anophthalmus | reverse complement strand
AGTTAATGGCCAAACATATCAGTTCCACTACTGAGTCCTCCTATAAACTGCAATGGGCGTGGAGAATATTAGCGTTTATACTGTGCACAGATCCATACTTCAGAAGTCTATGGGAAATATTAGACCGTCCGGGGACATTTGGCATACTCTTTTCAACACAGTATGTTTAGGAACACATATTCTAATAAGAGTCAACAAAATACATTCAGGTGCTTACAGAAGAGATGAGTTTTCAGCTGCTCCTTGCATATTGTCAGGGATGTGGCTGTCCGGATTGGGTTTGGAAGATCGGTCCACCAGCAAGGAACAGTGAATGAGAAGGTTCTGGAAAGTGATTTTTTTGCCTCTCTGTGATGATACCACGAGGCACTGCTCACTCATCTGGTAGGATGTAGACTCATTAGAGGGAATGGAGCAATGTGGCTGTTCTCTACACAAACATCAGTGTCTTGAACCTGATGCCAGCAGCAGCTGATAGCCATTGCATAGAGATAAGGTGAGGTATAACATGGGCTCTTTTGGTCTGATTGAACAGTCTGACCATTCTGCATCATTTGTTAAGCTTTGATTGCACACGCTGGAAGTCCAGCCATAAGAGCACTGCAACAGTCCAATCTAGAAATGACAAGGAATGAGGAGCGGTGCAGCCTGCTCAGTTGGTAAGTGCTCTTACTGATGTTGTGCAACGCAAACTCTCATGAACGAGCTATGCAATGTGGTTTTGAAGGTCAGATGGTTTAATTTTTATTTGAATTCCCCTAGTCATCAAAGATTACCCCAGATTCTGGCGAAGTGGTTGGGAGATATCGTTGATCCGCTTAATGGTGAACCATCAGAGTGACTGAGAAGAAGAGAAGTTCTATCTTCGTTATATTGAGTTGCAGGTGATATTTGTGTGCGCATATGTGTATATGTAACAAATAATTGAAGATGTTGTATTATTGAAAATTAATGTGCGCACAAGGTGGTAACGCTGAGAGTGTGCGTACATTTTCAATAATTCAAGGGTCTATAGTCAATTATTTATTGAATACAACGGCAGTGTGGAATTCTTGATTCTGATTGGTTGACACACGCTCATGTATCATGTGATCTCTTTACAGAATATGAGATACTGTATCCTTACAGTTTTCTGAATCTAGTCTATAAAGAATGTGCTCTCAGAATAACACAAAACATTTCAAACATAATTTCTTAAGTTAATGCTTGACCAGGTGAGCACAAACATACTTACATCAGGGTAAATGATGTGCCCGTTGCTGCACCGTTTTCCTGATGGACCGGGTTTCTGTCCAATAAGCTTGGTCTAAGTAGTAAAGTCCATATTTGGGTGGCGGCTGCACTCGTGGCTTGGGCCCGTCATCGCTGCTTGCAGCTATATTTGTTCTCCAAAGTGAATTGCATTTTTGCGAGCCTAAACATGCTCAAACTTGAATAAGAAAATTTTATTTATTTGCTTAGCAGGGGTTTTCCTAATAAAATTCTTATAAACAGTGACGTGAGTACTGTTGGGGAAACATTATTATTCAGATATATACTTGGCATGTATTTGAAAATAAACTGCAGAAATAAAGAAGGAATTTAAAAATTCAGGTACAGTCAGCCAATTTAGATAAAAAATTGTTCAATTACAGAGATTTTCTTTTTCAGATTTTGAAATCGGTGCTCTTTTTTTTTTTATAAAATCATATTTTGATATTATGTAATGCTCTCATATGCAGTCTGTATTTTTCCTTTTTTATTGCTAGTCATTATGATTTATTTATTTTTTACAAAAGGCTGTGTGTGGGGGTAAAAAATCCGTTAGCTATGAAATCATGTTAGACATATTTTTTATTGCATTTTATTGTTTAATTTAAGGACAAACTAAGGTTACGATTTGAGATACTTAATGTGCAAAGAACCAACACAGACGCTCATTTTTAATTCATCCCCTCAGCTCAACAGGAAGTGACATGAAAGGGAGGGGCAGAGGTTTCTGGGAGGTTTAGCATTTATAAGGATAAACATGAAATTTTAACGACAGGAAATTGGCCTCATGGGCTCAACCTCCGTATTTATTTGATGTCTCCCCTGCCGTTTCCCCTCCTACAGCTGTGTACATGTGTGTGTGCTGTATTTAGAGCCATTCGCTCTCCGCAGCTAACTTCTATAATAGTGTCTTCCTCTGGAGCGTTTTTTGCACGTTTTTGTTTTAAAAGTTTTTACATTGGTAGTGTTACATCTGTTCATTCCATACGTACGCATTAGCTGAGCATGTTTGAATGGATTTGAGTGTCTACAGTGGCAGTATTTACAGTCAAGAGTCTCTTAGAGTAGGAGAGCCTGTGTGGAGTTGTGTGTGAAGTATTTTTCACTCTTTAGCTTTGGTGTGTGTCTGTGTGTTTTGAGCTTAATTAAAGTTCCTGCAGAAAAGGTCACATCAATTAAAGCCTGAAGGGTGGACCTTCAGTCGGCATGGTTACGCGGCTGCATAGCAACCCAAGGGATGGTCAGTTCCTGCTTTAATAAAGCCCCACATTTTCCGACTAGCTCGTTAACAGTATCCGACTCGCCAGCATTTAGAATCCTAATTACCCCGTCTTCTATCACATGATCAAGACGAGCAACCCTGATTGGTCCACTGGGAGGAAATTTGTGCTGAACTTTTTTTATTTAAATCTCCCCTCTTATTGTAACTGAAATTTGAGAAATAGTTACTGAATTTAGACTATCCTATATATATATATATATAGGACACCCTATACACACACACCTTTTTTTTTTTTTTTTTTTTTAAATGATCCAATGAATAGGTTTGGTATAATACACCTTGATTTTCTCTTTCTCTTCTCCCTTGTTGCAGTGGTCCGGTACCAGTTTTAGTGATGAGTCTGCTCTTTATCGCCTCTGTTTTCATGCTGCACATCTGGGGCAAATACACCCGCTCCTAAACCTGCACGGCCTCTGGACTTCGACCCTGAAGCCTGTCACTGAATCTTAAGGAGAAGCCTTGACTTCGGACCAAACTCTGACCATCAACACCCCAATCCCTTTTCCTTTATTAAAACCTCAGTTTCAAGGGGTTTTCACCCCCACACAAGTTTACCCAGCCACTACAACCATTTGGTCATTTAAAAACCATGAGTTTTTGCTTTTTTTTTTTTGCTCACCAGATCAGGACAACAATTTTTTTTTTGTTAAACGTTTGTACAAACTAATATGTAAAATTGTACAATACAATGCTGTAAAACGTCACTGTTGTTGTTCTTTCATCTACAGTGGGGGAAAAAAATGAGAGGGTGTGATTTGCATCACAGGGCATAATTTGCATATCTTCAGTTTGTGGCATAAGAAGGGGTTGTATGCAAATGTGCATTCCAGACATGCTGTTAGTGCACACCCGTCTCTGAGCGTGATGCAATATTTGCTATTACCCCAATTCCATTGAACCTGCAGCTATGTCCCATCAATGCAAAATCAAACGTCCCTGTGCAAACCTAAATCTTTCTCTACAACAAATATATACAAAGGGATCTTTAAAAACTGAGAATTTCTTTAAATCAGAGCTATTCAAATTTCAAAGCTGCATAGTAGGCGGTTTTGCTTTAAATGGCCTGTAAATGTCATATATATTCCTGATCTGTACTAGGTTGGAAGTTTTCTTTCTAGTCTTTACAAGTTTCTCAGCACACCAGAAACCAGAAAATCTTTATCTGCAGGCCAGGCATAGAGTTTCGCTTCTGAGCTCCTTATTTGAATTTGGACATGTTTAACTTAACATGTTTAGTCTGTAATGTGTAAAGTTCGCGTAACGTAAATAAGGAGTTGCGGTTAATACTAGAACTGTTTAAAGAACAGGCAAGTGGCTATTAAAATATTCGTAGTGACTGGCAGAACTGAAATATACACGCTATATGAATTAATGAGGGACTCGTTTATCTTTTGTGCAGTAGCCTCAGTTAAAACCCTACAGTTTGGCAGAAATCATCTTTATTTGAAGAAAGGACGAATATTTCTTACATTTGAAACACTGAGATACATCTTCGTCAAAAATGACCTAATTTTGTATATAATGACCTACAGGACATAAAGAGCTTGTTGTACATAATGTTCAAAATCAAAACAGGCCATTTAATTTCGACATTTGCCTCAGTGTATGTCATTCAAAAATAGCTAAAGGGCATAGTTTACCAAAAAATAATTAAATAAAAATAAAATCCTTTAGAATTTCTATTCTGGATTATGCAAAATATTTTTTGCTGATAATATCCGCAAATAAAATTGAAGACTCAACGTCAATCATGATTTCCCCCCACCTGCATTAGATTAGCCTGTAGGAGGCGCTGTGACCCACTCTTACGAGTTAAACAGCCTCTCGGTGTCTGTGCGAAAGTGTTTTGAGTCTGAGTCGGTGTTCTTCATTATTCATGTCCTATCAGAGAGTAAGGTTTCCCTCTGGTTCGTGCTAATCCAACGCAGTCAGAATTATTCAGTATCATCATCCAAAATGGATCCATATGGGCAAGGACTGGTGCATTTGGATGTGTATGAGAGATTTCATGGAGTGTGTTTTAATTGTTGTCTACTGGGCTCTATGTGCTACTTTAGGCCGAGATCCAGTGTTTATGATTAATGCATTAACATACAATTGCATACAGTAAATATACAGTACAGTCTACAACACATTTAAAGTACAAAGTGTCCTGTAACTCGAGAAATTATGTATTTTTTTCAACAATATTTTTTTAATGTTTTCTCTAGGCCTATCATTTCTTATGTATTTTTTTTCATATATTGCACCGTGTATTTTTTTCCACACAAATGTGTGCCCACTAGCATATTAATGGACTAGAGGAAGTCCCATTGAAAGGTTTTCAGAATTCTATGAAATTTGATGTGTTTAGATGAGCGTGTTCACAGCTCAAGATTGTTTTTTTCTGTTATATATTTTTCTTTCTTGTAACCATTTCCTGAGCTCTAACCACTGCCTGTGTAGAGGGACAGCCCCAGAGAAACACACTCACAGATATCACCAACAAGAGCTGCATGTAGATGTCTCATACACAGTTTCAAAAGGTCACATGGCTCATTTTCAATGCAGACACCTTTTTCTATTTCTGTCTCACTCACATACACATATATACAGACTTCCTTCCTCGTTTCCTCAGAGAACACACGCGGTCAAGCGTTCACCGCTGTCCTTTAGTGATATCAGTTTCAACACGCTCTCTGTATCAATTCAGTTATATAACTTCAGTTATAATTAAAATTAGAATGAAATTATTTCAAGTAAAAGGGAGTGATGTGGAGGAAACCATAAGTGGAGCGGATCTGTTTGGAAATCCCAGGTTGGCAGTGACAAGTCAAGGTGGAAATGCAGGTTTAGCTCATTTTGAGAGGATGTGGTTCAGGAAAGAGCTCAGTTTGTCTCCGCCCACAAAAGTTGGTAAGGTGGACCCTTCCACTTGGGGAAATTCTGTGTAATTTTGGAACAGGAAAGAGGGGGGAGTGGTCAGGTCTAAATTCAGGTCTAAACGGGGTCCAAAACGCTTTGTGATCCGATGATTCAAACCACATTTGAAGGTAGGCAGAAACGCATGTTACAAAACTGCATTCTTAGTGTAAATGCTAATATGTTGTTTAATAAAAGTTTGCATACGCAAGTGTCAGACATCCATTGTGCTAAAACAAGGGTATTAAACATTGTCGCTAATACATGGCCAATATAAAAACATTTTTCCGTAATGGAACACCTGAGATGGATGATAAAATCGGGTGCAAACAGGCCTGGTCATGCTCAGCTTTAATCTGCCCCCTTCAAACCATTCTGTCAAAACAAAACATGCTTCATACCATTGATTATTTCTTCATACCATACTTCATGATACCATATTATCATACTTCATACCAGTGTTATTTGAAACACTGTAGACTTGCATTTACATGCACAGTCACCCAGGTGTGTCACACAGTACAGCAGAATCTTGTCTAACTTTTGAACTGTCTAATTACAATACAAAAAGTTAAATAAAAACTGACAAGTGCAGTTTGTCTTCTTGAAAGAGAACGTCTAGGTTACTTGTGTAACCCTCGTTCCCTGAAGGAGGGAACGGAGACGTTACGTCAGTGACTGACGAATTGGGATCTCGCCCGAGAGCCCAATCACCTTAGAGTGTTAACTAAACAAGCCAATGAATGTTGGCGTGCGAGCTTTGCATCGCGCACCCCGCCCCGCAGCGCGGGTTATAAAAGGAGAGCGCGTGCAAACACACATCAGTTTTTCGCTGAGGAGCCGAAGGAACGACGCCCCGCGTAACAGTTGTACATCAACTGGAACGGAGACGTCACGTCCCGTTCCCTCCTTCAGGGAACGAGGTTACACAAGTAACCAAGACGTTCCCATTCAGTCAGTCACGTCCAACGTTACGTCAGTGACTGACGAATAGGGATCCGTATGGAAAACGCCACTATTGCTGACCCCCCTCCAGTGCACTGCGGAAGCCGGCAAGTCCCCTCACACCAGCTGGGGCAGAAGATAGGACAACGGATTGGCAGAGGTGTCCGCCACTGCTGTTCCATACAGTGGTGCATTGGATAACACTGGGAAAGCGTACCCGGTTGGGACGCTACGGAAGCCACATCCCACACATAGGAGGTATCATGTGGAATTACACATATGGACTGGCCCAGGGCAGTACTACATATGGAAGTCTCTGCGGTAGACTCAACCCCCTGGGTTGAGATCACTACACTGCAGAGATGGCAGCGAACGACTGCCAGGGAAAGACACGGGCTTACCGTGAGGGGAGTCGTACCGTGGAAGAATACACATGTGGGATCACCCGAAGGGGGAATCACTACACACGTGCACCTAGCCCAGCACAAGGGCTGACATTTGGCATGCACACGAGTGCTGAGCCTGGCGTCTGGCGCTCCGCCACGCCTGACCGCCGAGGGTGTGGGAGGAACTCCACCAGGGTTCGCCTTGGGGAACCAATTGAGGAGCACAAGAGCGCACGTATCCGGTCCGTAGAGGGGAATGGCGCAGCAAGCGTGATCGACACCGAGCAGGTCCGGTGTTACTGCCTACCTGAGGCGAGTACACGAGAGGACACGGGCTCTACACGGAGATTATAGAATCTCGCAAACGTGTTAGGCGTCGCCCAGCCGGCAGCTCTACAGATGTCTGCTATCGAGGCGCCCCGCGCCAATGCCCAAGAAGATGCTACTCCTCTCGTAGAGTGAGCTCTCACTCCGAGGGGGCATGGTAAACGTTGGGCCTGGTATGCCAAGACTATAGCCTCCACTAACCAGTGGGTAAGTCTTTGTTTGGAGACAGCCTTTCGCTTCTGCTGGCCTCTGTGATAGACAAAGAGCTGGTCTGAGGTTCTGAAGCTCTGTGTACGGTCTACGTAAATGCGCAGAGCGCGAACGGGACAGAGCAGAGCGATGGCTGGGTCTGCCTCCTCCCGGGGCAGCGCTTGCAAGTTCACCACCTGATCCCTGAAAGGCGTGGTGGGAACTTTGGGCACATATCCGGGCCGGGGTCTCAGGACAACGTGAGAGTTACCCGTACCGAATTTTAGGCATGAATCGTCGACCGAAAATGCATGCAGTTCCCCTACCCTCTTGACCGAGGCCAAGGCGGTGAGGAGCGCTGTCTTTAATGAAAGAAACTTAAGCTCTACTGACTGCAGAAGCTCGAAGGGCTCCTCCTTCAAGGCCACCAGGACCGAGGGGAGATCCCAAGAGGGTAACAGGTGAGGTCGCGGAGGATTTAAACTCCTTGCCCCTCTGAGAAACCTGATGATCAGTCTGTGCTTCCCTAGACACTTACCGTCTACTGATCGTGAAAAAACATACACTTTCAGGGTGGAGGGAGACAGCCTTCGCTCCAAGCCATCCTGCAGGAAAGAAAGCACGACTGCGATCGGGCATCTACGGGGGTCTTCCCGGCGGGAAGAGCACCAACCGATGAACAGGTTCCACTTTAGCCTGTAAGCGTGTCTGGTAGACGGTGCTCTAGCTGACGTGATGGTGTTTACCGCTGGAGGTAGCCCACCTAGAAACTCTGCGTCCTGTCCAGGGACCACAAGTAGAGATTCCATAAGTCTGGATGCGGGTGCCAGAGGGTGTCCCCTCTCTGAGAAAGGAGATCCCTCCCCAGAGGAATTCGCCAAGGAGGGGCTGACGCGAGGAGCATCAGTTCGGGGAACCAAGTCCGACGGGGCCAGTATGGCGCCACCAAGAGGAGGAACCTGCTCCTCGTTTTTTTTCCTCGTCCTCCCTGACCTTGCATAGTGTCTGTGCGAGAAGGCTCACTGTGGGAAACGCATATTTGCGTAGGCCCCAAGGCCAGCTATACGCCAGCGCGTCCATGCCGAGGGTCCCCTCGGACAGGGAGAAAAACAGCCGGCAATGGGACGTGTCCGGGGAGGCAAAAAGGTCTACCTGAGCGTCCCCAAAGCAACTCCAAATAAGCTGGACTATCTCGGGGTGGAGTCTCCATTCTCCCGGAAGGGCGGGCTGACATGAGAACTCGTCGGCTGCACGATTGAGCTCGCCTGGGATGTGAACAGCGCAAAGCGACCTCAGATGCTTCTGACTCCAGAGGAGGAGATGGCGGGCGAGTTGCGACATGCGACGGGAGCTTAGACTGCCCTGGTGGTTGATGTACGCAACGGCCGCAGTGCTGTCCGTACGGACCAGTACGTGCTTTTCGTGTAGCAGCGATTTGAAGCGGCGCAGAGTCAGCCATACTGCTTGCAACTCGAGGCCGTTGATATGCCACTGTAGTCGGGGCCCCGACCAGAGCCCCGCAGCTGCATTTCCGTTGCACATGGCACCCCAGCCCCTGGCGTAGGCATCTGTTGACACAACAACATGCCTGGATACTTGCCCAGGGGACACCCCTGTCCGAAGAAAGGCAAGATATGCCCACGGGCTGAGGGTTTGATGGCAGAACGGGGTAACAGAAACCCGGAAGTGCCGTGTCGCCATGCCCATCTCGGGACCCGGTCGTAAAGCCAACGCTGAAGCGGTCTCATATAAAGCAACCCGAGCGGCATGACAGCGGCTGAGGATGCCATATGCCCCAGGAACCTCTTAAACTGTTTCAGTGGGACCGCCGTTTTGCCACTGTAGGACCCCCAGGCCAATGTTCAGCAATTCTGACTGCGCACACAGCTCTACTGAGAGACTCTTGCCGAGAAGGTTTCGACCGAGTCCGCAGCTCCATGTCCGGAAAAGACGATCCTCTGCACTGATGAGAGTTTTGCCTCTGTTCCCTCTTGTACCCGAACCCCTCATCGGTAGTGCCAGTCTGGGTGACTGAGCACCAGTCCTGGTTGTTTCGCACATTCTGCGACTCTCGCGGTCTACCTGGCGTGCTCCCTATGACTACATGATGCATTCCGTCGTCGAGGTAGTTGAGAACGCGGATGCCCGCTTCCCTCAATGGAACGAGAGGCTGCCTCCACGACCTTGGTGAATACACGAGGCGACAGGGATAGCCCGAAGGGGAGGACCTTTTGTACTGATATGCTCGCCCTTCGAACGCAAAGCGGATAAACGGTCTGTGTCGAGGGAGAATCGCGACATGAAAGTACGCATCCTTTAGGTCGATCGCTGCAAACCAATCTCGAGGACGGACGCACCCAAAGATGCGTTTCTGCGTCAACATCCTGGACGGGAGCTTGTGAAGGGCCCGGTTCAGTACGCGCAGTTCCAGGTTTGGTCGTAACCCACTGCCTTTCTTGGTACGATGAAGTATGGGCTGTAGAATCCCGACCTCATCTCGGCTGGAGGGACCAGCTGTATCGCGTCCTTCGCTAGCATGACCGCGATCTCTGCACGCAATACAGGATCATCCTTTGTCCCGCACAGAGGTGCCCCAAATGGCCCCCCCCCCCTGAAACTTGGGAGGGCTGCCGGTCGAATTGGAATCGCTTAGGCCTCGTTCTGGATTGGTTCTCAGGAGCCAGCGAGACGGCCTGTGGCATGCTAACCAGGCCCCCAGTGACCGAACTAGCGGGTCTAGGGAGACCACCGACGTACCCGCATTGGGGCAGCGAAGTGGAACACAGGGACCCAGCCCGGGAGGCTTCCATGCGTCACTGGGTGGGGTCTGAGTGCGCGGCGCGCCATTTACCTGGCTCCACGGCTGGGCAGGGTGCTCGTGAGGAGGCGTAGCGTCCTTGACCTGAACCCTGCTGCCCACTAGCGAAGGGAGAAGGGGCCGGCTGTGTGGAGACTGGGTCTCGTGCATCGCCGTCCTCGCCCTCTTGGGACCCGTAGGCAAAGGAAATTGAAGTTTGTTTTATTGTTGTTTTATTGAAGTTTTGGGTACCACTGGCTTGGTAGCCAGTGGCGGAACAAAAACAAGCGGAAACATAAGATTCTCCACCCTGCCCTCCTCCGGGGGAAAAAAGGGGTGGAAAAGTGGTGCGGTCCCCATCTCCTGAAGAGCAGGATCCAAGGGCTCCGGGTTGCCCGTCTCAGGGACGCCGCCTGCTTTGAAACGCCCACACCTAAAAAAACTCACGGGGCTTTGCATGGGCGAGGCGGGCTGCGCCGGTTTCTGCTGCCAGCTCCACCTGCGCCCGTCTAGAAGCTGCTGCAGTTCGGGCTGGCAGCCGGAGCGTAGGTGGGGAGGCCTGCAGAGGGCGCCCTCGGCGACAGCATACAGAGGGCTGGCAGCCGTTGGTGGGTTCGGACATCACAGACCGCCTGGCCGATTGTCGGAACGCCTCCGTCCTGCTTCTGTGGGTGTCGTTCAGAACTGTTTGGTTCATAGCCCTCCACCGGCTTCGCAGCGAAATATGTCCTTCCCTGGAGATCGGATAGGTATCGTATTCCAGAGAAGCAACTGCGTTGTGCGCGAGCCATCCCGTCCATCCAGGTTGTCCTCGCCAAGGTACGCCAATCAGTGGGTGAGACGCTCCTGGAAACCACTATTTTGGCATCTAGCCTGACCCCGGGCCCCGCCGGTGCCTTTCTTCGCCGCTCAGCGGGAATGTCGTCGGTCTTGGCAGCGACGATTCCGCCGTGCGAAAGACTGCTTCAAACGCCTTGTCCCTTGGTGACTTGCAGGATGTCCATGGCGTGCAGGGCGGAAGGTCCTGTCAGCAGCACTGTAAGCCTTAGCTAGACCTCAGAGCGAGAGAAGACATTACAAGGATCCTTGTACTGCTAATGTCGTGGACTTACCCCTTTGCCAGGATTCTTCCTCGGTGACCGTGGGGCGCTTTGGGGCAGAGCGCATGGAACTACCCCACTCTGCGGCAGGTGGGGTTTCGCGCTCCAACCGGAAGGGGATGTCCAAACCCTTGGGCCGTCCCCCCACCGTCGAGGTGGTGGGTGGACGGAGATTCGGACGAGGGGGGGGTCACCCGATTGTGTCTATATTTCGTGTGTCAGGAACAAGGTGTGGTGCCTTCCACGACTTAGTAACCTCCTCATGCACTTCCGGGAAGAGTGGAACCTGAGGCGGCTGCCGACGCCCGGCCTGCTCCCCCAGGAACCAATCATCCAGCCTCGTGCGTTCGGGAGAAGGCGGAGGCCTCCCGTGCAGCCCGACGCTCTCAGCGGCCCGGGAAGGCATAGCGGTCAGCTCTGGATCTGACCCGTCAACACCACTCTACCTGACGGTGGCAGAGCAGCCGAATCATCATCTCCAGAGCCTAGCTCACCCTCCGATGCAGCGACCGACATCCTGCCCTCTGCCTGTGCCCCGCACAAGATGCTGTACCCCCGCCCGTCCCGTTCCTAGTACCGCCAGCACACCGCCGGAGAATCAGGTGGTGCTACATGGTCGAGGAATGAGAGGCCCGCGGAGACATACTCGACGGGGAAGCTCTCACCGTAACCCTCAGGTTTCCCTGACCATGAACCGAAGTAGCCCTCCGAGAACCAGAGGAGCTAGAGCGGGGCATGGCAATGGGGATACCCCCCCGTTTAATGAGGAAGTATCTAGACCGCAATCGTCTCTTATGCGCCCCCCGATTTGGGCTCATTTTTGCCTTTCACTGGCTCTCCTGCGCGATCGGCGGCGGCATCTGCTACGTGACGACACCGGGTCCGTCATCCTCTGGGCGACTTCCCCAACCCGTCTCCGTCCTAGCGCGCGACGATCCACTCCTTCTTCGCGTGTCATCGAGTCACGGACAGGCACGGGGCGTGGGTCCCTCGAAACCCCCTGCACTGACGTGGGTCTCACTGTCCAGCGAGAAGTCGCTCTGCCTAGAGCCACATGGCGCCAGGCGGACGGGGGTCCTCGGTACTGGAGTGACACACAGGAAACGCCCACATCCAGAAACGCACGAGCGGGAATCCATCTTTAAAAAGTTGACAAATGTGCATCCGTCCGCGCGTTGGGAGCTCTTTTAGAATTTGCTCTTTTTAGAAAGGAAACACTCTTTTAGAGAGCGCTGAAGCGCCCAGGGGAGGTCGCGGCGAGACCGCAGAATGAAAGCTGCAGCCCGCCGAGGTTTCAGCAGCCTGGATGGCAACCCCCGCTGATACGCCGTCACACCAACGCCAGCTGTTTCTCAAACACTCGCGGAGATTCGTCCTGAAAAGGCTCGGCTCCGAAGCGAAAAGCTAATGTGCATTTGCATACGCTCTCCTTTTATACCCGCGCTGCAAGGCGAGGTGCGCGTTGCGAAACACGCACGCCAACTGTCATTTGCTTGTTTAGTTAACACTCGAAGGTGATTGGGCTCTCGGGCGAGATCCCAATTCGTCAGTCACTGACGTAACGTTGAACATGACTGACTGAATGGGAACTGTAGTGTGAGGACGAGTTTGTAATAGCCATGAGGTGATGATACGGTGACATTTGCATTAGTAGAGCAAGAGACACAGTGGCAGCAAGCCACTCCTTGTCTGTAGGAAGTGGGCCTCCTGCATTCTTTCATTTTTGGACTTACATAAATACATAAACTGTATTGTGATCTGTGCCAAGGAGATTCACTATGTTCTTAGGAAATAGATAAGAATCACAGAATTGTTACCCTAAATGTTCATGTGTCTGCTCACATAAGACATCTATGTGAATTATTTGTCATGACCCAGCACATTCACATAGATATGGGTGATTTTTGCTTGACTTCTTCAAACCATGTTAAATGTATTGGAATAAGTACCTGATAAAGGGGTACAAATATTTCTGCAAGATTACATTTCTGATCTTCAAACTGTTACAATATCTCACTTCTATTATTAACTAAATAATTGTAATAACTAAATATAAAGTTGTTTTCTGTAAAATTGCTCTGTAGAATGTTTGGCGTAATGACATCAAAATTGGGGACAGTGTATTTTTTTAAGTATTCATTTATTCATTACAAAAAATGTAGACAAAATCACTGAAAGAAAATATAACGTTTATGTTCTTTGGAAAAAGTGAAAAGTACAAATTCCCTTTTCAAACACTTTTTTTATATAAATTTAAGAAGTCTGGGTCAGGGACAAATCCAAAATCTTTTTTTTTTTTTGTCTCTAATTGAAAAATCACCCATACCACACACCCTTTGTGGTTATGACACCTTCACCCATTTATGGTTCAGAATGAAGTGTTTAAAGTCAAAAAGAAAGCTGATTGCTGTTCTCCTTTATTAATCTCTATCTTTGATCCTTGAGTCTCTGATGTTTGGGTGTATTTCTGTTTCGTTCTCAGTCTCTGTCCATTCGTGCCTCATGTGCACGGTGTGTGTTTGTCTGGCAGTGTAGCTAGGTTGTATGGCTCAATGAGTTTGAGCCATATTGGAATTGCCTGCTCTCCTCAGGGAGCCAGAGTGGACAACTGGTGTGGAATAGTGGGAGAAGAGCAGCAACTTCATGACGGTAGTGTTGTTTGTGGTGGTTTGGTGGGGGGGGTGAGTCCTTGTTTTAATTGGATCATAGGTTAATAAAGCATTCAAAGGAGAGCAGCCGCTCTCGATCCTACATAAGTCCAATTCTACTGAGGTCCCTTTTGAGACCCACACCCACACACAATAAGAAACATTGATTATGTATGTATCCATTGGCTGACATTGCTATTAAATGACAGAAATCTTTCTTCATTTTTGGCATTTTGATATGGTTGCAACTGAATATTCAGTTCATGAGTCGTCTGTTGATTCAGTAACTGCAGTATCCTTCTGTCAGGATTCGTCATACTGATTCAAACTGATAACTTCTGGTCTTTTTTAATTAACTATGAACAATTCACATAAAGAAGCTCCAGGTTCCCTCGTAGTCATCTTATTTCATGAATCAGACTATGCGTTTGAAAATATTTTTTAACCGGATTTAAAAATAACTGTCTCATAAGAGTCTTGTGTCATTTAATACACTGTAAGTTTCATTTGTCAATTGGACCACACTGATCGTGCCGTATGTTTTGATTTATTAAAAAACAGACTCATAAGAGTCAGTTGTTCAATAATCAGACTACTGTACACTGCACTTTATATTTTGATTCACTAAAAACAGGCTCAAAAGAGTCATTTGTTCATTAGTTGAACTACACTGTGTTGTATATTTTGATTAATTAAAAACAGGCTCAGAAGAAACATTTATTCATCAATCGGACTACATGCCACTGAATTTGATTCACTAAAAGAAACCGTCTCATAAGAGTCATTTGTTTGGTTATCAGACTACATTTATTTTTTGATTCACAAAGAAGAACAGGCTCATAAGAGTCATTTGTTCGGTAATCAGACTACACTGCACTTTACATTTTGATTAACTAAAAGCTGGCTCAAAAGACTCATTTATTGATCAGTTGGACTAAACTGTGCTGTATGTTTTGATTCACTAAAAAGAATGGGTTCATAAGATTCATTTGTTTGTCAGCTGGACAACACTGGTCACGCTAGTTTTTTTGTTTGTTTTTTTGTCTCATAAGAGTTGTTTGTTTGATAATCATTCTGCAGCCCACAAGGACATTAGAAAGATGTTTCACACTACACTGTATTTTCATTGTATTTTCATTCAATACTACACTGAAGATTCAGCAGCTAGAGAACACCAAAATCAGTGCAGGAAACACTGCGTTATGTAAATTTATTATATGCAATGCAATCCAACTAAAACTAAAACAAAACTAACAGCCAACACATTGATTCATTGCATTCAATGCAACATTAATCAGAGAAGGTGACAAGAGGCCTGCTTAATATCCTGATAAAAAATAAAATAAAATAAAAGAGCAGTTTAATGAATGTCCTTTTAATGGAGAACCTGACGGCCATGTGAGCAAGAGAGCAGATGAACTGACAGAAGACAAGCAAATGATCGCAAGCCAATGAGCTCAATATAATCATTTGATGTAAAGTGATAACGGTGTCATCACATCTTCATTTTGAACAGTGGCTCGTGGCCAAACGTCAGCTGGCACGGTGGTGTTTTAAACCAAACCCAGCCGATCATCTGGAACTGTTGTAACTCTGGATGCCTGACAGACAGACAGTAAGTTGGCCTAATGTGATCCTGTTGGCAGCGAGGAGCGAATACCCCCCACCTTTCTTTCTCTTTTCCTCTTGATTTCTTTTTTCAGGTCTAGACAGACAGAAATAGCAGGGAACAGAGTGCTGAGGAGGCAGTAGCGCCAGCAGTGATGATACAGTGCGTGTGACTGCCGCTGGAATGCGGAGTGTGTGTGTGAGCACTTGTATGTATGAACGTGTGACCTGCCGAGGAATGCGCTACGTTCGTGTGACGTTGGGGGGCACGAGGAGATCCCAAGTCACAGATTAAAATGGTGCATGCAAAGCGGTCGGTCTCCCCTCTTCATATTACTGTATGTGCTTTCTAATATTAACTCCCCTCTCACCCGCACACATGTTCTGTCCCATCCCTGAGGTGGGTGAGTGTGTGAGTGTTATTTTTAGGGCCTGCTTTTTTCCACTACTGCATCAGTACTCTCAAGGAGGCCAGTCAGGTGGTGAGACATGAGAGGGGCTTGCCTCATGAGAGAGAGCCAAAGTCAAGACTATGTAACAAACACTCAGCACTTTTACACAAATACACATGCCATAAATCACTAAAGACCTCAGCAATTGTAACACATGATTTTGTAGGGTCTGAATCAGCCCCTTACAAGACAACACGCACGTGCAATGTGTTTTTCAGGGGTGCTTTGCTCACCCTCATGCACTTTCAAACCCTTATAAACTGTCTTTAGTGGGACACAAATTGAGATATTTTGCAGAATGTTCTGTTTGCTTTTCTGTTCACTGAAGGTAGGCTGTCAATGCTTCAAAATGCTTAAAAAAAGTAATCAAAGTATAAAAAAGTAAATAAATAAGTGTGTGTGTGTGTGTGTGTGTGTGTGTGATGTGTGTACCTGTTTTTCTATTCTGGTGGGGACTTAAACCTGAATACACACAGAATTAAGTTTTTTGAAAATCTAAAAATGCAGAAAGTGTCCTGTAAGGGGTAGGTTTAGGTGTAGGGTTGGTGTAGGGCTATTGAATATACAGTCTGTACAGTAGAAAAACCATTACGCCTATGGAAAGTCCCAACAAGGATAGTAAACCAGACGTGTGTGTTTGCGTGCACTGTTTTATGTCAAAGCCATGTGTCACACATTAATTGATAGCACAATTGTATTATTTTAGTCTTTTTTTATTATTGAATTACATGTTTTATGTGTAAAGTTTTTTTCCTGTTTATCTGCAGTTTAGTAATTGTTAAACAAAACAAAATCAACTTAACAATTAAAAACAATTTTAGGTAATTGAAATAAATTTGAAATGAAATCAAATATAAATATTACACGACAACTTAAAAAAAATTTAAAATATATTTTTAACTAAGTTTGAACTTAAATGAAAATGAGAAATGATGCCGTGTCCAAGTACTAAGATTACTAAAACTAAACACACAACTGAAATAAAAATAAAGCTATACAGAAATATAAAAACTAAACTAATGATGACGAGCACCTAACAAAATTATTAAATCAAAATGAAACTGAAATATAAAATTAATGGCTTATTCCAAATAATTACCAAATATAAATGTATATACAGAATACACCATAACCTATAATACTGGAACACCTTTACAATAAGGTTCATTAGTTAACTACATTAGTTAACATGAACTAATAATGAACTGCACTTATACAACGTTTGTTAATCTTTGTTAATGTTAATTTCAACATTTACTAATACATTATTAAAATCTTGTTAACATTAGTTAATGCACTGTAAACTAACATGAACTAACAATGAACATCTGTATTTTTATTAACTAACGTGAGTGTAGATTAGTAAATACAGTAACAAACGTATTGCTCATGGTTAGTTCATGTTATTTTATACATTAACTAATGTTTAACTAATCGAACCTATTGTAAAGTGTTACCAAAATACTAATATTTTCTTTTCATGATTTTGTAAAACTTTAAAAAGTTCAGAAAAAGTAAAAACAAACAAACAAAAACATAGCATCTTTTGGACTTTTTTTGTATTCCTGTTTTTCACAGTCTTCTGTTGTTAGAAAGCATGAGGGTGAGTAAATTATGACAACATTTAAATTTTTGGGTTAACTATTGCTTAAAAATGAAGTGAACTGCATTAAATATCTAAGGAATTCGTTATCAAAACTGAGGAAATGACTCCCAAGTTCCTAACAGACCATTCGCCTCTCTCTCTCTCTCTCGTCTCTCATCTCTCAATTTTCACAGGTCTAACAGACGTGACTGTTGTAATGCTTTAGAGACAGTCACGAGATAGGGGTTATGAAATCATGAGTGTGCATGTGTGTTTCCTTGCTGTCCCAGCCAGCATCAGCCTGTGATGTCACGGGACAGGGGATGGGCGCAGGACCAGGGTGTCACTGTCACGTCTCACACACACTGTCCTGCTCTCTGTCCTTCCTCTCCCCTTGTCCAGTGCAGTACAGTATCTCTCACTCTTCTAATTTATCCCTCATCTGTTTTCTTTGTACATGGAAAGCTTACCACATATAAATCTTAAATAATTTTAATATTTATTTAAATTTTAAATAAAAATCTGTCCCCCTTTCCCTTTATAAAAATAACCCCAACAGTTTTTTATTTAATTTTTTACTCTGACTCTGTGAAAGAAAGAAGCATACTGAGAATATGTTTGTATATGTATGTTACAACATGAGGTGTGTGTATAATGCATTCTCACATGAACAAGCTTCTTCAGTTGCTACAAAAGCAGATGAAAGGACACTTTTGATTTTATGCGTTATGGAAAATCAGTTTGATTCTTCTACAGTCAGCAGAGTCAAAGCGTATCTGGGGATTTTAGACATGGTCTCGGTTGAATTCTTTTAAGTTGAACGTTTTAATTAGTCCAGAAAGTTCTGACTTGAATATCCAAGGATTTCAATATACTATAGTTCAAAAGGTTTTTGAAGGAAATTAATATTTTGAGTCAGCAAGGATGCATTAAATTCATCAAAAGTGATGGTAAAGACATTTATAATATCACAAAAGATTTGCATTTCAAAAAAATACTGTTCTTTTGAATCATCTTATTTTGTATCATGGATACAAATATAAAATATAAAGCAGCACAACTGTTTTAATAACTGAACATTTACTTTACTGTATGTCTTGCAGTTTTTTTTAGTGTGACTGTGAGGTGCTGGGACATCGCATTGCCTAAGGAACATATATCCACCCTTCCCACACATGTTCTGAGTTATTCAATCTACACATTTTAATGTTTTGTCTAAACACTTTGGCAGAGTTTAAACCAGCTTTGCTTCTGGCCCATTATTGTGGGCAGACCTTCTCCAGGTTGTTCAGACTAGTTAAACTGTGCTTGTGAGCCACAATGTTGGATTGAGATCAGAGCTTTGACTGGCATTGCAGGACTTTCAAGTGTTTAAAAACTTTCTCCCAAGCCTCAGGTTTTTCAGACTTTTGCCGTATTTCCTGCAATGAAAGATTTGCCCCACAAACATTGCTATGATTTTTGTCTACAAGGCTATTGGTTGCGTCTTACCACAAAATCTCGTCTCACCTATTACAACTGGGTCACTATTACGCCTTCTGGCAAACTCCAGGCAAGCTTTCCATGGTTCTTGTGGAGTATTTGGTTCTTTCATTCAACCCTCCTGTACAAGCCACTCCAGAGCTCTTGACATGGTTGACTTGTTCTCAACTGCTGAACTCTACAGCACCTTCAAAGCAAATTTTATAGCTTTTCTCAAAAAACACAGAGAGTTGAGGACAGTCCTAACATCAGACTTCACTATTTCATTTGAAATGCTTTGAGGAATAAATGAGGAGCATCACATCAAACAAGATATGACCGATAAAGAAGTGTTTTTCCTTAATAAAATGTATTGAAATAAAATGTATTTAATTATATATTTAATGAATAATATTCCTTTGTGGGGTTTTCATTCAGAAAACGTCACAGCTTTTTAGTATTTTTTTCTTGGTCTTTTTGTCACATGTACTGATAGGCCGAAAAATTCCTCCTCACTGCAGAAACAGACATTTGCATTGGACTAGTTTCCACAACAACACTTTATCTCCTTTAACCCAGTTTTCATAAAATATTAAGGGGAAGTTTATCAAACATTGTGTTGTTTGTGGATGTGGAAAACTACACCTTGTCTATGCCGGACGCAAGCAGTGCATCGTGTTGCATCAAAAGCAAATAAAACCCATTATAGTCAAATGACTAATCAACAAATCTAACATACTGTATGTGAATCTTATGTTATGGCCACTTTAAATGCAATTCCTCATTGCTCAGTGGTTGCTTTTCCTAAGCTCATGAGACTTAGATGAGATTCTCATGTAACTCTCATTTTAGTATCAACAGCATTTCAGATGTTTCTCCTAAAATTCCTTAGGAGATATAGAAGTAGACACAAATGAGACATGAGAAATATTTGAGAAAAAAAGAGTCAAAACTGAGAATGTGGTGGAAGAAACATAGAATATATCTTTATTGTCTTGCTGCAATCTCTATCAAGACTCCATTATAGGAATATTTTATTGCTCAGCGGTGCTCATTCTAACCTCAGGAGACTTAGTTGTAATTCTCATGTATTTCTCATTTTAGTCTCAACAGTGTATCAGATGTCTCTCCTAAAAATCCTTAGGAGAAATAAAAGACACAACTGAAAAATGAGAAAGTTCTGAAAAAGGAATCCAAAATGACAATGGGAGAGAACCATCGGAGATCTCTTTATTGTTGTTGCTGTAGCTCTTGCCAGCTTTTACTAACGCAGAGTGGCTTTGTATTGGGGTTTTTCACCTTTAATGGTCAGGACAGTAGGAGTAGAGACAGGAAACAATTGGACAGGTGAGAATTGAACAGGAGCAGGAAAATACCTTTAGCTGGGATTCAAACCCATGCTGTTTGAGGTGCAGCTGTGCTTCACGTCGATGTGCTGCCCACAAGGCTATGGCTCTGAAAGACATCGCTCTACACTTAGGATACTAAGGGCTGATTCTCTTATATGTCTCGCTGAGATATCAGCTTTGTCTTAAGATGTCTTCAGTTTTATTTTAGGAGAAACGTTAAACTTTTATTAATATTGTAAATACTAAAACTATCATTTAAATAGCATTAAACATTTCAGAATATCAAGGGATACTAGTTTAAATGTTTACATTTATCTTCAATGTCCAGCATTATATACACCACATTTTCCAAACACACTAGAAAGGACTTGCAAGTGCAAGATGTTTAGTATAAGAGCAATACCTTTTTTTAACAAATGTAACACTATACCAGTGTTTTTTTTGTTGCTTTGTTTAGCATTAAAATCTTGTCTTGTACAGCCCATTTTTGCGTGTATGTAAATATAGGTTATGGTTTCCTCTGTTAAATCATTGTGCAATAAAACCCTGTCTACATAAAACAACTTCAAATATGACAATGCATGTATTGTCTTTGATTGAAATGGTGTGGATAAATGACATGAAGACATGAAAGCTAACCAGAGGGAAGAAAATTAAATAAAAAAGAGATCTCTTTAACATTTCAAATATTTCTCCTAGACAGAAATGAGGTTACTTTAAGATTGAATGGAAACTTTTGCTTGAGTCTCCTGCTTCTCAAACTTGTCTCCTGAGACAAAAACTCTAACACTCTCACAATGGTCTTCTTTAAAGCTTTAAAAGAGATCTCAACAAAATAACACACTGTGCTCAGATATTTCTCCTTAGCTAGAGACATAATGATCCTCCTCCAGTTTGCATCCTCAAACGTTTAGAAGAGATCTCAACAACATCACACACCATGCTCAGATTTTTCTCCTAATCTAAAGACTCTGGTGGTCTCATATTTGTCTCCTCCAATGCTTCAAACAAGATTTCAACAACATCACACACTGTGCTCAGATTTTTCTCCTTAGCTAGAGACTCTGGATCTCTCACATGTGTCTGTCTTCTCTAAAGTTTAGAAGAGGTCTCAACAACATCACACACTGTGCTCAGATTTTTCTCCTACACTAAAGACCTGGGAGCTCTCACATTTGTCTCCTCTAAATTTCAGAAGTGATCTCAAGAACTTTACTAAGTGTGCACCAAGTCAAATGCCTCAATATGAGCTCAAACATGTCTACCATATAATATGTATTAATAATCAAATTAGTCAATTAATAATCAAGACCATTTATGTGCCTTTCATCAAAGAAAGCTCCAGGGTTACATTTTCTGTAGATCAGTTCTGATTAAGGCATTCGGTACACTACTACTTCCAACAACGAATTATGTGCCTTAGTACATAAACATTGTCTTATAAAAAGTAACGTTATCCTTATTTCTGCATAATTTCTCTCTCAATATAGCCTTTAACTCTGAATTTATGATTATTTAGTGCCTTTCAAGTTCTTGACTTGATGCACACTTTGTAAAGTTGTTGAGATCTCTTCTAAAGCATTACAGGAGACAAATATGAGACCCTAGATTATTTTGTTAAAGAGAAAAATCTAAGCACAGTGTGTATAATGTTGTTGAGATCTCTAATCTAAACTTTTGAGGAGACAAATGTGAGAGATCCAGAGTCTCTAGCTAAGGAGAAAAAATCAGAGCACAGTGAGTGATTTTGTTGAGATCTCTTCTAAAACTTTAGAGACAAATACGAGAACACCAGAGTCTTTAGACTAGGAGAAATGTCTGAGCACCGTGTGTGATGTTGTTGAGATCTATTCTAAAGCTTTAAAGGAGACCATTGTGAGAGTGTTAGAGTTTTTGTCTCAGGAGACAAGTTTGAGAAGCAGGAGACTCAAGCAAAAATCTCCATTCGATCTTAAAGTAAACTCATTTCTATCTAGGAGAAATATTTGAGCTGTTAAAGAGATCTCACTTTTGATTTTGCTTTCCTATGGGATACACCTCATCTAGAATAAAGACAAATAGCTTGACACATTAAATGTCATACAGTATATCTTGAAGATTAAGCTTGTTTTATTGAACAAATGTATCAGTAAAGTCATTCATCATCATCACATGCTGTAGTCACATCATCACAGTCACATGATATTCACTGATATGTTTATTTTTAGATTAGAAGCGTTGTTTTTTCTTGTTTTATGGTATAGCCTTTGAAATTAACTTTTCGATTAATAACTTTGTTCAGTTTTAACCTCTAGAATAGGCAGAGCCTTGCTAATCAAAGGACATGTAATTTGCTGCAATTAACTTTGATCTCTGAATTAGGGCCATTATAATTCAAGCACAGAATGTTGTTTTCAGGGCTAAAATAAAATGGTGCTGGTCCCGTTCAGCTGAGGTGTAGCTGGTCAGGTGAGGTTGATTACTTTGATGTCTTGGCTATAGGCAGCGGTAGAGGCTCTGGGGTGAGGAAAGGGATGGGTTCACAGAGCACCCATCCAGCCATGGCTGCACACAGTGCTCCTGAATGATTCATGCACGGGAGAAAAATGCAAACACGCAGATTTAGCGTACATATATTTGTTCTTTTAAAAGATTGATGGCATTGAGCAGACAAAGAATGGGGTGAATAACTAGTGTATGTTTTTGTTTCTTCTGAATGTGCACAGAGGCAGCTGATAATATTGTTTTTGAATGTGCTAGTGAGCATTTAACTGGCTAAGGAGTTGTGTGCCAGTGTGTGTGTTGACCCTTCATGCATAATTGAGTTTTTCAGAGAACAGTTTGTAGTTGAGATTATTATATATTCATATATTTTTAGGTTAGAGATGTTTTGTGATTTGTTTCTCTGTGGACAAAAAAGAGGCCTCAGATAAAGCAGAATAATCAGCGTCTCTCTGCCTACAAAGTTTGAAGTTTGAATTTGAAGTTAAGAAAGATTACTGAAGTAAATTTGACAAGAAAATGCTATTTCAGTCTTTATACTTCAACTGGCCTATTTACACGTGGCCACCAGTTTTCTTTGACTGGATAGCTATCCGTTTGTGAAAAGATCATGTGTTGATGCCCTCTGAAATGCATCTGAGACAAAATTGCAACTACAGCACACCATTACTGGAGGTGGCTTGTGATCCATTGGATGCAATTGGACAATTGTAAATGAAAAGAATATAGATGTGAGAGCATGTGCAACCAGCTCCCGGTAGCCAGATACCACACTGCTGATATGGCCCGTTGGAGATGAGCACCTCTCTTCAGCAAACATGCCCCAAACTGATGCAAATGAAACACAGCCTTTAGGCATCAAATCTTCAATCTGCAGCGTCTTTGCATGTTCAACACACAATCATCTTCATTAAAAGTGGTGAATGCTAAATTCTTTCACTAGTGCTGATGACGCTTTCTCAACTGTTCTGGTCTTTGAACTTGAAATCAGCTGATGATAAATGTAACTCATCTGTTGATTTTGGTGACGTGAACCTGGTTAAATTTGCATGTAGCGTAGGAATTGAAGATCAGTTTTATTTTCATTTTGCAGAGACACATTTATATGACCAAGAGTAAACAAAACAGATATTAACGAATCTGACAGCTATCTGATCTGGGAAGATGCATGAAATGACAAGTGTAAATAGGCCCAACATTTCATGTTTAATTCAATGTGTTGCTTGCCATTTATTTGTAATTATCTGAGAAATGTACTAGCAATTTCCAAGTGAAAATAGTTTCTACGTCTTTTTTTGTGTACATTTATTCCCACGCTGCCATTAAAATCTTCAATGCTCTTAGTCAGCAGATACTAAACTTGTGCTGCCAGTTCCTCTAGTCTGTTCTATTGAAATAAATTGTTTTATATAAGTGCCGTGTGTCAGGATGTTTTATGTTTTAAATTGTCATGTGTTATTTTGTAGTATACCGTCAGCAGTTAAAACATTCTTCAGAATAGATTATTTTGTGTTCCATGCAGTTAAACAGGTTTGGAATGACATGAGGGTGACTAAATTATGACAGACTTTCCATTTTTGAGTGAATTATCCCTTCAATATGTCAACACAGAATGTCAGACATCTGTAGGTACACTCACCTGAAGATGCACTCTCCAAACCTTTGTACCACGACAGAAGACATCTTTGTAATTGCTTGGGAAGGATTCATCGAATACATTTAATTAATCAATTTAATTATGTTCAGGGCTGCAGAGGGACTCTATATCAAGAGTACACAGCCCTGAATATCACAGAGACCCCCTTATGCTCATATATAAGCTTCTGGGCGTGAAGGGACTTGGCTGGGAACATTAAGAGACAGAGATGACATGCTAGACCTGTCTGACTGCTGCTACACATTCTCATACCCTTCCACCTTGCATAGAGCTCACAAACAACACGCACATGCTACTAGGGACGTGCAATAGTACATATTTTCATTGACTAGCCCATTATGCAAATAGCCATAGGACAGAAAAACTCCAAACTTACTGAGTCAGGCTGTGCAGAGTGTGTGATTCTGGGTTTTTATGCTTGTGTGGAAAGCTGGCGGTTGTCCTGGGTTTATCAGTGCATGCGCCCGGAACGTGTCACCTCACGCTGGGGTCTCCCCGCCTATAAAATATGCATCACATACAGGATAACATGGAAAGAGCGAAGCAGCACACCACACACTCAGACTGGGACAACAATTGGGCTTTGCACCATTGAGCATGAGCCCTTGCAAACACACACACACGCACACACACACACACACACGCATACACACAAGCACAGCAGTGAGATTATCTAAAGGGTTGGTGAGAAGGTATATTCTCGCTATCTTGATTTGCGGTATCTGTTACATTTTAGTAAACAAATATGGGGGATCATACCGTGGCAGTAACATAAGACACAACAGCACTTTAATTTGGTGATGAATGTGTAATGTGTGTGTGTGTATTTGATATGAAAGTATGAAGGACTGTGAAATCCAATCATATCAATAGGAATCCACGCGATCTGAAATTTTGTGTGGGGGTGAAAGATTTTCGAGTTGGTCAAGCTGTTTGGTTTGAAAGTGAAAGTGTAGTGAAGCGGTGCTTCACACGCAAACAAAGCCAAAACCTAGATATTTTAGGCAATACAGAAATCCTGGCCAGGACGCGTCCTGGGAAAATGGCACATATGGTCACCCTATCCTATTAAGAACATGCGTGTTTATGACATGCAAATTCTAACTTTTTCATCATACAGTTCTCGGAAAATAACTGTGTGGCTTTCTAGTTGTGGGAGAGACAAACTATATGAAATATGATGTGCGTTACATAATCCTCTTATTTACTCTTGAGAGTTACATTGTACTGCAGCGCAGGTTACACACGTCATTATGTCATCCTTGCAACACGGTCCAGCCTGAATGACATCAGAACAGCGTTGGAGGCTGACCACACCCCCACAGACACACGACCCTTAACCCAGACGAATCTTGACCACTGCACATCAGGGACAGATGGAATGCAGTCACTCGCTGCCAGAAACTCAATAGTGTGTGTATGTGTGTGTCTGTTTGCGTCTTTGTCAGAGAGACGACGCTGGGCTGTGAGGTCACAGCTGTGAGGTCAACATGCTCTGCCTACTGCAGCTGCCTCAGGTCCCCGTGAGACTAATGGGAAAAATCAGATTGTCTCTCACAAATAAACCAAGTCAAACAGACATGTACACACATGCTTACCACAGCACGTAGACTGCACTGAGAAGGCAGCTGAATAATAAAGTTTTCTGACGTTCATCTGCCTTCAGTTCTCTCTTCTGACGTGATTTTAACCCGTCAACACCTCCTTCAGACCAGAAGGGAGCACATCATCACAGCACAGCACACGTCCACTAGGCCGCTGCAGTGACGCCCTGTAGACCACAGTCTGGGCAGCTGTCCATCTGACAACAGGAAGTCTCCTTAGCCCGAGAGTTTTCTCGTTGTTATTTTTATTTGTATTTATTAATTTTTTTCACTTTCTCTTGACAGCCATTACAAATGACCTCAGCCTGCATGAAAGCTTCAAATTTACATGTGGTTGGCTCCCATTTTGCCAAAAAATAAACAAAGTTAGATTTAGGTAACACGATTGCGAGCATGTATGTGATTCTGTATGCCTGCATATAAATGTGAACCGACTTCAAAACTAAAGTGTGTGATTTGTGCACCACTAGTATCACCAATTGGTCAGGATGCTAAAAGACCAACATCACTACAGATACAGAGGCACAGTTTTTACACTTCTAGGGGAAATCAACTTAGAAATGCTTAATTAAGATTATCTTTGCATATGTAGCTGGGATAGAATAAATAATTACAAAACGTTATAAAAATACACACTTTTGTCTCTAAATATTTAGGCAGGATAGAACATTCAGAAATAAAAACTCCACTACAGAGCCACAGTTTTTACAATCTTTGGGGGAAATCAACCTAAAAAATGCGTAATTGTAGTTATATTTGCATAGCTAGAATAAATAAAATAATACAAAGTAAAAAATACATAGTTTTGTACCTGCATATTTTGCTAGGATAGAAAAAGAATTACAATTAGATGCTTTATTTACATAGATTACAGAAAATTTTCATCTGGGATTGAATAAATATAATAATGAAAAGTAATTAAAAAACACTTTTTGCCTCCGCATATTTAGCTAGGATAAAAAAAATGTATACTTTATTTGCACAGATTCAAGTGTCTAAAAGCACACATTTGTACTATGTAGAATGCATAAAGTAGGTTTACGCATACACAAGACAAATAAAAACACACAGAACCATATGAGCAGACGCTCACACAAGCTTTTTTGTATCCTCAAAACATAGCCGAAAGAAAAGAAAGCCTGAAACGGGATCAGGCATGACTTTTGATTGCAAGAGAAGATTTTTTTCATACGCTATATTGTTCTGCACACAGGGACCGGGTCACTGGCCTCCTGTCGTCTGAAGGGCAGAAAACAGTGTTAAGTCTGGTTTAATTCATTTTTCGTCACAAATGAAAGTACTACAGTGAACTATGTGAATCTTTGCTGGACAAGGATCCTGATTATGGCACATGGTTCAACAGTGTGAGTGTGTCTTTGTACTGCTGTCTGTTAAATTTACTATCTGTGACGGTCTGCTGTCTGTGACAGTGTGGAGGAGTTTTCTAAGGAAAGGTAAAAGGTGATGCTTGTTGAAAATACAAGTCTCAATTTGCATATGACATCTCAATTTTCATACGTATGCTATTTTATAGTATAAATAACATGAATAGTATGCTCATACTGAAAATTCCAAAAAGGAAAAGTGCACTTCTAATACATGATGTACACTCTAAAAAATAATTCAGTGGATCTGTTGCCACTACTTAATTTAATGCATTAGTGCAAGTTAAAAATTCTTGCACTTGAAAATGACAAGTTATATAGATTTATAATAGATACTATAATTAAAAAAAAAATTTTTTTTTTTTAAATAAATTGATTTTGGCCAGAAACAGACATTACATTAGTCTGTAAATGCAAATCACCCTAAAATATCTGTGACCATAAACCAGATGTTGTTATTATCCAGGTTAAAGCTAACTATAAACATGTCAACAGCTTAACTAACTTGTTCAGTAAGATTCTTTTCAAACTGTTGTTCCGCCATGACAGTTGTCGACCTGAAAGAAAGAAATGACAAGAGATCTTTGTCTAGTGCAAACAGTAAAGAAAGTTGCTAGCAACTGCAAGGTCATGGATTCGAGTCCTAGTGAATGCATGAATTAATAAAATGTATACCTTAAATGCAATGCAATTTGCATCTGGCAAAGCTTAAAATATGAAACACATTTGCACCGTATTATGTCTAGCATTTCAGAATGCGATTAATGAAATTCAACTTAGCTGAATAGATGTTTGTTTTCATATACTTAAGAACATAGTTCTTCAAGAACAAAGACATATACTTATTTAGATTCAGATATCAAATGGCCCATCGCAAAGTTTATATTTTTGATAGCAGCCTGAGTGTGATTGAAACAGGAAGCACTAGTTCCAATTCACAGCTGTGCTTCCCTGTAGGCACTTACAGCACGTTTAAGTGTATGAGAGAGGAAGAGTGAGTGAGACAGAGAAAAAAAGAGGTGAGAAACGGTGATAGTCTTGGAGAATTGTGTGGTTCTGGATATTGCTCTGGTACTGTTCTCATATATAATAGATCAGAATCTGAGATTCTTTGTCTTAACAAATCCTCTCAAATGTACTTTTCATGTTCGGCTGTCTGCTGTAACACGTGGCCCCTGTAATACAGAAATACCTGTTACATGATACACACAGACCCAAACATACACACTCAAGACATTTAATTGTAGTTTGCAAGCCCTAGTTTTTTAGTATCACAAACAGGGGTTTTACCAGTTTTTATCACCATAGTAACATACACTACATAATTACTCTGCTTAGGGCAAGGTATGTTCGGGGTTACAGATTTAAATTACAAAAAAATAATAATTTAACAATAGTTAAATTACATAAATTAACATATAGAAATTGTATCGATCATGTTAACTATAAGTTCTATGTAAAATATATACTGTATATATATATATATATGTGTGTGTGTGTTTATTATAAATCACTTGTTGTATTCCTCTTTTTAAGTTCTTTGGTAAAAGAAAGCTGCAAAAGGAAACAAATGGAAATTGTACTGTATAAACAAATAAACGTATTTCGAAATAATATATCATACACAATAAATAAATAAAAGTGTTTATAACCACACATATTATATAATATATATATTAATAATTTAAATGTATAATTTATGCAGCGTGTGTGAGTTTAAAAGGAAGACTGAGGATGAGAGTGTAACTTGGTCATTTAAATATGGGTTTATACAAACAATTAATTATCATATTACTATACACCTATAATAATATATATATATACAAACCCGATTCCAAAAAAATTGGGACACTACAAATTATGAATAAAAACAGAATGCAATGATGTAGAAGTTTCAAATTTCAATATTTTATTAAGAATACAACATAGATGACATATCAAACTGAGAAAATGTATCATTTTAAGGAAAAATAAGTTGATTTTAAATTTCTGGCATCAACACATCTCAAAAAAGTTAGGACAAGGCCATGTTTACCACTGTGTGGCATCCCCTCTTCTTTTATAACAGTCTGCAAACGTCTGGGGACTGAGGAGACAAGTTGATCAAGTTTAGGAATAGGAATGTTGTCCCATTCTTGTCTAATAAAGGCTTCTAGTTGCTCAACTGTCTTAAGCCTTCTTTGTCGCATCTTCCTCTTTATAATGCGCCAAATGTTTTCTATGGGTGAAGATCTGAACTGCAGGCTGGCCATTTCGTACCCGGATCTTTACGCAGCATGACAATGCCGGACCACATACTGCATCAATTACAAAATGTAATTGATGCAGTATGTGGTCGGCATTGTCATGTGGAAAATGCAAGGTCTTCCCTGAAAGAGACGACGTCTGGATTGGAGAATATGTTGTTCTAGAACTTGGATATACCTTTCAGAATTTATGGTGCCTTTCCAGATGTGTAAGCTCCCCATGCCACACGCACTCATGCAACCACATACCATCAGAGATGCAGGATTATGAACTGAGCGCTGATAACAACTTGGGTTGCCCTTGTCCTTTTTAGTCCGGATGACATGGCGTCCCAGTTTTCCAAAAAGAACTTCAAATTTTGATTTGTCTGACCACAGAACAGTTTCCACTTTGCCACAGTCCATTTTAAAATGATTCTTGGCCCAGAGAAAACGCCTGCGCTACTGGATCATGTTTAGATATGGCTTCTATTTTGACCTATAGAGTTTTAACCGGCAACAGCGAATGGCACGGTGGACTGTGTTCACCAACAATGTTTTCTGGAAATATTCCTGAGCCCATGTTGTGATTTACATTACAGTAGCATTCCTGTATGTGAAGCAGTGCCGTCTAAGGGCCCGAAGATCACGGGCATCCAGGATGGTTTTCCGGCCTTGACCCTTACGCACAGAGAATGTTCCAGATTCTCTGAATCTTTGGATGATATTATGCACTGTAGATGATGATAACTTCAAACTCTTTGCAATTTTTCTCTGAGAAACTCCTTTCTGACATTGCTCCACTATTTTTCACCGCAGCATGGGGGAATTGGTGATCCTCTGCCCAACTTGACTTCTGAGAGACACTACCACTCTGAGAGGCTCTTTTTATACCCAATCATGTTGCCAATGGACCTAATAAGTTGCAAATTGGTCCTCCAGCTGTTCCTTATATGCACATTTAACTTTTCCATCCTCTTATTGCTACCTGTCCAAACTTTTTTGGAATGTGTAGCTCTCAAGAAATCCAAAATGAGCCAATATTTGGCATGACATTTCAAATGTCTCACTTTCAACATTTGATATGTATCTATATTCTATTGTGAATAAAATATAATTTATATAATATTTGTAAATTATTCCATTCCTTTTTAACACACAATTTGTACAGTGTCCCAACTTTCTTGGAATTGGGTTTGTGTATATATATAATTATACGATTTATATGTACTTGATTAATCTGCGTAATTGCCAGGTTTTGGCAATTAAAATTTTTAACACGTTTTACATATATTTTAAAATGTTTATGCATTTTTAGCATATAATATAAAATACAATATAGCAATTAAAAAAAAAATACCTCCAAATTATTGACCTTCAAGCTCAGGTGTTAAAGGCAAAGGAAGGAATAGATACTGAGTGGAAGAATCGACAAAGAATAGGTAATATAACAAACACAGATTAGAGTGTGGTTGTGAAAAAAGATGCTCATATTATATCATCCAATCCATATCCATCTTATTCTAAATGTAGGAGCGAGCCATTTTTAACACATTTAATGTGCAAGGCTTCTGGTGTCAGCCGCTTCTAGTTATTTTAACTGTATAAAAACAATCCCTTATGCTGCTTAATATTGCCAACTGGTATTTGTTATATTATTTTAATTTAATCATGAACACACTGGTTTGTAGTGCAAAAAATTCTATTTACTGCACTTTGTTATTCTTCTATAGTTATTATTTATTTCAAAAGTCTCACACATTCACAGAAAATAGCTCACTTCCGCATAAGCGGGGCTGACACGGGTCATACTCTCCTGCTACCACACATACTCCCCATCCCTGGCTCAGGTGCTGATGTTCTTGTTGGTTTGCCAAGGATGAGTTTCAGAGTTTGCAAGTGTACTCCAGTGTTCTCTCCCAGTGTAAAAATACTGCCCATATGATGGCATGCGCGTGGCATGGTGCTGATGACACAAGTAACGCCTCCAAATAGCTCCGCCAAACCTAAAAATAGCCTCCCTCTGAATGCAGCCAGCCACAAATACAGAGCAGCACTATCGTTTTACTCACCCTGAAAGAGAGAGAGAGCCTGTCTCTTGCTTAACAGTTTCATTATGTGAGGAGTGCGTCACTATGAGGTGGAAAAAGAGGGAAAAAATTAAAGAAAGGAAGGAAAGAAAGAGTGAGGCCGTAGTTGGCAGGGGAAAACGGTTACCAGAGGGGATTATGGGGTTCGGTAAACAAGAGGCCTGTATGTATGCGTGTTTTGGATCTTCGTGTTGGGTTATGTAATGAGATGCATGCAAGTTTGTCTTGAAAACGAATAAGACAGGGGGGTGAAAGAGGGGTGTAACATTTCAAGTAAACTTTTACGTATTGAGACAGGTGGCAATGTAAAACAAATGTAATTGTGCATTTGTGCAATGCTGCACAGCCTTGCGTTTGTCGAGCTCTTCCCCTCTCTTATATCACACAACTCAAACCACTTCCTCCTCTTATGACATCATCATGATGGCCCACTGCCCCTGATGCTCTCACCACAGTGGTGACTCCACGCTAGGCCTCTTTCCACTCCTCCGCTCTGGCCCGTTTGCACACACACACACACACACACACACACTGGGAACCGTGTGACGCAGCCAGACTGGGTCGGGCTCCTGTGGCCTGGTTCTCAGAGGCAGCACTGACTGGACTCTTTGTCTCAGCGGCGGAGTTAAAAATAAAACCCGAGAAAGAGATTGGCTAGCATTATACCAGTGTTAGTGATATGTTTCACAGACGTCTGGGGAATATAGACCCCTCTTACACACTCACACACCTCTCTTGAGGGCTGAACTCACCATGAACTTGGATGTGAAACACATCCCAAAGCAATGGCCTGCAGTGTTTTCTGGCCCGGGCAGGAGCGTCCACAAAACCACCACCTCATGACGGAACACTTGTGTCATATTGCGTAACTCAAACACACATGCAAATTCAATATACGTCCATGTAAAAGATGCAGCTCTCATACAGCTGTAATGGTAAATATGATTCGTCTTTTCCTTCAGATTAGTAAGAAAAAAAATTGAGGCCATTTTATAAATATTATGAAATGTAAAACTCACAGATAACTTTTAACCCAACACTACCTTGTTCTCTCAAGTGTGCAGCGATTCTGAACACACCACTTCAGAGCCCTTTTTCCCCCACAAATATATTATGTTCCACATATTATAAAAAAACTAAAGCCAAAAAAGTTAAATAAAATGTCGGATTTCTCAGATAAGAATGTACTATTGCATAGCAGTTTGAAAAAAATATATTTTAGAACTTTTTGTCTTTACTTTTTGAGAGTGATGGAAATCAATAAAAAATGTAATAAATATGAATGAAAAAAATATAATAAATACAAATATTAATAAACTAACTTTTTTATTAAGCATTTATTTGCATTTACAAATCACTTTTTTATCGACCTATCAAGCATATTTTACGAAATGGCCAATGGCTTTAAATTAAGTAGTTGTTTTCAAAAATTTAGTAACATATTATTTTGTTGTTACATTAAAGTATACCTTTCACGCAAATTTCCACCTTTAATCCTCAATGGGAAATATTTGCTCCATTTAAAATGAAATATTCCTTGACTTTAAAAGAGTGAGTGAGGTTCCAGTACAGCCGGCGGATGAGAGAGTGCTTGGTAATTTAAAGCTGCTGCCTTTATGTGTGTGTGTGTGTGTGTGTGTGTGTGTGTGTGTGTGTGTGTGTGTGTGTGTGTGTGTGTGTGCGTGCGCGAGATGCTATGGGGTCACCTCATACCCCCGAGGCAGGGCAAACCCTTGGCACATTCTGTGAGTACTGGACTCAAGAAACAGTCACAAGGGATCCCTCTCGCCAAAGTATACACACACCCTCACACACCCTAGGATGCCATAGAAGAATTTGTCAGCTTGCTGGATGAGCTGGGTGGGGTAGGGGGATCTTAAACTACACCCCGCCCCTCCTCCCAACCCAAAGAGGAATCAGGTGGTGCGACGACACACAGTGTGATGGAAAGAGAGCCAGATATATCAGCAGGCGAGCTATTAATGTCTCACAGACACAAAAACGTAACACAGGGGTACAGTTACAGTGCATTATATGGAGATGATGCTCTTAGACTCTCTGGCTTCAACCTGTACATTTGTAAGTTGTATAACAACTGAGAGGCTGTCAATGGAAAGTGTTTTTTCCCTTTCTTTGTATGTGAAAGTTTAAGTCATAAGCCAAAATGACCTGAATATAATCTTTCAGTTCCTCTGTACCTTTAGAATAAATGCTAAACAGTATTGTTGTCGTTAACTTTTTATGTATTTCATGAATGAATTTAGTTTTTGTTAATTGAAATAAATCTGAAACTAAATATAAATATTAGATTAATATTAGCAGGAAAATTAGAAATGGTAATGCCAAACCGACATTTGTTTTGTGCTAATACTTTTATCCTTTAGATAGTATTTTCAGTAATATGATGTGCAATTGTTATCTTATCTGCTCGGTAGATTGATATATGCTTCATATAGTACATTTCTGACACACATGAAACCTTACCTGCCCTAAATGAAATGTTTTTGTGTGGTTTGGCCTTGAGTTTATGCCCTAAACATGCCCTCATTATGGGTTGGGTCTGTGAGGCGTCATCTCAGCACAAACATATTCTATGCTTCTCTTTCACTACATACAGACTAATGCCACATGCCTGTGTAAGCAGGACACAAAAAAGAAACTGAAGTAAATAACCAATGTACACACAACAAATTAATTGCTTTGCATCCTTCCCCCATACATTTCTGGCAAATTTTCTCTCCTTCTCTCATATGTACACAAATACACCCTTGTGTGTGCCTGTGGCTGTTACACCAATAAAAAGAAAGAAAGAAAGAAAGAAAGAAAGAAAGCTCTTTAACTAATTCTGGGACAGTCATGGACAGACATAACGAAAGACAGACAGATAGATAGAACACCAGACATATATAATGTATAACAACAGACAGATGGATAGATAGAACAACATACAGAAAGAACAACTGACAGACAGATAGACAGACATACACTTTTGAGTATCTTTTGAAAAGGTACCGCCCCAGTGACAGCTTTTGTACCTGATTGGAGTGTAGAGACAGAACGAGAGACGACGACAGATGCCCCCCCCCCCCCCCCCCCCCCCCCCCCCCAGACAGACAGACAGACAGACAGACAGACAGACAGATAGATAGATAGATAGATAGATAGATAGATAGATAGATAGATAGATCGATAGATAGATAGATAGATAGGCAGACAGACAGGCAGACAGTTGACAGACAGACAGACTGACAGACAGACAGACTGACAGATATCATTGCGTATGCATGTGTACAAGCTTTTTGAACTAGATATAAATATGTTATTGCTCAGCCAGTACAGTTCACTCAGAGTAGCAGCAGTGCAAGGATTTGTGGATTCGGTGCTGAAAGACCAGAAAAAAAGGTCTCTTCCTGGCAGGGTAAATCTTCCTGTGGAATTCAGACTACTCTGTTAGCTGTTCCTTATCAGAAAGAACCTCCTACGTCCCTAATACATCACCACAATCACTCCGTTCCTCACGTGGAATGTTACATATTCCAAATTCCTCACACATTGTTGAACGCTTCTCATTTCAGAAAGCATCGGCAGGCATGGTTACCGCATCAGCATCACGTGAAGCACTGAAGAATCAGGAAGTCTCAGCTGAGAATCTGAAAAGTACTACAGCAGGAATTCCCTCTGCACTCACAATTGGGACAACTCCCACACAAACAGACACTGCTCCTCTGGTTGGCTCTCCTAGTCAACCAGACCTAGTACGGTATGGGGAGTGAATGCACTTTGCAAATAAAACCCAAAATGATAAAGATCCCAGCCTTGATGTGTATGAGGTTAAAGCCATTCCTTCTGAAGTTTGCTGTAGCGAGGCGTCTGAACATGCCTGAGGAGTGAGAGTCACAACAGATTAAACCTGTTACACAATAAACAATAAAATGACCACAGCGTTCTCATATCATCAAGATTAGGAACTCTCTCACTGATATTACTCAGGCTGATGGAAGCTCCTGCTGCTCTCCCTCATATGGGCATTAGTGGTTTGCGTCCGTCAGCCAAAACACTGTTAATGTATTGTATCATTAGACATGGAAATTCAGCTACAGACACATGAGATCAAAAAAGTGCCTTAAACACAGCTGACAGTTTATTTGATGATCTTCCTAACTATGTATCTAGCTAGCAATGTGATTGTCTTACTGTATTACTTACTGTTATAACCAGTAAACTTCAAAGTTAAAACTAGTCTAAACTTTTTGACAAGGCTTTGTCAAGCCAACATTAGTTTATCATGACACACTTTACCGATCTAGTACAAACATAAGGTGGTAAGCCCACTGGTTCAGTCAACCTCCCAGCTGAATTCTGCCTCAAATTGTTCATATATTTCACATATTAATCAGAACACACACTAACGGAAGGAAACCACACGCCAACACAAGAGACATAAGACAGCACTTATTTTATGTTTCAGTGCAGAATGACTGTATGCATAGGAATAGTGAGAAAAAACTCATTGCATGGCTTTCTAAAAATGGACTAAAACCAAAACACATCAAACCCATGACTTGAAACTGTATCCCATATAAAGTATAGTTAAGATCTATGAAGCATATTAAAAACTTGAATATAAGTTCCAATATGAGTACAGCAGTGATATTGAGCTTTAGGGCTGGCGTCTCTGGAGTGCTTTGGTTCATTAAAAGCCATATTGGCCTAGAGAGGCTGAACACAAAATAGCTTAAGATTTCTATCATACTGTCAGTCAAAGCAGTAACTACGAACAATGATGGCCAACTGAACACAGGTGTGTGTGTGTGTGTGTGTGTGTGTGTGTGTGTGTGTGCATAGGCATGAGTGAAGGCAGGAGAAAAGCCCTAGGCTTTACAGAGATGAACAAAGACATCAGGGAGCAATCCGTAACACAGCACTGCTGCAGGGACACACACGCACACATGTAACACAAGGTACGTAGACAGTCGTGCAGCTGTCACAGGCCAGCGCATTCCAGTCATCAGGCTGTGCTTTGTCTCTCTCCCTCTCTCGTCGTTTCTCTATGCCTGGCTAAATTGGAAGGTACAATCCTTGAATGCTCAAACTATGAAAGTACCAAGGAACTGGTTTTGTAATTGATATGGGTGTTGTTTCTAACAAACAATCTGAAAGATTACTGTTTAAGGGTATTGGATGTTTCTTTGCTGCTAACAGGCACTTGCAGAAGTTACATTGGTAACTTTTTATTGTAAGGTTCAATTAGTTAAAATGCTTAAATACTATAAATAAACTGTTAATTTGTGATACCCAATGAATTAACTAATGTTAATAAATCACATTTTTTGTCTTCCTTTCAGTCCTGCTTTAGAGTACATTTGTTTCACACACAGTTCCGTTATTAATAACAGTGATTCACGGCAGTGACTCTTGTAAATATTTAGGATTCAAAACCAGCTTTTGAGAGTGAGTTCAGTTAACCCATGCTGTGTAAACGGAACCGCATTGCACTAGTTTTTTCATTCAGTCAGTGTAAAAGGGGATTCTAAATTGCACATGCTCTTTTCTCCTGAGTGTGTTGCATTGTTTTATGTGGGGTTTCAGTAACTCACAAAGGCAGAGAAATGAAGTGTGTGACATCCGAAGGTTAAAACTTGGATTGAAAGATTTGTATATTAATTAACATTGTGTCAATTTTGATATTACTTTTCAGTGTTTTGGATGTTGTCAACTTTGATATTTACTTTCATCACTGTTACTATGGTTACGGCCGTTATTTAAGGTTATCACGAGAGTGGCAAAAATAGCTTGACTTGACTTATTTGTTTGTAAAAGAACAGTATTCAGTGCACTCCTGTAAAATGCCTTCTGAACGGTCAAACCTGTCAATAAATATCGTCAACACTAACTTTGTGAACAAAATTAATGCTGATAGTTTGTTGCTTAAAATTAAAATTTTTTGATATGAAACTGATTGAAATTTTTAAATGTTAAAGTTTAGTTAAAATTCTAAAATTACCAAAGGATAATGTAAAAAATATTATTTTAACATTTCAAGTTGCTGACTGCAAGAACAGCTATTGACAAAATGAATTGTGCTTCTCTTTATGTTTGTTTATATGTGTAATTGGCCCTTAAACACTCCCAGAAGTTGTTTGTCCGATCATCATGTTTGACCCGGTGGCACTGCGCTCTTTCTGCCAACTAAACATATTCTCATTACAGCCACATCACTGCACACACACACACACACACTTTGAGCAGTAGTGCACACTCTTATACTCTTATACCTCAAACATAAACTGATTATGGAAACACAGATGTGCAAACACAAACAAACCTTTTTTTAAACGAACAGATTTCAAACACACATACAATAATCAAAACACCATGTACATACATTTAAACACAAACACACACTCACACATATACACAAAAAGACACATTCTCTGGCTCCCAGCAGTGTTATAATGAGAGTGTTGGCAAGGGCATATGACTATGCTGGATTAATCCAGATGAAGTGCTGATTATTTAAATGAGTTTTACTCATCTTTTAATGTCTGACTAATTCTGCTGACTCAGGGCTGTTGACCTTGAACAAGGTATGTATGCATTTGTCCAGTTGTATGTAAGCGTGCCAAAGATAAACTCACTTTGTAAAAAAACAAGGATTCCTCAGTAGTTCTTTATAGAACTGCCTACCAAGAACCGATTTTTATGAACAGTTTTTGAGTTCTTCTTGATGATCTTGAGATCCTTTTGATGTCCATAATATGTCCTTTAGATCTGTGTATGATCTGTTAACAGAGGAAAAGCAAAAGCATTTTTGGTCTTTAAAGCACTAACGTTCTCTTGAATCTAAAACCTAAATCTAAAATCCTTTATTACCACAGTGCGTCCACGTAACTTTTGTACTGCTTGTTTGAAAGATTTTATAGACAATGAGTCTCACATGGATATATGGACAAAATTTTAAATCATGAGATCTAAATAAAAAAAAAGAAAAGCTGATATTGGTTGTATTAACGCGATTTCTAAGTTACGGACACCTGACCACTTGAAAAATGATTCATATATTAAAACATTTTCTTTCTTTTGTTCGATTAGCCTGGAACTTGATTACACAAGTTAGCTAGAAGTAAATTCATTATAAATAAATAAAATAAAAGGAAAAATACAGTTTCAGTTACTTTTCAAATAATAACTTGTGCAATATTAAACAGTTTAGGCAGGGCACATAAATTAAAAAGTTTAGGCAGGGCACATAAATAGAGAAGTTCTGGCAAATTTAGTGAAAAAAAAGTTTAAAGGCATTATATCAATTAAAACTAAATTGTAAAAGAAAGAAAAAACATTTAAAAATCATTTTACGAGACAAAAAAGTTCACCTAAATGAAAAATTTTACTTAGATTAGGATGGGCTGACCATCCCATCTTATTCCATTCTTCTCTTTGGGGTCCTTTTTCCACATCCCGAATTTTGAAGAGAAATGGATTATGAATGCAAAGCAGCCTGGACCAAAAGGAAAAATAATCTCTAAATCAGGTGTTTGTTTACACACAATCACAAATGCGTACACACAACGCACAGAACGCAGTGTGATATTTTCATTTACTCATCACTACTGCATATTCCAAACACTTACACAGTCACAACAAAACCCTCTAATGTGCTTTCTTGAAGGTCTCAGGACGTTATACAATGAAGCTGGGTGGGCTGACTGCATGTTGGAGACAGTCATTATTGGAAAGAGGGATAGAGATGACTCTGTGTGTGTGTGTATGCCAAGTGAGGGGGGCATTTCCCTAAGGGGGAACGTGCCACTTGGATCGGTAAATCACCATCGGACCCCCACTCTACTCTCCTCCCCCACTTCAGACTGTGAGCCTGTCAGAACCGATCACCTCATGCAGTCTCCTCAGGGACAGAGAGAGAGACAGAGACAGAGACAGGCTGAGAGAGAAACTTACAGGGGGATTTTTATTATTATGAAATATATACGAATAGCTTCAATATTTCCATCTTAAAGCTTTCCATAACCTGTTGCGCACTAGACGATAAACACTTTTTTTCTTTGTTTTTAATCATCACTAAATGCTAAAAATAATAAAATACGTTTCATTACAGAAGTTCTATTACCTCACACTGGACAAAAATAACTATAATCCACACAGAAAGTCATTTTGAAATGTATTTCTGATAAAAAAGCCGAACAGTCTGAAGATTGTGGAGGAGGGAGAGAGGTAAGAAGTGTGTCTTATTAATTTATGTGCTGCTGGGCTGGTCTAATGAGATTACAAGCAGAGATGGTAAGGAGACAGAGCCACTCTATTAAAGCTCTGAGTCTGACTAGGAGGAGAACCCAGAGCCCCGGGCCCCTTCCCAGCTACACTGCTCTGATACAGGGGCCCCAAACCTTAAACCCAGGGCCACTGTGGCTTATCACATACACACAGACCTGCATGAGTCAATGGCTATGTAGAGCACTTGTATACGCGTGCACACACACACACACACACACACACACACACACACACTCATGTTTAAATGGAGATTTAAAACAGATTTGATATTATTTATAAAAAAGCTAATTACAATTATTAGACACTAACCAAAACACTAAAATTTGTAACATGTTCTTAATCTATTATTTTATTGTTATTCTCAAAAGTAGGTTTTACTAGATTTAGTTCTGGGAATAATTAAGTTAACATAAAACTTTTTTTTTTGCATCATATTTTCACTAAGACATAATTTAGTATGTTTCTTAAGGTGTTTTCCTTGTAAAGACTATTGGTGATTTAAGGTTTTACTGTTCTTGTGGGAGCATTTAGGCCTAGTTCTCACAATGCAGACAAAGCATGATCCACACACACGAGACAAAAAGTGTCAGAGCCATGGTGCTGTGGGTAGTACATTAGTACTCTCTAATAAATGGCAAGTAAATAAATAAATAAAATTAGAGTAGGGATAGAGTTTGATGGAATAATTGAGTAATAAAGTAAAGGGTCATGAGACATTAAATAATTTTATATACAGTACTGTTCAAAATGTTGGGTTGGTAAGATTTTTTGTTGTTTTTTGAAAGAAGTCTCTTATGGTCACCTGCTGCATTTATTTGATCAAAAATACAATAAAAATAACTGTATTTATTATATTACTAAAATATTTGGATAATTTCAAATAACAATTTTTTTATTTGTATATATTTTATAACGCAATTTCTTTCTGTGGTGGCAAAGCTGAATGTTCAGCAGTCATTGCTCCAGTCTTCAGTGTCACATGATCCTCCATTCTAATATGTGGATTTGGTGCTCAAGAAACATATTATCAATGTTGAAAACAATTGTGATGCTTAATATTTTTCTGGAAACCATGATCTTCGCTGAAAGAACAGTGTTTATTTGAAATATAAATCTTTTGTCACATTAGAAATGTCTACTGTCATATTAATCATTTAGGAGCTCTGGGTTCTATATTTTTATATATATATATTTATTATATAGCTTATATGATAACAACGATATTAGCCTAGTCACGTAACACAACCGGAAGCTCTGAACAGATTTACGGGGATCTATCCAACTCCTTCCTCAGCATTTGCCCTCTCAGTTTGCTCTCTTCTTTTCCATACTGTCTTTCCAATCTCAAATCCCTTCTTATGAGGTGTCCGCGTTTAGACTCAAATGTGCATATATGCGGGGAAAGACTCTTAAGACGGTCTTACGAGTTAGTGTGTCATGGTGTGACGTGTGCGAGGATCAAGGCTCTTAGGGCAGTCCTGGCTAAACTAGTTAAACTTTTCCAGCTGCGGCTTCCCCCGCTCCTGTTGCCTCATGGCTTTTCCCTAACTCAGTGTATTGGGCCGTGCCACAAATAGCTACGAGGAGGGATGAGTAAGTTTCTGAGGATGGTTAATAGGCTTAATGGGGTAGCCTGACCTAACGAGATCACCATCAGTGTGTTTGTGAGTGTGCTTGAGCATATCTAGATTCATGGCTATGGCTGTTAAGTTGAAAGTAAATGATACACACAGGTGGTATATGTGGTTTACGAGTGAAATAAGGTTACAAACAGACCGAGCTGTTAGCGTACTAAATATTAAACCATGGTGGGTTGGTTTCTTGTTTTAAGCATAAATTTCACTCAATTTTATATATATAGATTTAAAAACAAAAAAGTAAGAAAAAATAAACTCACAATAAAATTCAAGACATATTCTTCTTCTCTATATATTTATATATGTTGCTTCTCAATAAAATGCATCTTGTTTTAAGAATGTGTAGTTATTTTTACTGGAAAACAAGACAAAATAATTACTAATACTAACCCACTAATAATTGTGAGAATTATTTGAATTATTTTATTTATTATTCTTAATGAGTGACCACCTACCCAAGGTTAGTTATTTTGCATAAGACACTAAAATGTACTTTTTTTTACTGAGATAGATAGATAGATAGATAGATAGATAGATAGATAGATAGATAGATAGAGAAATTTCTGATGAATCATTATTTGTTCTTGAAAATGTTTGTCACACACAAATAGTTACATATGTACAGTTAGTGAATGAGAGCCAGAAAATGTTTTTTTTTGCAATGTAATATACTGTAGGTGTGTGTGTGTGTGTGTAAATTATGTGCATCATAATCCTGAATGGAATTCCCTCGTCAGTGAGATGGTGTGTACAGTCAGCTCTGTGTAATCCTAATCCAGACTCCACATCAGAACGCACAATGTGTCCCCCATGTCGTCACTCCATGTTGACAGGATTACCTCCTCTTTATTCCTCCTGCTGACCAAGAATTCCATCAGCAGCTCACCTGTCACATGCGCATGCACAAACACACACATTCACCACGAGATTTTAGCAGGTGCAATTCCTTCATCCTTGAGTGTAAATACTGTTGAACATTCTGATAAAATATGTCAAAAGTGGTATTTGTGTAATCAGTGTGTAACTTCCCCTGACCTGATTTATTTTATATAGACTGGGTTACGGAACATTCTTTTTTCCCCCCACAGTCTGGCTGCAGTTACCAAACTCTGGTGAACGTCTGCTGTGTGAACTCTGACTATATCTCAAGTAATAGATCAGTCACACTGGGCCTGAATGGGTCTCTTTGTCTCCCTGTACTTCTACGACCGGAAACACACACACGCACGCATGTACATGCTGCATTCTGAGAAGTTTTGCGTAAGAATGCACAGGCTACCCAGCATTGGTCACGCTGTTGCTTTAGGACTGAATCGTCAGCAAATGCTCGATTGTCTTTGGGCAAGAAATCAGAACGCGGTACACTAGAAATAAAATCATCCCAGAGTGCAGTCTCACTTTTGCTTTTACCTTGTCTGTCCTCATCTCGTGCTCTCTCTCTTTCTCTTTCCTCAAGATATACCCACAGGAGGTATGAAGACAATGCTGACTCTCATACTCCCTTCAGCGCAGAACACTAGAGGCAATAAACTTTTAATTTGATGTCCGTGTTTCTGTCTCTACTTCTTTTCAAAATCACTCATTTTTCATTTGCGCTTGTGTCACACTTGCTGCTGCCAGCGTGCCGAGAGTGTGTGTGTGTGTGTGTGTGTGTGTGTGTATTTGGGCAGTCTGCTAGTTCAGATCTATCATCTATCTTCAAGGGAACTGTGAATAAAATCCATAACTTTCATTGACATTTCTGTGGCGGGAGCAGAAATATCTGGATTTCCACAGCGAAAAGAAGCATTGAAGGATAAATACTATTGGACCGACCCAAGATCAGGGCATTTGCATTGATACATTTTGTACTCAAAAACATTCACATACAAAAACTCTCAGAAATGCGGATATCCTGATGTCTTTAAAGCATTGATACATTTATTATTTTGTATTATTGTAATTTTAGAAATTTATAGGAGAAAAGTACACTTTTCTCCTATACTTAACCTAAAATTGTAATTTAACGTCAGTAGTGACATATTTTCTTCTGTACTGTGTTTTATATCCTAGTGAAACAGATTATCGAAAAAAAATCATTTATGTGGACAAAACAATTGGAGAAATCCAGCATATGTCGAGTTATGATGTTGATTAAAAATTACAAGCTCAAAAAATTTAAAATTAAAATGAAAATTAAAGGGGTCATATGACGTTGCTAAAAAAAGAATATTATTTTGTGTTTTTAGTGTAATGAAATGTGTTTATGCGTGTTAATAAAAAACATTATTTTCCACATACTGTACATTATTGTTTCTCCTCTATGCCCCACCTTTCTGAAACGCATTGATTTTTACACAAAGCTCAAAGCTCGTCGGTGTGAAAAGCGAGGTGTGCTCTGATTGGCTTGCTATCCAGTGCGTTGTGATTGGCTGAATACCTCAAGAGTGTGACGGAAATGTTACGCCCCTACCATACAAAACCAATAAAACCCATTACAAACAAGGCATTTTTTGCATCCAGTGGGGACATAATTACTAATTTTATAATGACTTATACTGTCTTTTTAAATGCCGCGTAAACATAAAACCATGTCTGCATTGAACAGGAGAAGACAAAAACAAGGCACTCTACACTGCTCAAACTCGCGTTTGAGTCGTCAGTGGCAAATCCTTTAAATATGAAAACGTACTTACAGGCTGTGAGTCAGCATTATTTGTCAGAAAACCGGCATTGTAGGCTACTCTCCCAGGAAACAGTCCTCGTCCTCCGTAAAATGTGTTGCACTTATCTGAATATTTGGTTTGAACTGTTCGGAACAGTGTTGTAAATATAACTTAAGCACTGATTATTATTCGTGTCCTCTTTTGGAATGCCAAACAAAGTATTTTCGCTTTCACAATGAAACACACAGCGTCTCCACGACATGGCTGCGGTGGCAACAATACTACAGCAAGAATAAGTTATGTTTTCTTTCTTTGCGTGAACATTTGGGTCGGTGTTATGCAAATCTTCCCACATCTTGATGTAGACATGTGGGGGCGTGTTTAAACTAGGCGTTTTAGGAGGGCGTGGACCAGTCTTAACTTTTATAAAGAATATCTCTTTGGATCTGAGACTTTAGTCTTTGCAAACTTACAGATCTTCTTTATGCACCAATAGCTTGCAACACTCCAAAGAGAAAGGAAAACTTGAAATCGCATCATATGACCCCTTTGAAACAAATAAAAATAAAATTATTATTGGTTATTTAGCTATTTTTGAATAAATAATTATTATAAACTATGCAAATACACAGCAATGCCTTTTATGTGAGTGAATGTGGTGTTGTGAGTGTGACTATCTTTAAGGACCGTTTACCCCATGGGATTTCTTTCTCCCACATCTCAAAATCCAGTCAACAACCGATAGATAGAACCAAGTCTTCACCTTACATTTTTTCTTCTTTTTTGATAATCCGTTACATTTGAATGTGTCACAATACAGAAGAAAAAAAACTGTCTCTACTTCAATCTCATTGTGACTTCAAGCAGTCAAAAGAAGAGTGTCAGTTGTATTTAACCCCTTTCAAAAGCTGCTGAGAACAGGTGTAGCCATCAGTTCTTTCAGCTCCAGAATGCACTACGACTTCATAAAAAAATACCCAGACTAAAAAGGAATTTAATTTGCACCTGCGTCACTTCTGCTATAACATTCTTAGAGTTTTTCTTATCTGTTCTGTCTGGCATTTGGGAAAAGGTCAGAAAAGAATGCACTCTGTACATTGCAAGACTGTTCTGCACAAGCCCAATAACAGCGTTACTCCCCAGCTTTGTGTCGCTGCATCCTGAAACATTGGACCATTTCAATGCACAATGGAACAAGGCTGTTTTAGGAGTGGAGAATGTGAGTGTGTGCTGCTAGTTTTCATGTTCTGTATACATGAAAGACATAAACTGGCCTCCATGACAACAAATAAACAACTTGGACAATTTCCACAGCATCTGCTGCACTTTTATTAATTAGCGTATACGTGAATTTTGTGTGTGTGTGTGTGTGTGTGTGTGTGTGTTTGTCAATGGGGTCTCGCTGACTTCATTCAGTGGGACTTTGTGAACTTGTTAGTCATAATTCTGACGAAGAGTGTCTTTCCACCGGAACAAACGACACGAGGAACAAAAAGAATAGAGCTGTCCTCCTTTTTTCTACAGCTAGTTCTTATACAAACGCACACACAAACTATTCTGCATAAAACCCAGTTTTTGGACCATTTTGCTCAATATGAACATTTTATATTTTTCAACAGTTCAGCTGTAAAAAAAAATTTTTTTTGTGGGCTCAAATGTGTTGTTAAATAAATCGGAGGTCTAATTCCGACACTAACACAAGTGAGACTTATGTGTCTATGATTTTTAATCTCTTTGGGACTCTATATCTTCAAGCATGCTTGTATGTGAAGAGTGATAGCGCTGTACTGGAATATTCTTCTTGACACATAGATTAAACATTTATCATTTTCATTGCCCATGCAGATGTATGCCAGGACAAATATTAGGACTTGCCATTTACACATACTAACAGCACATCTAGGTCAGGTTACTGCAATAACATGAGAGAATTTTTACTGTAACCACTGACCTATGTTGTTGGAGGCTGTCCTAAATAATGCATAGTAATGGCAGATGTTCCACTGACTAAGACTCCTATCGATCATAGCAGAGTCTGTTAATCTTATTTGATCATAGTAAGTAAAATAAATCTTAGTTGTGAATGTGGCTTAGCAATCTCTATTCAACGTGATGCAATACAAAGATAATTCATCTACTGTGAGTGAATGTTAAGAAATCTTTGAGTTGTTCTCACAGGATGTAAACACAAACAAAAACTCCAAGACCAGCAAAGTCTGGGGTCGGTAAGATCTTTTAATGTTTTTGAAGAAAGGCTCTTATGCATACCTATGCTGCATTTATTTGATCAAAATGCAGTGAAACAGTCAGTAATAATGTGAAATATTACAATTTAAAATAACCATTTTCTATTCTAATATATTTTTAAATGTAATTTATTCTCCAGTCTCCAGTGTCACATGATCCTTCAGAAATTATTATAATATGCTGATTTGTGCTCAAGAAACATTTCTTATTACTATCAATGTTGAAAACAGTTGAGCAGCCTCATACATGTTTATGACGACATCTGGATTCTGTATTGAGCAAATAAGTACGACAAAAAGGGCATTTATGCTGTTTCAAGCAGATTTTGAATTACGTGGCCTGCAGTGAGTTTTCCTGTGAATTTGCACAGTCAAGTGTGTGAGGGGAGAAAGTGAAATATTTCAGGGTAGATGCAGATCCGTCTGTGGTTTTCTCACAGAGCTACAAAGCCAAGTAGTGCAATACATATCCTCTTACTGCCACACACACAAACTCACGTCATTAGGAACAGGGTGCCTTGTTACACAAGCCCCCATTGGAAACAGGATGCTGCCTTATCACACACATAGACCCAATAAGTAAACACACTAACCAACAAATTTAGAAGTCTGTATCTAAACCCTGTCACCGCATTTGAGAGAGCGTGTCGACGAATGTGTTAAAAGTTAACACTGAGAGCTGTTATTCACAAAATTAATCAGCAGAGAGGAAAAAGGAGAAGGAAACGTTGTGGTTGAGCATGCACGTACACATTAACGCACTCTTCCATACACACATATACATAGCTCAGTCAGCGTAAACAACATTTCATTCATAAAAAAGCAGCTCAGTCACCGCCCATACATGGACTGTCATCATCGAGTCATGTGACCTTAAACCGCACAGTGCAGAAACAGAGCGACATATGCCCTGAAAGGGAAAGGAGTAAGAATAGAAAACTGGAGAGAAAGAGAAAACTAGAGAGATGAGGATGTTAACGGTTCTCTCGTCATCGCTGGTTGCAGTTCCTTGGTCGGTGAATGTAGGAAATACCACAAAAACGTCACGTGGACAGAGTTCACTTTCCATTGTGCGCAACCCACCCCCTCACACACGCTCATACACACATACACATTTGGCAATTTTACACTAGAGTCACCAGCTGCCTTTTTCTCCACCCACGAATTTCACCATTGCAACAAACAACTTTCCATGTTTCGCACAAACACTTACAGCATGACAGCTGCATCCATGATGGCCTGCACATCACAAAAGACTGCGTTTGTGTGTGTGTGTGTTTGTGAGAGAGAGAGATTCACAATTCGTGTCAGATAGGCTATTGTTTCTTTGGTCTATATTCAGTTCTACGTTTATTTTTGTGACAGAGGAACTAAAGGCATTTATTCTTGGCAAGTTGACGCATAACGTGACCATTGACTTTTTTCTATATCAAAATCAAGATTTTAGAGTCACATGTATAAGGGGAAGTGTATATCTTAGGTCCTGTAACAATAAATTTGCAGTTGGTCACAATTTTATTTACCTCTTGGCTTCACTAGTTCATTTTAAATGGTCACAAGCGGGACAACTTAATTTCTATAAGTACAATTATTCCATGCAGTCTCTAAATCAATATTATGTCATAAAAACTGCATCTATTATTACCTGTTTTAAAAATAGTTTTAGATAGACTATAGCTTGTCGCATTGAAGGATGTAATGTATTTTTTAATTAATATAACATATTTTATTAAAATCTATAATAATTGATTATACACGCACTTCAGTTTCTCTCTATATAGAATGTAGTATACATATACAAACACACACACATATATCTGACAGTACATGTTCTTTTCATTGTTTGTGATACAACTTCCCAGACAGTGTCTGTGTTTGAGTGAAACAGAGATATTTCAGTTCCATTGTAAATTGTGATAGAGAGTGAAAATGCGTAGGTAACCTGCAGGTGCGTGGGTGTGTCACCAGAGACTCATGACCAACTTCCTCTTTCTACAGGTATACACTAGTCACATGGGAGGCTGGGAAGAGGTTAGTCAGGCGCTCAACCAGACTGAGGAAGGCTACGTGTGACTTCCATAAAAGGACCAAAAAAAACCTTTAAAAACCCAAACCCTGGCATTAAAAAACACATGCACAACATCTTGATTCGGAAAACAATTTAACTAATTGTCAGTTATTGTTTAATTACAATTATGGAACAGACTCGGACATTACAAACAGCATAACCTACCAGCAGTGTTGGGGGTAATGCATTACAAGTAACGCGAGTTACGTAATCAGATTACTTTTTTTTCAAGTAACTAGTAAAGTAACGCATTATATTTTAATTTACAATAAAATATCTGAGTTACTTTTTCAAATAAATTATTCCAAATAATTCACTGACTGACAGCTCTCCTGTCCCCATGTTGAGAGAAATCGGGAGTAAGTGCAGAGGCGCTGTGTGAACATGATGTAACTGTAGTTCTATAGACTAAATGTGAACATGCATTTACTCATCTCACTTGCACAAAAACAGATTCAGTATTCCTTTAAGATGAATGAAAACAGTGCAATGCAAACCTGCAATAATTAAATGTATTAAATAACACAAATATCTTTTATGCATTTAATCCCATTTTATTAATCAATATCTTTGCTGCCGACCTTCGATGATCCAATTCAGCCATATTAATAAGCAAAAATGACTTAAAATAAACATGACATTTGTTTTTTTTTCTTTTTGTTTCATTGCTGAAGAGTGTTGAACTTTCTTCCCCTGCATTCTATGCTTCATGCAATCCAGAATTTATATTAAAAACAAATGAGCAAGCCCAGCCCAGATGAGAAAAAGTAATGCAATAGTAACGTAACGCATTACTTTACATAAAAAGTAGCTAAGTAACGCAATTAGTTACTTTTTTAGGGAGTAACGCAATATTGTAATGCATTACTTTTAAAAGTAACTTTCCCCAACACTGCCTACCAGTCAGTCAGTCAAAAATAATCTTTGGATGAGACCTCTAACATAATTTCCAGAAACAGGCTAAATTTAGAAAACAAGTCATTATGCATGTATGTATATGAGGCTGAAAAATCCTAATATTGTGACAAATTTAAACAGGACAGCACTCTGTAAACAAGGCCATGCTATTGCATAAATCACAGTTCTGTAATTAGACTGTTTCTCTAACAGCCCTTGTGTTTTACCAACATACACACATATGCACGCACGCAAACATTCGTGGCTCACAAACACACAAAGATGCGTTTTGGGCAGCCGTGCGTAGGAGATCATTGCGTGTTTGGTTTGGAACCAGGCTGTTGAAGGCCTGAGTTGTCATGGCGATGATAGTTTGATTCACCATGGCGACTAATGAGTGAAAGAGAAAGGGAAAGACAGGCATGAGAAAGGGAGATTGCATCATAGAAAGAGAGAGAGAGTAAGAGAGATCCAGCTTAAGCATCATCCACCCAACAGTTACATGAAACCTGCCAACGCTGGCTGAAAAAATACTGTAAATATGAAGATGATTCAAATGGTGTGAAAACAGTGAGAAAATCAAAACAGAAAAGCAAGTGCTTGATTGCTCATTTTCTTTTATACCTAATTGAATTCAGCCATCCACACACGTGCAAATTAATTCTTTCCATGCTCTCCTGAGACAATAGTATTTATTATATGTATTCTGTACACAGTATGCAGTTGTTTTGTATGCATAAAATACTCACATAAGCATCTACATTTGTCAAAATACATACTGTACAATACTGTATCCCACAATGTACTTTGTGCACGCCATACTTTGACCTACTATTTCCAGTTTCACAGATCTGAAATAGTTACATCTGTAATAATAGCTGTGAGTTTAAACTTTTTTGACATTTAATAATAGCTGTAGCAACCCTCTACATACACCTTGGCAATAGAATCGCCATTGGCTAGTAAATTATTTAGTTTACTCACCAGACTAATATTCAGACCCCCTTAAATTTTTCACTCTTTGTTATATTGCAGCCATTTGCTAAAATCATTTAAGTTAATTTTTTTTCCCCATTAATGTACACACAGCACCCCATATTGACAGAAAAACAGAATTGTTGACATTTTTGCAAATTTATTAAAAAAGAAAAACTGAAATATCACATGGTCCTAAGTATTCAGACCCTTTGCTGTGACCCTCATATATTTAACTCAGGTGCTGTCCATTTCTTCTGATCATCCTTGAGATGGTTCTACACCTTCATTTGAGTCCAGCTGTGTTTGATTATACTGATTGGACTTGATTAGGAAAGCCACACACCTGTCTATATAAGACCTTACAGCTCACAGTGCATGTCAGAGCAAATGAAATCATGAGGTCAAAGGAACTGCCTGAAGAGCTCAGAGACATAATTGTGGCAAGGCACAGATCTGGCCTAGGTTACAAAAAAAATTCTGCTGCACGTAAGGTTCCTAAGAGCACAGTGGCCTCCATAATCCTGAAATGGAAGACGTTTGGAACGACCAGAACCCTTCCTAGAGCTGGCCGTCCGTCCAAACTGAGCTATCGGGGGAGAAGAGCATTGGTGAGAGAGGTAAAGAAGAACCCAAAGATCATTGTGGCTGAGCTCCAGAGATGCATTCGGGAGATGGGAGAAAGTTGTAGAAATCACCATCACTGCAGCCCTCCACCAGTCGTGGCTTTATGGCAGAGTGGCCAGACGGAAGCCTCTCCACAGTGCACGACACATGAAGCCCCGCATGGAGTGTGAATGGTTAGAAACAAGATTCTCTGGTCTGATGAGACCAATATAGAACTTTTTGGCCTTAATTCTAAGCGGTATGTGTGGAAACCAGGCACTGCTCATCACCTGTACAATATAGTCCCAACAGTGAAGCATGGTGGTGCAGCATCATGCTGTGGGGGTGTTTTCAGCTGCAGGGACAGAACGACTGGTTGCAATCGAGTGAAAGATGAATGCGGCCAAGTACAGTGATATCCTGGACGAAAACCTTCTCCAAGTGCTCAGGACCTCAGACTGGGCCGAAGGTTTACCTTCAATCAAGACAATGACCCTAAGCACACAGCTAAAATACGAAGGAGTGGCTTCACAACAACTCTTGTGACTGTTCTTGAATGGCCCAGCCAGCGCCCTGACTTAAACCCAATTGACCATCTCTGGAGAGACCTAAAAATGGCTGTCCCCCAATGTTTACCATCCAACCTGACAGAACTGTAGAGGATCTGCAAGGAGGAATGGCAGAGGATTCCCAAATCCAGGTGTGAAAAACTTGTTGCATCTTTCCCAAAAATACTCATGGCTGTATTAGATCAAAAGGTGCTTCTACTAAATACTGAGCAAAGGTTCTGAATACTTAGGACCATGTTATATTTCATTTTTTCTTTTTTAATAAATCTGAAAAAATGTAAACAATTCTGTGTTTTTCTGACAATATGTTTGCTGTGTGTACATTAATGAGGAAAAATGTTTTATTTAAATGATTTTAGCAAATGGCTGAAATTATCCCAAAGAAGTGAAAAATTTAGGGGGTCTGATCTTCCGTACCCTACTGATAGATCTATATATGATATATGATATATGTACTGTATATGCATGTATATATTGATTCCACCAAATCAGCTTATCTTCATTAAGATTCATGTGTCATTCATGTGTGATATGATCTGAAAGTAGCCTATACTTTTTTTTTAACATCAGTCAATCAAGCATTTTTATTGTAGAACTTAAGTAATTAGAACTAAAACGTGATAACCATGTATAAATGAAAATGTATGAATGCATATTTGTCATTTGAACTGAATTTAGGACTGGTGGTGGTGTGCTTGATACATTGTTGATCATTCAGTTTTTCTGTAAAAAAAAGAAAATAAATAATACTGAAAATATAATAACACTACTACTAATTCTACTACTAATAACAATATAAAACGCACTAAGGATTAACGAGCTGCTGGATTTATGAAATATTAATCATGCTGTCTGTGTTCACTTGCACTGATTTGCTGCAATACATAGTTTGCTGAAGAAAACTATACAGTGTTATTTTATAACCCCAATCCCAGAAAAGTTTTGTACCTTTTTTGGACGTTTTGTGAAATGCCATAAAATCAAGAATATGTTATTTGTTCATTCTCTTGAACCTTTATTTAATTGACTAAAGTACAAAGACAAATTTTCCAATGTTTTCACTGGGCAACTTAATTTTATTTTGTAAATATAAGCACATTTTTATTTTGATGGCTGTAACACATTCCAAAATAGTTGGGACAGAGGCATGTTTAACACCGTCTGTGTCACATCAACTTTCCTTTTAACTACAATGTTTAATTGTTTAGGAATTCAGGATAATAATTTAAAGTTTTGGTTACACTTGATTTCTATCGAATAGTCCCCACTTTAGACATCTACTAACTATAAGTAACTTTGCAACTACATGTCAACTAATTCTCATTAATTTGCAACTACATGTCAACTAACTCTCATTAAAGCATTTGTAGACTGTAAGGTTAGGGTTAGTAGAATTCACTCATTCTGTGTCTACAAAACCACAAACTGTGTGTAGCCCTGCATAATGAACCTGGCAATGTCTAGATCTAATAGCCATAGGCTTCACATGAAAGACGTCATCTTGATGGCAGTAAATGTCTTTGTACAATTCCAATATATGCCTCCATGTCAATTGTACCTTCACACATATGCAAGTCACCCATGCCGTTTGCACTGATGCACTCATATACTATGACAGATGTTTGCTTTTGCATCTGTTGATGATGAGAGTCTGGATGGTCCCTTTTGGTCTTTGGGACTGAAAAGTCGACATCCATTTTACCCAGAAACCAGTTGAAATATGGACTCATCTGAGCGCAGCACACATTTCCACTGTCCACTTTTTGACTATCTGAGATGAGCTCTAGCCCAGAGAACCCGGCAGCATCGCTTCATAGAATTGATGTATAGCATTCTCCTAGAGTAACAGATATTCAAGTTGCATTTATTGATGCAGCGGCAGACAGTGTTAAGTGACAGCGGTTTTGCGAAGTACTCCTGAGCCCATGTGGCTATTTTTAACACTGCAGCATGACTGTGTCTTATGCAATGCCATCTGAGGGCATCTGAGATTTCCTGCCTTGCCCAACACAGACTGAGATTTCTCTGGATTCCCGGATTCTTTTACAATATTATGTATGGTAGTTGCTGAAAGACCTACATTCTTTGTGACTTTGCATTGAGAAATGTGATTTTTGATTTGTTTGACACTTCTCTCATGAAATTTGCCACAAAGTGATGAGCCATAATCCAGCTTTGCTAGCAAAGATATTCCTTTTATTCCCAAACATGACACCTTTTTTTTGCCTCTGTCCCAACTATTTTGGAGTGTGTTGCAGTTACCAAATCTCTTCTTTGTACTTTTGTCAATTAAATAAAAGTTAAAGAGAATTATTAAATCACAGATTCTTGATTTTATTGCATTTTACAAAACGTCCCACCTTTTCTGGAATTGGGGTTGTGTACATTTGATTACAATTGGTTTCAATTTCAATTTCTGTACCTGAACTTGTTCTGTTGTTGTACTATTGCTAATTTGTTCTTATTCTATTACTGCCTGTTTACTTGTTCTTAATAATGTTTGAAATTTATATTAGTTAGTCTAGATGTTTTTGCTGTGGTATTTTTGTTAAAATCATAGGCACAATTCCTTGTGTTTCACAAAAAGACACAGAATAAATATGTTTGCTATCTAAATGTGACTTAATTTTTGTTTGGGAATCAATAAAAATCGGAATTTGTGAAGTCCACAAGGCCGAAGGCCTTCCCATTAGTCATTTAAGGCTTCGGAAGTGTGATAACTATCACTCCCTTTATGGCCATGCACACTTTCACGTAACCCACACTGCCAAAGTCCAGCTTTTACCCAACAGTCTATGTGGCAATACATCACCAAAGTGCTGAAGAAAGGACAAAAAATTAGCTAGTATTTCATTCTAAACATAACCAGAGTTACTCAACATCCTCTATATGAACTTCTAAGGGGGGTTAAAAGTCAACGACGAGTGTGTAATAGTTTATTTCTAGCAGCATAGTAAGTTCTAAAAGGGAAGAACCCTTAATACATTCCTTACATTTTTAATTGGTGAAACAGCTCCTAAATACCAAGCTCTCCAGCGTCTCCAAACCTCTCTCTTACTCACTCCACTCCTCGCTCTCCAGCAAATATAAACAGACCCACTCCATTTATTCAGCTTGTAACAAACATTAAGTCCCTAAGATGTAACTGCTGGGGAACAAACAGAGCATGACTATGTTGGTCAGAATATAAACAGTGAGTAGTCAATATTTAGAGAGAGCCTGATCCATCACAGTTGGTGTTAGCTAGTTATGTTGTATGTTGGAGATGACCTCATTGCTTTGTGACAGTCAAAGCAGAATGCATTTGAATACAAAGTTTGAATGAAATACCATTCCAGTGGTAAAGGAACTCATTAGTAATGGCATGGTTGCTATGACCTAAGGGCTGATGGACATTCATAGTATTACCTGGGTGATTTGAATACTGTTTCTTTATAATAGTGCAGATAGGGCTCTGTTACGTAGGTTGTGGTGTGAGTGTAATAATCATAACACGCCTCTGGCCATTTGACCTGGATATTGAATATAAATAGGCAAACAAATATAGCTACTGACAAATATATATTCGATAGTTATTTAAGGAAAACTGTTTCCATCTCAGAGTAAAAATAAAACAGGAAAGGCTGAGAAAAAGTTTAAAGCAAGAAATAAAGTCACAATGCACATTTATGAAAAAAAAGTTGCAATTATGAATAATAAAGTCACAATTGTGAGATATAAAGTCGTAATTTTGACAATTATTTATAATAAAAATAAAAAATAAAGAGTTAATAACAAGGAGAAAGTCACAAATAAAGTCTCAATTATGACAGTCACACTGTTAGAAAGTAGCAATTGTGAGATATAGTCACATTTATGAAATGTGAGATCTCAAGTTGCATTTATGAGAAATAGTCACAATTGTGAGATAAGTCGCAATTTGAGCAATACCAAAGTCAAACTGCATGGCAAATTCACAAAATAAGATATAAAGTCATAATTATAAGAAATAAAGTCAGTTATGTCTCAGTTATGACAAAGTCACAATTTCATTACAATATTAGGCACACTGTAAGATATTAAGTCATAGTATTGACAAAATAAAGTCATAATGACTTTTTTTTCTTTCTTTGAGGTGGAAACATGCATCCACAGTCATCAGCTTTGTATAATGGAAGAAAAATAGGACTTCTGAGCAGATGAACAGATAAGTGGTTGCGTGGAGTTTAGCAGTTGGACACATGCATGCTCAACACCTCGTTTGAATTTTCCAGTGTATGTTAGAGATTCAGGTTAGTGGAATTCACCTGTTCAGCAGCTCCTGACTAATGAATTAAAATGGCTGATTTATTCCACTTTTTTTCTTCTCTGGTAACATATTACTTTTGGTGCTGCATTGATCTGAATGACAATAATCTATGTGTCTTGTTTCTTCACCTTTTTTTAACCTTTCAGCAGTACTGAGTGTATATGTGAGAGAGAGAGAGAGAGAGCATGTAACTAGATATTTTTGGCTTCTTTTAGACTCTCCTCCATTTAGGAACTTCCATGACCAGTACTCCACTTGGAAAAAAAGGGAACAATCTACCCATGCTTTTCCATACACATTTTAAAGCCATGTCACCTAATAAAAAATTACATTCAAACAATGGAGAAGCAAGTGTTAGTTAAATCATAAGATGATGTTTTATGATCAAGTAATCAAAATCTTTAATTCTTCATCTCTCAGAGTGTGATTTTGTCTTCCTTAACCCTGTCTACCCATTAACTATGCATCCAACCACCCTATGAAGATACAGATTTATGTGACCATTTAACCCAGCATGCAACACTACTATACCTGTAACTTAAACCACCCATGGGCTGCACACTTGGCTGGCCCACTGTGTTGAATTCATTCATCAGCAGCCAATCAAACCTAACCCTGACCCCAGCCACTGGCCAACAGCGTCTACATTAACAAAACAGTCTGCAGGTACTTCTCTCTACTTTGTTCATATTATTGAGGAAACTACTTTTTAATTCATTCTTAAATTAACAAAACCCCCTTTTTTCTAGAAAATCAGTAGTTTAAGCTTTTCAGCATGGATAAAGATGAAAGGCAAGTGAGAAAATAAACAATTTGTATGAATTAAAAGTGATAAATAGAGTTCAGATTGAGTGTTGTAGGCAGTTCAATAGAAGACCATACGTTTTCAGTCAATGAAATTAGATAAAGCCTGCAGGGGAATACAAGAAAAAAAGGAGTAAGGATGAAGTGAAAGTGAAGGAGTGTTGATAAAGGTGAGAAGAGATAGAGCAGCTCTTAGCTCTCTTATACCGTGTTCTAAACCACGGGAGCCAAATTGCAGACAAAAGTCCCACTGTTTCAAACTTCCTGTGTGTGTGTGTATGTGTGTGTGTGTGTGTGTGTGTGTGTGTGTGTGTGTGTGTGTCAGAGCGACCAGGTCGGGTTTGTATGTATAAGTATGTGAGAGTTATTCTTATATTAAAAGACTTCAAAAACATATTAAGTACAAGTGAATTAAATTTAGCTAAAACAATCACAATGGCTTAACAGGAGATAAGCTGGGGTTTTACAGCTGATGTTATAGTTTAATGCCTCAGTCAGTTCTCTATAAAACACCACCACAGGCACGTGTTCATGGGCTGACCACAGAACAGGTGATATGAATTGTCCTCTTAGCCAATCAGGCCTGAGGGTTGCGTGCAGAGGATCCAATCAGGCTGCAGGCTGCTGAATCTCAGGCAATAAGAAATGAGTTTGACACTTCGTCTGGCCTCAAACACCTTCAACGACTAACAAGGGCTATGTCAGCCTGGATGTAACTTGAAGTACGTCAACAATAGATCCATCACATGCACATTAGTGATTGCTTATTGTACATGAGCAGCCAATAAATTCTAGCCATACTTTTTGATCATGACACTTAAAGGTGTCATGAGTTTTCTGGGGTCACTATATAGCAGATGATTCTCAATAAGCTCAACTAATACTGATTCTTACCCCCAAAAAAAAAAAAAAATTTTAAAAAAATAAAAATCTATGATATATTTACTATATATATATATATACATATATATATATAATATTTATTTTCTTTGTTGTATATTAATTTACAAAGTACAAAGGGAGAATGGGATGACGACTTGACTTAAGCCAGATCCCATGTGCACAACTGATTCTCATATGTTACAATTATGCTTTTTGCATTATACAGACAATTTTATCCAAAGTGACTAACTGAAATGAACGTGTACATTTTAGCCTTTCATGGGAATCTAATGCAGGACTTTGATGTCATTAGCACCATGCACTACTATTTGAACACCATTTTCATTAAACAACCTGTAGTTTGACCTCATCTCACATGTATCACTTATCTAAGTGCTTTGAATGAGTATTCACTGTTGTAATGGAGTCAAATGGGGAAGTCCCTCACTCTCTAGAATGAAGATCAGTTTGATTCACACTGTAACCACTGTACTGCACACTTGGCGGCCGTCCAGCTCTCTGCTGATCCAGCACTGAAGAACCCATCATATCACTAAACACAGGAAACATCAGATAGCTTATTACATTTTTTGTCCTCTCTGAACTCTACATAAATATGAAAGAGGTTTATGTTTGGAAGTGTTTGCTAATACATAGTATTCTCTGTGTATTAGAGACAAAGAGAGTGATAAGCTAATGTCCTTCCTTTTTCACACAGAAACACTAGAGCCTATTGGTCCCAAAACCTCCAGCAATCACAAGACAAGTATAGTGTGTTTGCATGTGTGCATCTTCTCACAAAACCCATCTCTGACGTTAAGTTGTCAAACTTGTATGCAGTCACAAACTACAGACTGTCACATCAAAGCCGTATTGTGATGTTTCCAGTCTACTACCTACACTCTCAGAAAAAAAGGTACAAAAGCTGTCACTGGGGCGGTACCTTTTCAAAAGGTACACTTTTGTACCTTTTAGGTACTAATGTGTACACTTTGTACTTATATGTATCTTTAAGGTACCAATATGGACACTTTAGGTACAAAGGTGTGCCTTTTTGAAAGGTAATGCCCCAGTGACAACTTTTGTACCTTTTTTTCTGGAAGTGTACTTGATAAAACTGCAGTTCAATTTTAGGTGTCATATGTTCATTAAACATGCAAAGCAGTATGCTAGGTGTATTGACCTGGTCCTGACCTATACTTTTATAGGTCCTGTGAAATCAGGACAGAGTTACAGCAGAGTTTTGCTGTAATGTGGTGTATTGGTGAAAGCAGGCATGGTGGGCTTGGGGAACTGACATGGCGGCTTAATGCGATTATTTATTATACAAAAACATCTTTGTCCAAACATTTAGATAAGACCATCCCCTTTCTACTCTCAAACCAGCACATCTGAATCATATGCTCTTAGAAACATACAAACACACATACACTCCATACATTCACTCAACAGGCCTATAAATGCAACCATAAGAAATATTACACAAAAACAGACCCGCTTTGTAGCCATGTCGTAGAGTTAACTCGCTACCATTACTGAACATGCTAACATGAATAATCTAGTTACCTAAATCTAACATCATTAGACATGAATGTTCTCACACACAAACTCTATATCACTAAATGTATAAATTCTAAACAAATGCATTATATCACCAAGGAATTAAATAATCAAACCTGGGAGTTATATGTCACAAACTCTCCTTACTTTAAGTCTATTGTATTTGTTCATCATTAATATATTACTTTTATAAAAATGTATAAAAAAGCTACAACTATCTTATATTTAATAGTAAATAAAGATAATAATGTTTGAATTCAATTTATTTCAAAGACACTAATAACAGTAAAAAAAGAAATATCGTAAATCCAATAAAAGACACCAAGGACTAATCTAATCACCCTTAAGCGGGTTGTGAACCTTTTCAAACATCATTTAAGAGTTTAAATACTCTTGGAGAACTGCCCAGTGGGAAAAACACAAGATAAGACATGAATGAGGTTCAGAATATTAAATTCTGAGTTTTTCATTTCACGTTATCACTCTCATATATACACACTATGTTCAAATATACGCTAACCACACATTAACTTAAAGCTTGTGCAAAAATCACTGTCAGACTGTCGCTCACTTTCTACTAATGGCAAACTATATCTAACTGACATTTCCATTTATATGAGAAGACTGATATGAGTCATTCTTATCCTAAATTCAAAATGCCGGAAAACAGGGTACACCTGAAAGAACAAACAAAGGAATATGGATTCAATTATTAGAAAAAAAAATCGCTTTGATTCCAATTAATTTAACCACCAAACTGCATTCATAATTCTCACATTGTTGTCTATGACAGAATTTTAGTTTACATTGCATTTATTTTTTTGACCGGGCTGATAGTTTATTACAGATTGCTACATCATTATACATGAAAAATGTTTTTAGAATTACATCTTATGCTGTACATCGAATGACTTTCAGTGAGGCTGTGTTAAAGGGTTTGGGGAATCCCTGTCTGGACATGAGCTTGACCCTGAGTCATTTGATAAACTAAGAGGATGAAAGTATTTGCTGGTTACCCAAGCACCAGTATATCACGATCTCTCTGCATTTGAGTGTGGGTTTAACAAAATTAAAATATGTGTGTTTGTGTGGCAGATACAGTATCTAACATCTTCTATCTTACATCTACACTTTCTAAAGCCTTCAGTCAAGCACAGACGTTTGTTCGGAATGCAGGTGTCAGGAACAACAAATGCAGGTAATTCCATAGTTCAACCCATCTGAAATCCGTTGAGTGAAGCTACATAAAACAGACAACTGTTATGCAAGCAATGCCTTAGTTAATGACAACATCCCACACATACACATTGCTTAGCATCGTGTGTGTCAGAAAGAGGGTGTGGCACAGGTTTAGTGTGAAACCCAACTTGAAAGACAGAGTGATTCCGGAATATGAAGAACACTGATGAACCTTATTGAGCAATTTCTATTGGGGGCAGTTTTCCCAAACCTGCTGCTGGGAAATTCACAATGGCAATGACAGGTAGATCTTCAAAACCCACACAATGTATGAATGTGTGAGATTATATTTGATCATCATTGAACTCTTCTCACAACTTTCTCTATGAATACACCAAAACGGTGAGTAATATGCCCTTTGTAAGTGTAAATGTATCATTGAGAGTAACCCCAGATTTAAAGGTCAAGATGCCGCTATGCTGATTCATGACTATGATGGAAGGTCAGCAGACATGAGACAACTTTTCCACTCGACTTCATGGACCTCAAGTACCTTGTGTGTCCTTACATTCACAAAGGTGAAAATGTGGGTGTAGGAAAGTACGCTACTCCAAACATTGACATAAATGAAGAAATTCTGCATCCCTGATTACAGAAATAGATTGCATCTTGAGAAGAGGAGTGCAAGCTACATTAAAAACTCTCAGGGCCTAAAATAACTCAAATTTAAGACATTAATATGGTTGCTCTGAAATCACAACAAAAACTTTCAATAAAATGTGTTCAAATCCTTATAATAAGCAATTGTTGTTGAAAAAGAAAACTGGGAAAAGAAGCCCTAAATTATAAACAAGTTAACAATTGATTTGAACTTTTGAGCTGTGAGAACAAGGAATATTTTCTCCAACCACAATTCAACTACTAGATGTCATGTGATTAATCATAGTGTTTAAGTGAAAGTCAGTCCCTATTAATAAAGGTGAAGAACGCCAACGAAGTGACATTTTAAACTAAACCTTGCAACATGCATCAATCTGTTCATCTGTGTGAGGTGCCCTACAAGGCGATGATAACATTCTACAGTTATTATCTTAAGAGAAAGTATGTCTTTTTTCTGTACACACTCTATCTCATTCTTTAAACTAAGGTTTGCCTGCCTTGTCTTTCATGAACTCATTTACCAGACCAACAGACGCAAGTCACGGTCTAGTCCTCTGAAAAGTTCAATAGAAACATGCACACAAAAAACTACTACGCACACATTCCAAGAGGTTTACACATGGGTATCCCTTAATATGCTCACATGCAAAGTACAACATACTGCAAAGACTTTAAAATAGCAAATCAACTCTCCATTGCTTACACACTGGGAAAGCCTCATTCATAAGCTAGTCAGACAGTGCATTTGTTTAATGTTTTTGAAGCACTCCAATTAGGGCAAGGGTGGGCATATTAATATATGAATATGTCTGTGCAGTTAGAAGATCATATTTGCTTTCTATCAAATATTTGATACTATGATGAATCTCAACACGGTGACACTGTACTACAAAACAAATCTGATAAATACTGATCAATAAGTGCTCACATTCATGATTAATGAGTTTCAGTTCTTCATTTATTTATCCTACTGTCACAATGGCACTCTCAAAAAAAAGCAGTCTGCATATTTCACCTCTGAACACCTGCTAAACTCTCAGTCTGAATTCCTGTCCAATTGTTCTGACACCCCACACAGTGAGGGCAACTCAAATACTGAGGAGTGATAAGAGGAAGAGATGCACGCATACACCCACTGTCAGGGGTTTCCGGGTAGAGGGATGGAGCGAGGACTCAGTATTGCGGAAAAATGGGCTACTTTAGTTTAAATAAAAAAAACAAACAACAAAAATTACCCCGAGGGGAAAAAACAGGGTGGCAACAAGGCAAGGCAAGACAAGGCAAGGACAGGCAAGGCAAGGCAAGGCAGGATCTGGACACATCCAGGGATTGACGAAGACGAACTGACGCACGACTGCAAACACAAGGAGAATAAATGGAGAGCAAATGAGGAGGGTAACGAGGGAGCACATGTGGGGCAAATTAACTAATAATCAGGTAACAAGATGGGAGGGGTCAAGACAATTGACATGAGCACATGGCACACCGAATCAAAGACAAAAAGCCATGTGCTCACACAAAACACAACACAAGCACATGGCCAGCAAAACAAATCACAAGCCATGTGCTAGAAAAAGAGACACGAACACGCAGCTAATGAGAAAACTCATAAGCCACGTGTTCACACAAGACAACAAGAAAAGCACGCGGCTGAACACAAACCGCGTGCTTCACAAAACAGAACACACGTGGACAGAAGAGCGCACGGCTGGGCGAACTCGAGACCGCACGCTCCCACAACAGACAGAACATGGAGCGCGAGTGTCCGGACCCCGACACGAAACCGAAACTCAAGACATGAGTGCCGGGATCTGAACACCACGCTCCAACATGAAACAGTACACGCAGACGAGAGCGGACGGCTCGAGCACACTCGAAGCCGCAAGCTCACATGAAAACAATGACATGACACGAGTGTCAGGGCTCTGTCACAAAACCATGAATTACACGAGACCGAAGTGACAGAACCCTGACACCCACATGCTTCATGCACTGTGAAAATCCCTCAATTCATGGTTAAAAACTAACAGGTGTGGCTGCCAGATATTCACTGTAAACACCACAAATACGATGACATTACAGGATAGCTTTTTGGTTCCTTTATATTTTGCTGACCTGACGATTTTTTTAAATAAGAATGGTTGCAATACTTTATTGAATTTAAGGTAAACCTAAAAGTGGCAACATTATTTTGATGAGTTCTGCTGATGCTACTTTTACTCTATTAGCAATGATGGCGCTAATGCCAGTGACAGGTAATATCTTACTTCTTTATTAAGTTTACAAGCTAAACAAGTTACATTTAGCATGTGCTATGCATGTGCTATTTTAACTGAAAAACTAATGAGTTCAGAATCAGCAGATGCATTTGTTCTTACTTTTTTCCCTCTGATTTTTTTCTTCCTCTCTGATTTTTTTCTTCTTCTACCAAAACATGAATGAACATGGGTTCATAGAAGAAAAGTAAAATGACACTTGTATATCCACTCCTTGAAACTGCCCTTTTCTGCTACTATAGTTTAAATCATTTTGAAGAGTGACTCACATTTCCCAAAAAAAAGAGAGAGAGAAACAAATCATAGAATTACGCCTTTACGAACAAAACTGAATTTACAAAATATGCTTCATACTTAATAAAAAAAAAACGTAAAACAAAACTGTAGTTGAGGACTTCTCTCACATCCAGGTCATTGCTTGAGTGTTCTCAACATTACAAAGTACAAACGCCCACTCACAAACACACAAAAAACTAATAAATATTTTTACTGAAAAAGGTAAAATTAATGGGACCAGGGCAACAACACCCTTTTTTTTTTTTTTGTTTTGTTTTTTGTGTTTTTTTTTTGGGGGGGGGGGGGGGGTGGTCGACCTTAAAAGGGGTGTTTGTGCTTAAATAAGTTCCTCTAACCCAGTGTAATTTGTTGGTTTAACAATTTCATTACAAGTGTCAACTCAGAAAGATGATTGATGATGCTAAAAACGTTGCATTATGTATTTATTTTTTTCCTTTTTGAGCAAACACATTGTTTTTTAGTGTATATGTAATTAACTAACATACCAATCCTGACCTACCCAAAACAGCTTAATTCAGCATTAAAATGTTCTATTCATGTTTGTATTTACAAATACAACTACAATGTACTAAAAATACACAACTACCACCTTTACTCATTTAGCAAAATAGGGTTAAAGCATTCGAATGTACACCCATTAAAGGATATAAACGGACATAATAATAATAACTAATAATAGTAATAATTTATTGTAATTTGTTCATTTTTACTCACCGTGGTGCTCACGCATGTCCATATATTGGCAGGGAATAGTGACCTCCTTCAAGATTTAAAAAAGAATGCAAAAGTGTCATAAAATAATCCTATTCAACTTAATAATTCAACAAATATTGAGTAGGGATGCCGAGAAACAAAGCAAAATGTATTGTAGCATTTATCAAAAATCTTTACCTCGCCCATTACTCTTCTCTTGCACATTCATGACTACGTTGAGGTGCTTGCTTGAGAGCAACATATCCCACCGGCACGTTCAGTGAAAGCACATATGCGCACCATTTTGAGAAGTCTAAATAAAAAAGGAAAACTATTATAAGCAATGTATAAAAAACAATCATTATCAGCAACAAGGATTAATAAATGCTGTAAACTCAAATTTACATATAGAGATTAATGCAAATTCTTAAAATCAATTGCATGAAACAGGTATGAAAGTGAGCCTTCTTTCCTCCCTATACTCATTCACATTAGTTGTATCATCCAACAATTTTAGAAAGAATCAGCAAATGCATTTGTTCTTACTTTTTACCCTCTGATTTTTTTCTTCCTCTCTGATTTTTCTTCTTCTACCAAAACATGAATGAACATGGGTTCATAAAAGAAAATTAAAATGACACTTGTATATCCACTCCTTGAAACTGCCCTTTTCTGCTACTATAGTTTAAATCATTTTGAAGAGTGACTCACATTTCCCAAAAAGAGAGAGAGAGAGAGACAGAGAGAGAGAGAAACAAATCATAGAATTAAGCCTTCACGAACAAAACTGAATTTACTAAATATGCTTCATACTTCATAAAAAAAAAAAACTGTCTTTGAGGACTTCTCTCACATCCAGATCATTGCTAGAGTGTAATCAACATAAGTACAAACGCCCACTCACAAACACACAAAAAACTAACAAATACGTTTTTACCACACATGACCTTTCAGCTTGTCAACCAGTGATATGCTTGGATTAACAACAAAACTAACACTCAGGCTCTGCAATTAACGTTCTTTAAGCACGAATAGTGATATAAAAAATCCCATTTGCTCATTTTCAATGTGGCTTAAGGTAAGACATAATTGAGCCATCACTACTGGACTGTGCTAATATAAGATTTCCTTAAATGATTGTAGTTATCATGTGACTATTACTGCGTTCACCTCGGCCTTGGGAGTCATTTTACTCATCCCTTTGTATGAGTCAGTGCAGTAAAAGCCATTTGGATATCTGTCAATCCTAGATGTATCCATTTACAGTGTACAGCCGCAAAACGTGGGAGTTAAGTAGAAATTCCCGTCATTTCCAATGTAAAGAGCAAGTTCAAGACCTTCCGATGTGATCTAAATATTTATATTTCTTTAAAACAGTACCATTGGTGTGTGATATATATATATAATATCTATACTATATATATTCAATTTTGTGAAAAATAATAAATATTATTTTAAAAGTACTTTCCCAATTCTAATTTAAACAGTTATGATGGTTTCAGTAACTATTCAATCCATATTGAGTGGAAAAAATGTAAAATAGCCATCTTTATGGATGGAGTGACTGAGAAGGCTGTGATCACTTGGATTTCAGAACGAAAAAAAAAAACATATGAATTTATGTGGTGATAAACATAAAATTTAGTGTTGTGGTTAGTGTAGGGCCTCCACCCCAAAATTATTAAAAACAGAATTAAATAATTAAAAAAATAGTATAAAGTCATCATGGTTATCATGGTGTGCTTACTAGTTCCAGTGGGGAGCCATATTTTGTTTTCTAGAGATCAATGTGAATGTTAAAATAACAAAAAACAAAAAGTAAATGTCTGAAGTGTGACTTCTCAAGACAGAACATCCCCACGCTTTTGGAACAATGACGTTCATGACATTTCATGAAATTTGCAGTCAGTCATAGTTAAAGGATCAGATTGTTGGTTTGTATGGTTTTATTTTAATAAATTCCATTACTTTTTATGGGCATGGAAATCTCAATTTTAATAATTTCCTGATATTTCCAATATTAAAAAAAAAAAGTGTTTCCATAAATCTACACTGGATGGACACTAAACCAAATGTTTCTGTTTAGTTTTTCCACCCCCCCCCCCAAGGTCTCTTTAACTCAATTTTAACCTTTCATATATTTTAGACCCAAAAATACAGAGTCGGTTATTGGTTCTTTAAAAGATGTGCCAATTGATATTTAAGTAGTTGTCTCAAACCACTCCAAGCTGAATCTGTCTCGTAACAAACGAGGTTAGGGTCATATATCACTTGACCCCGTTTACCCTCTCCCTCCTTCAGCGTCTAAAGAAGGTCACGGAGAGGGGATTCCCCGTGACGGCAAAGCAGCAGCGCTAAAAGCGAGTTTCCCTCAGCGCGCGCACCGTTTCCACGCCTCACGCTGTGGAACATGTTCCCCACAACTACAGACCACCTTATATACTACTGGACTTCTTGAAGTTGGGAAATAAACTAAAATAAACGTACGTTTGTTTTTTAAACATACTCACAAGCTCGCTCCAAAATGAAAGAATATTCATCCAGGCATTTATTTACTTTCAGAAATGGACCCTGATGCCAGTGCTTCGCAAGTTCAGCCTTAATTACTTTAGCAACAGCTTTTCATGAGTTGTGGAAGAAAAAAATGACCTGTAATACCGTACACTATTGTTGTATAGAGATTCTTAGCGATATTTTGTCGAGACTGTCCTCGAGACGTCCACACTTAATACTATCCTGCTTTCCAGAAAGCCAAGCGAGTTAAACAACATGGTTAAAATGGAGAAACCTGCAAGAAAAAAGCTTCATTCTGAGCCAACGGGCGAAATTACCAGAGGCTAACGGCTCTATACTTTCTCCCATTACAGTAACAGTTATGGGGATATCATAAGGTTGTTCCTTGGTAAGAGGTAACGGGGACACGCTTCCGCTAAATATACCTGTCTACGACTATATTTGGATTGGCTGGAACACAATCAAATGTCTAAAATAGACGGACCCGCCCCGGCGCAATGAATGAAGGATCTGCTATCTCAAACCACGGGGCAACCAGCTGCTAAATTTAGTAACATCGCTTGCGTCAATCACGAGTCTCAGTGCGTCAAACCCTCACCCCGCCTCCGGGAGCTGATCATTGGCCAGAATTAGAACGTGGCTAAGAAATTACGCGTCTTGTGATTGGCTATTGTTGAGATTTTTTTGTACGATGGGGAACGCGAGCTAGATTTAATAATCTGTTTAGTGTGCACGGCGGAAGCACGCTGAGGATTTAAATCCACCCAACTCCGCACCCTTATCATTTATATTTGATCATTTTATGATATTTTGTTTGCGTTGAGGCGACTGTCATTTGGACAATAACAAAATGTTTTTTTCTCCTCTTCAATGTAAGCTTGCATGCCAGTCTTCATTTTAGGAAAGCATTCACAAGCGCACGCGCTCATCCATAATGTATCTAGTTACCTTACACATTTTAATAAACATTTATAACTACTAAACAGGTTTAAAGTGAGTCATATAGTGAAAAAAACACTATGGATACTACACGCATGTGTATTGTGCATTTATCAGTTATATAATTTATCACCTGCTAATAAAATAAAACCATTTAAAATAGTTTCATTAGCGGTGGACTTATTCTAACACGAAATACATTTATTGACTAATTTTCCTCAAGCAAGTAGTCGACGACATAACACATGGCCTACTGCGCGATTTCAAACAACTACTAGCAAAGAGTCAGAAGATCAACCCTCCTCCCCCCGCTCTCTCTCTCTCTCTCTCTCTCTCTCTCTCCTGGCAAGGACTGTAAGGCTTATGTGTATACTGTACCAGCGAGGCCGGGGAGCTACAGTGCTCGACGTCACCTCTCCCATGGCGTCACATTGACGTCACGCATTCCAGGCTTGCTATGTAGAAGCGGGGACGGATAAATGTGCTATTAGACTTTCTCTCGCTCAGCGCGCCACATAAACAAAGGCACATTGCAACTTACGCTCAGCGCATCCTCTCCGTTACTAACGCCGACACTCTTATAGTGGAGCTGACAGAAGCACGGAGTACTTTTTTCTTCTTAGCTAAGAGGAAAATCCGTCTACAAATAGTTTTTTTTAATGAAAAACCATCAACTTTTGCGACTTTGAAACCAACTTCCACTCAGCCACTATTTTCAGTTTTTTTACTAATTTCTGTTGGATATGCACAAGGAATTATTTGGGCTTTACAAACATATGTAAAGACGGAACCTCAACAGAAATCAAGTAAGTGGAAACGCGCTAATATTTAATACGCTTGATAGAAAAAGCACACATGTGTAGGCTACGTATTGAAATGTAAAAATACTGACAACATGCTTTGGCTTATTCTTGTCATTTGTATTGCGGTCTCCATTCATATATTTCTGCATGGCATTATGTTATATAGAACTTTCTGGTCCGGACCTGTTGAATGTTCGTTCCCCGCCGCGTAAAGACAAACACGTTGTGTTGTGTGCCACGTCTTTGGAGATGGATGGACTGAATCCAAATTTAATTTGCGAAACGTATAATATTCTCTCAGGTTGTCATGGAAATGGGATGCCTCTTCCTCACCCCGGTGAATCCGCTGTGAGCTCGCGCGGGGCCGGCAGAGAGTCTCGTGAGATGCGCCTAGTGCTCCGCGTTTCTCAAAAGCGTGACTTAACATTGTGCGAATGTTTGTTTATTCGTTTGTAGCAGCACCTGCGTTCAAATACTTTCAGTTATTTCGTGTATAGCAACATCAATATTGCTTTTGCCACGTTTCAGTTAGATGACAACACGAGCTTCATTCATTCTGTCTTGAAGGACTACAGTCAAACACACTGGAATACACATTTGCACAGTAATCAAATATAAATGTACACAAACGTATCTTAATTTAAAAATCTTAATGTCGTCACAATTAACTCAAGTTTTATTTTCATATTTACCACTCTCACTCTTGTTCTCGCCAGTGTTCTTATATAAATATCATCACATTTATAGCGTCAGGGAGGCAAGTGTTTCCCTGCTTTCAGAAGACTCATTTCTGAACAGACAACAATAACAACTCAATCAATGTGTTTGAGTATACTGGGAGTAACTGTATGGTGTTTTCATTCTTGGTAATGTAATGAAGTGATACCGATACACCCATAAGCAACGCGCTCTTGTTGTGCTTTAAAAAGTATTTTCTTTCACTATAGTTTGTGGTGTGAATTTCAGGTCTGCAAGAATCAAAAATCAATGACAAAGTAAAGATTATATAAGCAGTCTGATTATTTCATAGACAAAATGTCACGACATAACCGTCTATAATAAGAGTATGATATGACAGTATATTGATCAGCGCAACTATCCAAGTGAGTTGTTACACTAAAGTTTTATTGCAGTGCACGCGAGATCGGGTCAGTGAGTACAGAGCCTGTCTCTTTCCCTCAGGTCTCTGTCCCCGACGGGTGTCAAATCCCGTTCTCCAAGCTAATTTACTGTACTTGTATTTTTCCCATCCCTTTATCTCCACTCTCTCCCTTTCTTTGTGTGCTTGCTGGAAAGCCTCTATCTCGCGCACTTATTGAACGCAGAACGGAGCGCCTCTACAGCGCGTGCTTCAGTGCTCTCTCGCGGTTCTCTAGGTTACCGGGGCACAAGCGGACCGGCGGCTCCATGCGTACGCACTGAAACACGCTCTGTCAAAATCACACATAACCTCAGAAAGACATGGCTGAACTAAAAAAAAAACATAATAAAGCTATGGAAGCCTGCTGCTTCGTAGTAGCGCATGTGTGAGGTAAACAAAAAAACTGAATTATAAGGCTACTCAAAATGTTATTTTTTCTCACCCGTGTTTCTTTGTCCATATTACAACTGTCAATTAAACAAAAAAAAAAATAGTGTAAGTAGTCTATATATATTCAGATTCGTTTCTAGTATGAGAATCGAGAAAGACTGTGCTCAATACCTAGTGTCGAGGGCTGGCTTTGTGTGAGCGCGCCTCTGTCAGGGAGGGGGCGCTAGTCGCTTTAAAAATCTCCTCGGTGGCGCGCTTTGGGTTTATTTAACCGAAGAAGGGGATAGTCGGACTTCGCGGAGTGCCCAGGTGAATATTGTCCGACCGTCACTGAGACTGTCATTATTCTGAGCTAATGGAGCAAAAAAACTGCAAGGCAATATCTTTTATCAGCCGCTCAGAACTGTACTCCTCCATGCTCGAATGCAGAAATAGAAGGAAAAATGAATTATTCCATTATATATTGTATTTGGAGACGTGCGAGATTCTGTTATTTTTTTTGTGCTTAAAGAATGCATATTACCTATTGACTTTAATGCATTTTTTCACTTGTTATTTGCTTTTCCATCGAGTGTGATACAAGGTCATCTTGTCAAATGTCATGCTGTTTCTGCTTGGGATTTCCTTTTTTGGTAAATGTTTGTTTGTTTCCAAATGCTGCGATTTTTATCGTTGTCAACGTTTTATTTGTATTATTTCTATATAAAAAAGAATCCACAACTTTTTTGGCCAAGTAATATTTCAATATTTGTGAATAGCATTTTACAGGAACATTTCCTTATATTTAGTGTGATTTTCTAAGAAATACAAAATACCAGTGAACACATTTGTATGACCTTATGCAACTCATTTTCTTTTTTCATGCAAATGTTTAAGGGGTTAGATTTTTATATATATAAAACTTAGCTGCATATATTTTGGCTGTATTAGTGGAGCCTGAAAGCTCCTGTAACCTTTATCCCTTGTTTAATAGTTTGCACACTTGCAAATAATAAAAAAAGAAGTTTAACCTAATCTCTCTATTATTTTGCCAGTTCCCTGTTTGTGTGTGTGTGTGTGTGTGTGTGTGTGTGTGACTTTATGTAGTTGTGAACTAAATCATTCTGCTCCCGATTCCAGACACCGGTTCGGAAGAGCGCCTGCAGCCCAGGTCTGAGTCTCGGCTACCGGATACCTCACCCGCCGCGTGTGCTAAAGCAGCCCCGGACCCCAGACGCGTGCAGCTTCCACCCGAGAAACCGACCACGATTCAGCGCGCAAAAGGCCAATCAGGTACCACAAGTCTCTGTAAAAATCTCTCTTGACTCTGGAGAGCTTTTCCACACATACTTTATGTGTACGCTTTCATATTCAAACCTTTTATATTAAGCTAGCCTATAATGATTTAGTAGTTTTAACAACACCACCTTTACTCAATGTAAATCGACTGGTAGTAAGATAATAAAGTTTTTGTTGACGGTGAACGTTTGCTGTTATATCATTTTGGTTTGTCTTTGGAAACTTGGAAATTTCAGCAAATCTCTGTGAAATGTTTTATACATCTGTTAAAATGATAATAAAACAAAGTTTTTGGTCTGTATAATTAAAGCAACAATTTATTCATATGGCTAGAATTTCTGAAAGTTTAAACTAAAATGTTTTTTTTTTTCTTGAGAGCTTTGTTTGTAATTGAGAGCTTTGTTTGTCCCGAAAATAAATGCAAATAACCGGACTAATAACTGATTTTTAAAGGCATTGTCGTTTCTCTGTACAACAATCCTCAGCAAATTGCATTTAATTCTGTTTAAAACATGAGTCGCACAGATGGTCGTTGTACATTTATATTATAGAAAAAGCATGCATTTGTGTTCCAATTTATGGAACGAGCGCAATCTATATTATAGCTCTTACATTTTACATTTGCACCCTACCAATTGCATCATAACACACTTTGTTCTTCATGATCATAGCAACCTCGTGTGCTGCAGTTAGAATACATTGTCTTTGTTGTCTTAGTGTGGAAAGTGAAAGTTTGTATTTGTGCCGCCTGTGTTCCACTGATGCTTGTTTGTTTCAAGAGCAAATTCATACTGGTTAGCGTGTCATACTTATTTATTTTATTTATTTATTTGTTTATATGTCGTGGATGTTTTTGTTTGTTAGATCTATGGCACTCTGACAATGAACAAGCGATCACAGTTATTGGAACAGCTGCATTTTGTCCATCTAAAATGCACACCGCGAGGGTAGCAACTGTTTTATCCCTCTAAAGCGCTTTCTATAAGCCTGCGTGTGTATTTGTGTGGGGCTCTCTGTCTGGTGCACGCACGCACACATTCACAGCTGTAAAGCATCGTTTCAGTATGACTTTATGTGGTCTAGACCTTTTTAATAATTTGACTTTTTACGTTAGGTTGGCTGCGTTTTCATTTTTATTATCCGTGTCATGGTGAAATGTGGAGCTGAGGTAGAAAATCGACGTGCTCTGGGGTTTGCACGTGCACAAACAAACCATAAACGGATACACACGAGAGATACAGTCAGACAGAAAGTCAGGTCCTGCTTTTATTTTTGTATAAGGATTTGTCTAGTCTTACATAAGTTGAGCTGGCCTTAAGTGTGTCAAAAAGACACCCAAACCTTGATTGGATAAATGCCGTAGTTATTTGCAGCCTTCAAATTACAAAACTATTTTTTTGTTTATCAGCATATCTGTGCCTATATCGCTGGCTGACAGATTTTTACTAAGTGTTTTTAGTTTAAAAAAAAATTGGATCGGTATCATTTAAAAATATTGCAGATTTAGATTGAGAATAAAATACGTTATAAACTTAAAAAATACAAAAGAAAGAAAGAAAAGAAAAATAAAGTGTAATATCTCAAGTGTGGTGACAGTGGTGTAAGATGTCAATGTTAGGCTATAAGAAAGTTTGACTCACTTGCTCCATCCAGCACGGGACAGATTGACCTCAAACCATTAATTCCTCCGTCAGTATCCATGACGATGAAGGGGTCGCACCTTATCCCACCCACTCACTCACTTTGACGTAAAACTCTCCTCCTATATATAGGCCTATGTCAAGGTGCGAATTGGGAATAGGCTATTATAAATTATCCAAGTAAATTTAGGCCTACCTCCCAAATAAAGTTAAAACTAGCCTAAAGTTTGTTTTCTTTTTATAGAAGGTTGTTACCTTTTATATAAGTTTCACCAAATAGGGTTTCCTATGTACAAGTTAGATTATTAGATAACAAGTTAATCAGAGTGCACCAAATGTATACGCTCGTAAACAGATCCGCATGTGCTTGAGGAGGTAACCATAGCAACAGCTGCTCGATTACTGTCTGTAGCGAACGGTACATGGACCAAACATATGTAACTACTGGCAATATTTATCTGCCTTATTTTAGGTTTCTAGATTTCTCAAATATATCACAAAAATCGTTTTTGTTTAAAACATTTTTAATATAGTTGATGGCTAGCTATTTGCGCTAGGGGCGCTAAAACACTATTTGGGTCGCGCAAGAACAGCCCAAATGTGACAGAAATTCTTTTTACTTGACACCCCTGAAAGTCGTCTAAAATATGCGCACTGAAATATGTAGTATATATATATATTTATTATATATATTATATATATTTTTTGTTAATTAACAAAATATTTGCCTACTTTCTCTTGACATCCAATTTGGATTACAATGAACAAGTTCATAGTACAAATGTAAAGTTCAGTAATACATGGAGAAAAATAATATAGCAACATGAACTTTTATTACTAGAATTAATAAAGTAAGCTGGACAACAAGGAATTTTACAGTTGTTTTAATTAAAAATAAACAAAACAAATCAATTCTAGGAAGAAAGTTGAATTGAGAAAAAAAAGTTTATTTAAGGTAAGCCCTATCTGCTCATGTGCATTATCCTATGAATCCACTGGTGTGACAGAAATGTCTGCTGACATTAAACTCACTGTTATCCGTGATGCTGTATGCCACAGTATGCGTTTGTATGCATAGCCAGCGACGTGCATAGGAAACGGACCGCGCGCGCACCGGTCCGAGTCATCAGGTAAAGAGGCGTTCATAATTGATAAGCCTCTTGATTTGACTAAACACACATGACGTGTTGGAGGCATAAGAATTACGAAGTCACTACACGGCAGCGTCAATCCGACATCGGGTCTGTGTACACTTCCCCACCTAGGGGAAAATAAGCAAACAAAGGACACGCACACACATCTCCTCGCCGACTCAGGTAGCTCTGCAAAGATGCGCTCATAAACAGCTGTGTCAAGACGCACAGTTGTAGAACCCGCGCTGGCAATATGGTTTTCCTGGAGCGCAGAGCTGGCTCAAGATACAGACTACTACGATTAACAGGGGAGTTCCTCATGGCTTTTAATAAGATCATTTTATTTCAACAGGTGCTTGGTGCACATTAAATTAACAAGAGTTAAACCATCATGAATATTTATCTAAAAGCGTTTTGGTTACAACTTTTAGGCGTCATGTTTTGAAGTGAATAAACTCATATTTTTCTGTCTTAACAAGTTGGGCACACTGTTTTGTGCATGTTTACATCTATGAATATGTATAATTATGAAATATAAGGACTGATGATGGATAATAAAAGAATGATTTGTGAGTCAAGTGTAGGTATGTGTGTGCTAGATGGGTTGGACGGTGTTTGCTCACAAGAGTGGCATGAAATTCAAGTCCAGAAAGTAAACTACAACTGCTGACATTAAGGAAACATTTTAATAATTTATATCATTATTAATGTGATAGCTCACCCAGAAATGATCATTCTGTCATCATTTACTCACTCTCGTGTTGTTCTAAACCAGTAGGAATTTCTTTCTTCAGTGGCAATGTCACTTTTCATGACTTAGTAAAAATATCTTTGAGTAAATGATGACAGAATTTCCTTTAATTCAGAGAATCCAAGCCAGGACTGAGACATGCATTATTTTTTTCTTTTTTGCCTGTGTGCCCACCAGCTCACAGCCTAACCCATGTTTCCAGGTGAATGGGGTTTCTACTAACTTGGCACTAACAAAATAGTACTGAAATATGTTTGACATCACATCGTCTGTACACCTGAAGACAAAATTGAGCCAAAAGGCAATATGATAAGTCTCTCTCGTTTTTCTCTCCCTCTCTTCCCGTCTCAGTAGACATGCCCTGCGTTCAGGCCCAGTACGGCCCTGCACCTCATGGGCCCAGCTACTCCGCCCAGTCCTTTGGTTACCATGGTGACTACAGTGCTGACCTCATGGCGACAGACTACACGAAGTTTGAGCTTGGTGGGGGGGAGATTTCGGCGGCGGCTGCCACCACTTCCCTACCCAGTTTTAATGTGTTTGTGGAGGGTGGCTTTGAGCCGAAACCCTCCTGTCTGTATCAGCTCCCTCCTCAACGCCCTATCAAGAAGGAGGAGGAGTCTTACCCAACCATGGCACCATCCGACGAAGCAATAGCTGGGAGTTCCATGTACTTTAAGCAGTCGCCCCCTTCAACGCCCCCCACGCCGCTTCACTCCGGCCCACCCAGCAGCTCTTTCTTGTGGGATGAACACAGTCTTCCCCCTGTGCCCCAGCCCTGCCTGATTGAAGGTCCACTGAAGAGCCCTCGCTTCCCTCATTTCTACGAGCAGACGGCACCACCCTCCACCAGCGGCTACGACACCGCCATTGGCCTTCCGCTGCACCCTGAACGCTCTCCTTCCTCATCCTCTTCATCTTCACATGTGCCACCCAGCCTGGACACGCACACACACTCACATGTGCACTCACACATGTACCCCCTGAACATGGGTAAGCCGGGAGGCCTGGCGTTCCGCTCTCTAGGCATGGGCCATTGCCCGCAGCTTCTGGGAGAGAGTTTGCCATCGCCACCCAGTCGCACCAGCTCTGGAGAAGGTAGCTGTGCTGTGTGTGGAGACAATGCGGCCTGTCAGCACTACGGTGTGCGCACCTGTGAGGGCTGCAAAGGCTTCTTTAAGGTAAGAATTAAGCATCCCAGCAGCACTTTCGTTTTCTTATAATAATTCTCAATCAGATCAAATACATACGCACCCAAATTCCATCACTGTCACTACTATTTACATGAGTATACCACAATGCACAAATGCACAATAATCCTTATTGACATACACTTTCACTGAAAGAATCATACAAGACGTTCTGTTGAATGTAAATAGGAGGATCATACGCAAGGAACTTTTAGTTAATATCTTTAACTAAAATATTCCACTGCACACTGACGCACGTGTACTTGGGCCTTTTAAAGGGATAGTTCACTCAAAAATGAATGTTCTGTCATCATTCACTCACCTCCTTTTTGTACGGCTTTGTTCTGTGGAACACAACAGAAGATATTTTGAAAAATGTTTCAGTGTTTTTTATCCATGCAATATAGTTAGAGGGGTCCCATCATGTTGTTTTAAACCAGTAGTTCTAAGATATTTTCTGTATTTCTGCTGTAATTATGACAAAGCTGCTTGTTTTTAAACTTGTTTTATTAACAGAAACTGAACTTATTGATAAATTTATTTAATTAACCAAGATTCATCTTTTCAAGAACTGTATGTTCTTCAATAAAAAAAAGTTATTGAGGGGTAAACAAAGATATATTTTCGGTTTACATTTCAGTTTACATTTATTAGATTTGTAACATTTTAGATTATTTTAATAGATCAATAATCATTTATTAATTTAAATACTTTAAGTCATTCTGCGATCACCTTGGAAATTGATTGAAGTCCCCAGTGGGCCTCTGTCCCTGGTTAAGACCCCACTGACTTTTACTGTATGAACAAAAACAGATGACATTTCTTTCACAATATCTTCTTTTTTGGTTGAACTTTCTCTTTAAAACACAACACAATTAACTGAACTATTTAAAAGAACTAAACAAGCTGAGGTCAACTGAAAAAGACTGGAAGTACTTGCCGGAGGTAATCTCTCATTTGGATTTCCCTTATTGCTTTACATTTATTCATACTATTGCATATGATTGTAGTATTGTAGAAGCTGACGTGGGAGTTTGCAGTTTATGTTGATTGATACGTGTTCCTCAGTGTGTGCTTATTTGAAAAGCATGTCTCATTGTGTATCTGTGTCTGTGTCTGTGTCTGTCATTAAATGGAGTGTAAGAGGATTGTACTTGTGCTTTATTGTACAGTATATGTGTCGGTCAGTGTGATTTTTTTCCGTCTCTTATGTAGCAGTGTGGCCAGGGTAGTGTTTGTTAATTGTGTATTCATTAGTGGTCATTAGTTTTGTTCTTGGTTTGAAAGGAGCTCTTGGTTGAAGAGCCTCACACTGCTCTACACCGATCGCACCTCATTCTCTGAGTGTGAGGCTCAGGGTTAACCAATCATTGTAACGCACTCCGCAGGCGTTTGAACCAAGGTTAAAGCCCACCATGTGAATAGCAATTCTTCAGTGAGCTGTGTGTGTTTTTGTCGTTTCATTTGAAGAGGGGGTTGTTATAAGGTCTATACCACCATTTGAGGCTGTACAGAAAATAATTTGTGCACAAAAACTGAAAGAATGTTTAATTTCAGTTTCAGAGGTGCAACTGTGGTTTGCTCAGCCTTTTCACGGAAGTATTGGCTTGTTTGTACTGAGTGTGAATGTGTGTATGTGTGTGTGTGTGTGTGTCTTTGAGTGCTCTCACAAATCGTCTGAGCAGTGGTTGCCACGGCGTCTGTGAGGGTCGTTTCCCTCGGTGACCAGTGAGAGGTGTGACAGCGGCGCACACTTAAAATACAGCAGCTTGGAGCTGTAGCCAGAAACACACACACTCACAGACTGAGGAGAATCTAGCGTATAAAGATTTAATTTAACATTTACAATGAATTTAACCTATATTTCACATTTATTTCACATTTTTGGATAAAAGTAATTTTTTATTTGCTCAGGTTAATATTACAGAAACAGCGAGAAGGTTTAAAATATTCAGAGACTATGCTGAAAGACTGACAATGAAAGTGAAGGAGCGAGAGTGGCAGAGCTGAAATAATTGGAAATGGCCTGTGGTCTGGTGCAGAAATAAATTATGCCTCTTTTCAATTAGTTTCACAATTAGTTTTTATTTAGTAATTAATAAAAGCAGGGGTTGGTAAGCCTGAGGCTTTGTAGCCATTACTGCAACGCAGGCACACATGCATACACACAAATGACATCCCCAAACAATGACATATGCACACTGGCAAGTCTTAGATGATCAGCATACTTATTTTTATGCATACACACACACTCGTACTCACCCCCAACTCACAAAACACGCTCACCATTTAATTATCTCAGGCAACTCATTAACTCACAATATAAATATTAGCAGGTGAATTTTAATGCAAGCTGGTGTATTGTGTGGCAGTGTATGTCCTTTGTCAGACTGCTAATGCTCTTTTAAAAATTTCTCATAAATGTGTTTTATACAATAGAGTTTATTGTGATATTTATGCACATTGATTCCTAGTACATTAGTTTTTAAGATACATTTTTAATGGTGTGTGCATGCATTTTTTGTTCATTATCAGGCACTAAATCATTTCACTTATGGTTCTGTTTTACATCTGAATACAAACTGTTCTGCTGTTTCACAATGAAAAATAGTAAATAACTTGCCAATTTCAGCACACAAAATCTTTTCTCTCTGTCTTGCTCATTCGCTCACACCACTTATTTTCACACCATTTATTTGATTTGTAATTTGCTCTGTGACTCATAACATGCTCCGAGTGAGAATATTTATTATGAATATTTACCTAATAGACGGTCAAGACAGGCTCGCTCATTCACAAAACCTCCACGTTCAGCCCACTCCACTGGACTAAAAGTTTAACAGCACTTAACTACTCGTAACTGAATTCGAACTCATCTCCAGCACTTTCTGTTAGCTTACGTTGATTAAATCAGTTGCAACAAAGATAAATGTGCATTTGTGTCAGCATTATGGCATTTATAGAGTGCTTAGTAATAATCACACTAAAATGTGCTTCATTCACAGACATCGTCGTCTTATAATACAGTCTAAGTGTGCAATCCACACAGACACACACACTTAACCAATTAATGGTGACCCAGTTCCCTCTCCTATTGAACAGCCATACATACACGTCTAATTACACACCCAGAGGAAAGGGCAAAAGAAGATAGTCTGATCATCTCTGATTAGGGGAGGAGAGGAAGAGGAGAGGGGGATAAAGGTTCCCTAAGGGGTTTTAATGTGCGACATGGCCATTAGCACATGTTACATGTCATGAATCCACAACTGCTTGTCTTTACCAACCCTACGGACCCTGCTGTGCACTGGACCGCAACTCTGTGTGTGTATGTGTTTGTATCTTTGTGTGCTTGCATGAGAGAATTATGGTAGTTCAACAATAATAGTAGGTTTTAGTTTTTTTTATTTGTCATACACTCTTAAAAATAAAGGCATCAATAGTTCAGTGAAGATCCTTTGGAACCTTCCATGGAACCTTTTAAATTCACAAAAGGTTCTTTATAGTGGAAAAGGGTTCTTCTGATTATTAAAATGTTCTTTACGTTAAGTAAAAAATGGTTCTTTAAGAATTGTTCACCCAAAATGGTTCTTCCATGACATTGCTGTAAAAATCCATTCGGAACCTTTATTTTTAAGAGTGTAGTGTTTGATTTTCAAGCTTTTTGCCATTTGTTTGTGGGCAGAAATTGATAGACATATTCATAAAAGTTACAATGTAACCCAAGTCAGAAAACTGTTTTAACCGTGAGTTTTGTACTGTGACATCGTTTAGAGCATAAACACAAATGCACATGCACGTACACACACAGAAAGTGTTTCAGTCACTTAATGGCCATCATATGTACAGCCGTTTATCTTATTTTATGAACATCATGAGATGTCTATTCATCTAGTGAGCTCCTGCAGCAATAAAACCTCTGTTTTGTGGACCGTACAATGACTGTGACCGACAGACAGAATCTGTCACAGTATAGAATGGAGTTGCACTCAGATAACTTGTGCATGTGGTGCAGGGGGAAACGGCGTGGTGTGTGTGTTTTTTCCGACTAAGCCCAGGGTGTTTTCGAGATGATGTGCTCCACAGGTTGTATTTTAATCAAGTCATACTGAATCAGTGTGAATGTAGCTGTAACTGAGTAGACTCCCCTAGATAACAAGTGCATTTGCGTGCCCACTGGGAGATTAGTCCACTCTACCGCGGCCGCTGTGGTAGTTTTATGTTCAATTTAAGTGAAATATGAGAAACCGTGCAAATCACATGGATAACGTGTATGTGGGTGAGTGTTTTAACTTCACCTGACGGTAAAATTCCAGCTTCCTGGGAAACGCAGGTGCTTTAATTGATTTTCATTTACACCTGTTGGAAACAGCTGCATGTGTATTATGTTTTTTTAATAGTTTTTATTGAAAATGTTTTAATACAAACCAAAAATTAAAGTTAGATTAACTTATCTTAAAAAATAAAGGCAAAAAAGCACAATCAGAGGACACCATTAGCCATTAGCTGCTAGCCACATAACAAAGATGGCATTAAACTTTAATGCCATAAAAATAAATATATATATATATATTTCAGTCATACCTAGTTACTATCATGAAGAGTAGGTTTCCCACTTTGTTTGTTTTTTTAATTATTTTTATTCATTTGAACTACTAGCAGCCTTGCTAATTAAATAACTGCACAATGAAACCAGCAATGTTGATGTACATTTTAGTGCTATTGAATTGACCGCAGTTGTAGCTTGTTTAAGCATTGTTTTTGTTTGTTTTGGATATTACCTTAATCACCACAGAATTTACCAGTCTCACGCAAGTGCTTAATCTTTTGGCTTACCATTAGCACGTGCACTTGATGTCTGAACCTTAGCATTGTCATGCACAAAGTCTTTTTCCTCTTTGCTGTGTGTTTTAATGGCGCGAGTACTCGCAGATCGTTTTTATTTCATTTTAATAAGGTCAGCAATAATCGCGCATCTCCAGCCGAGGAGAAAACAACTCCTGGGGGGCTTATTGCAGAGGCACGATCATCCAAAACCCTGAGGTGCCGTGAGCTGACCCGCGAGTTTCACAAACAATTTTATCACGCAGCGCGGGATGTCTCGCGGGAGCAGCCTCAGCACGCTTTGCACTGATCTTCATTGTCAGTAGCTTGCGCTAATAAAATTGTCCCTCCTGCAGGCAAGGCATGTTGGGAAATTAATTTTATCTAATTATCCTGATGGAGCCAGAGCTTTTTCACATTGTAATTAAAATCTGACCTGCAAACTTCCTTTTTAATTCTTAGCCAAAAACAGAATTGAATTAAATAAATAAAATGTTTAGACCTGTTAGCTTATTGTTTTTCTTCTCTCTTCTTTTACTCTTTTTATTGTCGGTGGCTGCAGAGGACGGTGCAGAAGAATGCGAAGTACGTGTGTTTGGCCAGTAAAAACTGCCCTGTGGACAAAAGGAGAAGAAATCGCTGCCAATACTGCCGCTTCCAGAAGTGTCTCAGTGTAGGCATGGTGAAAGAAGGTATCAAACACAAACACACACACCTATAATATGTCTGGCCAAGCCACTCAAACCAATTATCACACAATAGGCCCTGGTGCATATGACCTCGGATGGACCTCTGGTTAGAGACTGATGCATAGGAGATAGACACTCTTTATCTTAATGACTTAAAACCTGCAGATGCACACACTACGCTCAAGAAGTGCCATGGATTAATACAGATTTGACGCGTAGCTGGTTTGGTTGGTTAGTATGAATGCATGAATTAAACTATAATGGAGGTGTTTACCGGCAGTACTTCGCCTCTGTAATCACAGCCTATCATCAGCTTCAGAACCGGTAATAACACAACACACAGGACAGTCACAGGCACATGCTTTCACTGGGACATTTAATTCTTGTAGAATTTAAGCATGAATACCATGTGATTTAAAAAGATCACACCTTTGATCATCTTATCCATATCGGCCGGAGATTAGGACAGACATCCATTGTTCTTATTATATCTCACCTTCGCTCACCCGTTCCCTCCACCGGGGATCGTGCAGATTTCAGCTGCCCCCTACTGGTCAGTCAAGCACTGTTGAGAGGCACAGAAAAAGAAGGAAAGAAACTTTTATTTAAAACTACTAAAGCAGAAGTGCACAATACTCTTACTTTCCTAGGGATTGGTATAATGACTATGAGGTATAATTTAGCAACACAATATTGCTCATTGGTGTTCAAATACACAGTAACCATTAGTGTATGTGTGAAATTACATCATAAGGTTTGAATAATATTAATCTATAGTAATATTTGGATGTTTTAACTACGTGTGGACCTGTGCATTGTCTAAAATACGTGTTTGTTTGTGTGTTTGACACAGTGGTGCGCACAGACAACCTGAAGGGGAGGAGAGGTCGCTTACCGTCTAAACCAAAGAGTCCCCTGCAGCCAGAGTCCTCGCCCCCATCACCTCCCCTCAGCCTGCTGAACGCACTAGTGCGGGCCTATTCCCAGTCTACACCACGAGAACTAGACTACAATCAGGTACCTGAGTGTAAAGGAATCCTTGAATCAGTCTAGGATCATTTGAAACAAATCGTTATTTAACCTTTTGATGTATGATTATTAAATTACAACACAAAAAGTTATATTTTAAAACAACAATATAACCATCCATTTATTTTATTTTCAGCCATTTTGAATTTATAAAGTCATAAATAGCAACACAATCGCATATAAAGAGGACAGTCATTTAGAACAATGAGAAAGTGTCCCATGTGATTAGTCATGATGTTTTAGACCCATCATCTTTTCCTTGAATGGTAATAAAATGCAAAGATTAGGCCACTATAGTGGATGTCATGCATCAGAGGGTTCACCATCCATTGGTATCACATAAAAATGAGTGATTGTGATTTGTGTGGCATACTCATCTCTCTCGCTCTCTTCCTGTAGTTCAGTGCTGTGGAGCCAGTGGGTCTATCTGAGTCTCAGCAGATCCAGATGTTCTACAGAGTGCTAACCGGCTCCATGGAGGTGACGCACTGCTGGGCCGAACGGTTGCCTGGATTCTCTGAGCTTCACCACGATGACCAGAACCTGCTCATTGACTCTGCCTTCCTTGAGCTTTTTGTGCTCCGCCTCGCCAACAGGTACATGCAGATAAACAGAGATCTCACATTGCACATTCTTCCAATGTAGGATTTAGGGCTCTGAAAAAGTTGGCAAGTACAATCTTCAGCATACATTAAAACATCCATAATAATAGAGCTGGGCAATATAGAACAAAAACAACCTTAAATTCATAACCCTTTGATTATGTGCTGTATATATCTCAGTATTTATTTATTTACCTAATATTGCTTTAAAGGCAATTTTTTTCACCTAGTCACTTTAGCCAAATATATATATAATGTAAAATTCAAGATGTTAGACAACAATATTATTCGTTCCCAATATTTATTTTATTTATTCGATTTATTAAAAATATATAATTATATATTAATATAAAAGTAATATATATTTTTTTAATCAGAAGAACCGTCATTGTAGCCAAGAGCCAAGATTTAAAAATGTTTAATGTAAGATGTGAAATGCAAGAAAAATCTATCCAAAAAAATTTGGTAACACTTTAGTATAGGGACCAATTCTCCCTATTAACTAGTTGCTTATTAGCATGCCTATCATTAACATATTGGCTGTTTAATAGTACTTATAAAGCACATATTCTGCATGACCATATTCTACATCCCTAATCCTACCCAATACCTAAACTTAACAATTACCTTACTAACTATTAATAAGCAGCAAATTATGTTATGTCAGTGTTATGATGAATCAATTTGTTGAAATGAACAGTTTGAAGTGATTCACAGGAATTAATCAAACTCAACTCTAATCTCTTTTTTGCTGCTGAAATTTAATCAGGGACTCCAAACAGTGCATCAAAATCATCACAATGTTCACAATGTTGCTTAATATAATATTACGAACAATATGTCATTAATATTCACTATATCACCCAACCCCACAAGCAAATACTCTGTATGTAATACAATACAGAGAATGAATCCTGTAATAATATCCTAATTAGACATTTTCAGCTCTCGTCAGAATGGCTATAGCTGTGGGAGGAAACGGTAGTTATAGTGATTACACTCTGACTTTACACTCATAATATCTCATAGCAACTGTCAGATTTTTTTTTTGACTTGCTATTAGTGATGTCTCACAAGTCTCTTACGATTTTCATTCTGGTTTAAAAATTGGCATGAGGTGTAAAGTATCATTATGACTGAAAGAAGTCATTCACAGGCAGTGTCATGATTTATTTTCTGTAATATGCTGCAGTCACTGTTAGTTACATTGTGACTTCCTATACAACGAGTGTTTGTGTGTCTGTGTGTGAGCATGGGTTCTTGCTTTCTATTCAGCACTGTAAGGTTACTATGGACACTGTGTGGAAGATCCTGTGGAATTCACTTATTTAAGTTTATTGGTTAACAGCCCGGCCTAACCACCTCTCCCTCCCAAGACATTATGTGTGGCAGAAACAGCTCTGTTTTGATGATCACTTATATTACATTCACCATATTATGTTGCATTTCTGTTTTACTCGCAAGGCTGAAAGAGTTTGCATCCAGACTAGAAGTAACCTGTTGTTTCTTGACTTGAAGTAGAAGTGTGCATGTTTCAGTGACTCAGTGACATTCTGATGTTGCTTTAACAGGAAGTGGATTTTTGTCTCAGCTCAGCTGCTCCCTGTTTAACTAGCTCTGGTGCTCTTTCTGTGTTTCTCTCTCCCTCTCTGATGGTGTAGGAGCAGGTGCGGGGAGGGAGGGCAGTGGGTGGTGGCGTCACAGCCTCAGTAGGGAGCTGCAGACTTGGGTTCTGACTCATTTAAGTGGGGGGATTCATCCGGGCTTACGTCACGGACACTCGAAAACTCACAAGATATGCATAAATGTGTGGAGACTTCACAATAAGGGCAAATTTTGCACATTTTCCGCTCACAAACGTTCACGGTCCTCACATATTTTGAAAATAGACTATACACCACCAAAACCCACACCAGAGAATGGTATCTGATGTGGCTCACACATGCACATATTCTTTGGCCACGCGGCCTCACTGAGGCTAGTGAATGAATGGACGCAAAGAGACAACTAAGCTCTGATGCAAATTTAAACGGAATGTCTGTGTTTTCCTCCTCAAGGGTGCTGTTGTTAATTTTGTTCTGTAATAATGAGGAGCGTTCACTTCCTGTTTTCCCTTCTCTATGGCAGCAGTAGATAATGGACTGATTGCAAACCCTTCATGAAGGGCCCTTCCACATGGCTGTTAGTGAAGGGTACATGCAAGGTAGTAATTTAGCTGTTTATGAAAATGTGAACCTGGTTGGTGCATCCTCGTGATTCTTTTTAAAACCTATAGTCAAACCTTCACTTTCTCTCGTATTGCCTACTACACTACCGTTCAAAAGTTTTGAAAGAAGTCTTTTATGCTCACCAAGACTGCATTTTTAATGAAAATATAGTAAAACAGTAATATTGTGAAATATAATTACAACATAAAATAACTGTTTTCCATTTGAATAACTTTAAAAATGTAATTTATTCCTGTGACGGCAGAGCTGAGTTGTCAGCAGCCATTACTCCGGTCTTTAGTGTCACATGATCCTTCAGAAATCATTCTAAGACACTAATATTTATTATTATTATTAATGTTGAAAACAGTTGTGCTGCTTAATATTTTGTAGAAACCATGAAGCATTTTTTCAGGATTCGTTGATTAATAGAAAGTTCAAATGAACAGCATTTATTTGAAATAGAAATCTTTTTTAACACTGTAATGCGTCCTTGCGGAATAAAAGTATTAATGTCTTTAAAAAATCCCAAACTTTGAACGGTAGTATATATTAACTGAAAATATTCCTTGTATATTTTTACTTATTTTTCTTTTTTTAATCAAATGTGACACAGGAAGATAGCCTGCTTAAAATGCATTTTAGTTTAAGACACAACGAGTCAATATTTTTTTATTTGCTTCAACCATCTTAAAGGGAATAGTTCACCAAAAATAAAATTCATATTGTCAAAAAAGTATATTAATAACAATAAATATACATAAGAAAACAAACAATAAATGAATAGTTTTTAGCATACATATTTCTGTTATCAAGGTAACTTTCCACTTCAAAATAAAGAAACAGTGATGTATGTTTTCATGTAGAATACAAGAGCCCTGCACCCTTCATAGTACTCACTTCAAGTGCTCTCCTGGAGTGAATAGGGTAAAATACTGCTCACTTTCCAATGTAACATCACCAGTGCCGTGTCTGTGGGTTCTGTATATATGCATTCACGTGTAGTGGTGTAAAACCATTAGACTGCATTAATGAAGCACACATTTTGATTATTTACCCCTCTGGGCTTCAAAAGCAGCTCGGAAGATGACTCTTGAATATTTCCCTTCATCCCCTTTCCATTACTCCTCCTCTCCTCTCCTCTCCTCATCTATACGAGTGTGTGTTTTCGTGCAGACTAATGAAGAACAGTTCACGCAGCAGAAGCCAGCACTCTACGGGAAAAACGAGAGGAAGTTTTTCTTCCTGAATTGCAGGGTTGAGAGTGAAGGGCTGAAGACAGACCAAAAGAGAAAGAGAGAGAGAGAGGATAAGTGGATTGAGAAGAAGATGGATGAGTGGAGAGTGAGTGTTTGGGTGTTTCGCTGCAATTTCACACAAATGATTTTCGTGCGAATACAGTGAGACCATGAAGATAAAACTTTACTGCTTTGACCCAGAACCCTCCAACACATAAGGACAGACCCGAGAGAGAGAGAGAGAGAGAGAGAGGGAGAGAAATAAAGAGTATAATCTCAGAATGTTTTAAAAGCTTTAATTGGGAAAGCTTGACATAATTAGGTCCATTCCTATCTTTGATGTGCTCTTCCCTGTACTGGCTTTCATTTGTCGCTATGGTAATTGTTTCCGTGCAGTATGCCTTAAACACAGATTCGGCAGCCAATCGAAGGGCAGATCGTCATCACGTGAATCAGAGAGAGGTGATAATCAGCGTGTGTATGTGCGACTGTGTGCTCTCTGATAGCGTGTGGCTACGTACAGAATTAGAGGCTTGCTAAATTGAAACAGGTACCTGTTCTGAAGGGAACGAGAAGAACGGCGATTAATTAAAAGATGAAAGGCTGCGACTGAACTCATGGCTTCAAACGGCACCTTGAAGCAGTATAAATAACAACAGTTCTTCATCTAAACCCCTTCTCCCTCTCTTTTGCTCAGGTCTTTGCTGGCGGATGAGAAGTTTGTGTTTTGCACAGGCCTGGTCCTTCACCGGCTGCAGTGCCTGCGCGGCTTCGGCGAGTGGCTGGACTCCATCCGAGACTTCAGCACTCACCTGCAGAGTCTCAACCTTGACATGCCTGCATTCTCCTGCTTGTGCGCCCTTGTGCTGCTCCCAGGTAACACACAACCTCTGAAATACACTTGTGAAATCCCTTTCTATGCATTTCACACACTTGTCACTTCCTCCCGGTTGCTTTTTCCTGTTGTTGCTCTTGTATTTGTATATTTACACATCTTTTGTCCCGCTGCTAGCGGTCGTCACAGTGATCACAGGTGTGGGGCAGGTGCTGACAGATATTAGGTTTACCTGGACAGCAGAAATAATCCCCATTAATCACACACACACACACACAGAGCAGAGACACAGAGATGGTGTGAGGTTTGTGTGCATCTCCTCTTAGAGTGCAGGTGGAGATAGTTGATTACTGGTTAACAAAGTAAGGCAGTGTGTGTGTGTGCTTGGGTCAGCAGGTGCTTGAGTCTTACCATGCATTTTAACACAGAGGCTAAACAGCAGGTCGACCTATATACAGACAAACACACTTTCCGCCACACACACAGAAACACGGGCACATTCTGGCAAGCATTATGAGAATAAAGACAGCTGGGTTTCTAAAGACAGCATCTTTTATGATAACTTGAGGTGAATAAAAAAACTTGGGAGGGGTGGGGGGGTTGTTTTGTAAGAAAACATGCGCATATATTATGATGGAAACAAACTTATTGAATACATTTATAGATGCTTTTTTTTTTTTAAGTTCTCATGTCATGTGACTGAATAATTAGCATTTAGAAGTAAATATCACAGATTATTTTGTGTAAATTAAATTCAATAGTTCATGTGACTTACACTTACAGAAAAAATATCAAGTTGGATGAAAACACTGCTTTATTCACAAAAATTGTGCGATATTCAGATTTTCGCATAAATTAAATTCAGCAAGTCATGTGACTGGATAATTTGCTCAGAGAAGTAAAACCACGTTTCTGTATTTGCACTGCTTTATTTGCGGGGAAAAAAAAGTTTTTGTGGTATTCACATTTTTCCATTAAAGTACATTTTAAATTTGATTAGTAACATGTTAATGTTGGGAAAAACATTTTAAAAGGATCAAGATAGGAACAATTTTGATCTTATGTTAATTTTAAAGACAGCAAGAACACTTAAGTGTGGAAAAAGAAACAGAGAGAGAGATATATCTGTCAATCAATTTACTCAGTCGCCCATCCAGTGCCCAATCTTCACCTCCCTTTTTTCAGCCACAATCTACAGTGTTGTGTGTAAATATGTGTGTATGTGTGTGTGTGTGCATGTGTGTGTTTGGTAGCCCCCATGGAGCAGCACTTAACTCTGTAGAGAAATTGAGCGCTACTCAGCAGAGCTCGGGTCCCTACCTCTCCTCTCTAGCTCTCTCTCTCCCTCTCTCCACTCCTCCACTCAGTCTATCGACCCTCTAAAAGTGTCCGTGGTGAAAGAGCGCCATCGATCATCCCCCAGGAGAGAGGGAGAGAGACAGAGAGAGCAAGGGAAAAAAAACAGTAAGAGTGAGAGAGGACGTAGGCTGAATGCAGTGACAATGGAGCTGCTCTAGGCACATAGATTTGGAACACACATACACACACACACACACACAGATATGTCCAAAGCAAGCCAGCATCCCTTTGCACTTCCGCTCCATGGCTGTTCTACCATACTGTGGGCACTTACACACATGGAGTTGTGTGAAGTGTGAAAGAAATACACACTAGACTGATTGGGAAGGGAATCATTAGAAAAAAATTGTATTGAATAATATGTAATATTATTATTATTAATTTAATATAATTATATAATGTATTATATATTCATATTTATTTGATAGAATAGATATCATTTATAATTACATATATCACTTTAAAAAAAAAAGTATTACTTAGTAACAAAATTCGGTCCCACTTTTATTAAGTGGCCTTAATACTATGCACTAATTTAATTAAATAATTTGGCACAATGCACTTATTGTTTACATACATGTTTTTTCAGTGTACATATATTTAAAAAATACCTGCTTGTAATTACATCTGTAATTAATTTCTGTAATTACATTTATAATTACAATGTTGACCCATCCCTTACACCTTAACCCACTCTTAAACCTACCCATACCACCAAACCTGTCTTAACCTTGCCTGTATCCCACCTCAATAGCAGCAACAGTGTTTTGCAAATTCAAATGTCACAAAAATTATTTGGTTTCATTACTTTTTCAAAAATGGGACCGGTTGTGAATAAAAAATTATTCCTGATTCCCAAACCAACTGCAGATGTTGTTACTGTTAGAGTAAGTGATGTGTGTATTGGGTATGTGTTTCAGTGGTGCGCGTGAACAGTTATCGTGGCATTTTAACCAATATTTAAAACCACTCTCTTTCCTCTCATTTTAGAACAATGTCCCGGTCTGAAGGAGCCTAAAAAAGTGGAGGAACTGCAATCCAAATTAATCTGCTGCCTGCGAGATCATCTGAGCTCGGTCAGCGCAGGAGGCGTGGCTTCAACTGGCAAGACCCCACCCCCAGTGGGAGCTGTGCTGAGTTTGAGGACGGAGCTTCGAACTCAGCGTACGCAAGGCTTACAGAGGATCTTCTACCTGAAGCTTGAGGACCTGGTCCCGCCCCCACCACTCATCGATAGGTTTCTGGACACCTTGCCCTATTGATGACCACGCTCCTTTTTGCACACCACTGACACGCCCACAAGTTCACTCAGACACGCCCACAGCGGCTATAAACTCACCCTGGGAGGAGCAGAGCCAGTAGCTAACAGTGACACTGAACTCGATTTCCCATGAGTCCCTAAATCCTCACAGGAAACAAATGTGTCTGAGGTGAAACCAATCATATAAGCGCTTTTTATCTCTGCTCTGCGCCTGATAGTGTAAATATGAGGCAGGGTTTGAGCATATCTGATGTAACGAGTTGGAAACGAGCACGATGCCTATAGCTCAGCGCGCCACGTCAGGAGAAGTATTACAGTGCGAGAATGTGTGTGCGTGTGTGGCTCCTTTGCAGGCAGTCCAAAAGTTCCACCACAATCCACCTCAATGACAGCAGTTGTGTTCATCACAAACATACAGTCACAAACACACAAGTGCACGCAAACTGTCCTTTCACACATACGCACGGATCCAAAAAGCCAGCTTCAGATGCCAGATTATGACATATCAACTGTTGTTGGCAGAAATGAAGTGGATGTGTGTGTGAAAACATGTAGGAGTGTCTCTGAGGGAGGCTTTCGCCACACAGACAGAACGACAGAGTGCATTAATGTCCAGAATCACAGTTGATCACACCCCAGAAACCTGCAAACAAGTGCAATTTACTAAGTGCTATTGTAAACGAAATGAGAGAGGAGAGAACGAGAGAGTGTGTGTGTTTGTTTTAGTCCTATTTCAAACTCTAAATTATTTTAATACTAAGACGCCTTGTAAGGTAACGGTTTCAATTGAGATGATTTAGCCCGGTCTGCGCACTAACTTTTTAACGACGAAGTTCCACAGACTTGAAATTACTTTAGTTTTTATTACTATTATTATGAATAACCAAGGGATTTTAGTGGTAGCATAACAGACTAAAAAGAATTGGGCTTTGAGCACTTAAAAAACAGGAAGAGGAGGAGGATAAGGCAGGTGAGACGCAGGTGCAGAGAGAGGAATGAAACATTCCGCGTTCTTGCTCATTTTTGTATGTTTATACTGTCTACGCCATTTATTAATATGGAGGACATTGTTGCAAAAATGTCTTTTATATGTACAAAAAAGTAAAAACTGATTATATGCATGGTTTTCTCCTTCTCGCCTCTGCTTGTATTTATTTTGCAAAGACTGCCGGCTCCACAAGGGCTTGAACACACTTACTGACTAGGCGTTCTCGCTTACTTTATCATACGGCAGCAGTTTGAACAGATGAGGAAGTACAAATTATATATATATACACAATACAAAACTAATATTTTGAAGTGTTTTTATCTGATAGCTTTTTCAAATATTGTGGTACAAGTTGTGCATTGTTTTTTTTTTTTTTGGAGAAGAAACAAAAAAAAGACGGAAAAAAAACATGTTTTTCAATGTCTCTTTTGGTTTTAGTTTTTTTTTCTTTGGTTCACTGGAGGCTCTGTTCAGCACTTTGAAATCATAAAAAAAACCTTCTGATTATTTGAGTGGAAGTGTGTCGTTTTTCTGTTCACCTCTGTGTAAAAGCATCAGAAGTGTTTTTCTCTTGAAGCTTGTGTTTGTTGTCACGACTCCGGATGAGACCGAGGGACTCCCCCTTTGTCAAGTTGAAAAAGCATCGACGTGCCAGGTGTCTTTACAGGCCTAATACCATCAAGTACCCTAATATGTGTATGTGTATGGGGGGGGATTCTGGCCAGGGTCCCCAATGCATTGGGCTTCAGGTATGGGATTGAGCTGGAGGACAGATTCAGATCATTTTGGGGGATTCTGACCACATCAGGACTTCGGTCCTCATTAAGCCCCATCGATCCACGCTGACATTTCAGTGCAGACACACACATGCACACTGACAAGGCTGCGCTTTCTCTGTCTTCCTCCATCACTCCTAATTTGTCTGGGTTTGTCGAGAGCAAAGCTAACCATGCATGGGCATATATGAATGTATCTACACATACACATACTTGTTTATGTGGTTTACGGTGACTCTCCATAGGTGTAATGGTAATGGTAAACTATATTTTCTATACCCTAACCCTATTCACAGAAAACTAAAAAAAACATAATTTAGTATGGTTTTTTAAGTCATTTGGTTTATGAGGACACAGCAAGAGTTTTCCTTGTAATACATGTTTTTAAAACCATGTTTTCATTGTAATACCACACATTAATTATATACATTTGTGTCTTCATAAACTACATATTAAAGCACACACACACACACACACACACTCACACACACACATACCTTTAAAATGTTAACTAGAGCCTTTCTGGTCTGCATGATGCAGTGAATGTTTATTTCTTGGACAATAACTTGGAGCTCAAAGGCATTTGCTAATGGCTTATAACGATATAATAATATTATATACTAATAGAACTAACTATATTATGTTATTAATATATTATTAATATTTATATATATATATACACACACACATATTATATATATATATTATATATATATGTATGTGTGTGCATGTGTGGGTGAGTGCGTGTGTGTATATCAGGGTATTTTAGTTACCTAAACACTGAAACTAAAACCATTAAAAAAGTATTTTCATTACTTCAAATAAAAATAAACATTAACTGAAATAAAAAAAAATACTCTTTATTTCAGATAGGTGGCCAAGCACATTCTCATTTTAATTTCGTTTAACTTTATTATAAATTAATAAAAACTATATAGACATATTTAAAAAATAACAAAAACTAATAAAAATGACTAAAACACACAACAAAATTATTAAAACTTTCAAATTAAAATGAAAACAAAAATGAAAACTAATTCAAAATATAAATAAAAACTATAATATTCTCAGTGATACTAAATAACACATCTCTATAATATATAGATAATATATTTATAGAGATATCGATATAGCGATATATAGATGTATCATAGATAGATAGTTCTGTTTCATTTATTTTATGTATTTTTGTGTCTTTTTATTATATGAAGCTTTCAGAGAATATGTTATAAACGCACACACGGTGGCAATGTTATAAACACTCACTTAGACAGGTGGGTGGTAGGTTGGTGAAGCTGTCAGTTTGGGGGAGGCCAGATCGATTCAGAGTGTCAGGTAGCCGACCCCCCTGGAGTTTCATCTAAAACCCTGTATTAGTGCGCAGGAGAGGGGCGCACACACACACACAACACACACCTCATTTCCCTGTAAGTATGGTGTGGTGTGTTTGTGTGGCTCATGATATATTGATTAGCTGTTAGCAAGTGTGTTGAGGGGATCAGCAGGGCTGAACTCACACTGTGTGGACTGGAAACAAAGCTTTAACGGAAGAGCGAGACTGGTGCTCACACACACATGTAAATCATGTGCCAAAGTGCACGTTTGCATTAGCTGTGATCTAGAGCTATTCCAAAAATAAAATAAAATAATAAAACATTTACCTGACAAATCTCGTATCTAATAAACTTTTATTTTATATATCTATACAATTACAATACTTAGAAATAATACTTAGTTTTTTATTAATTGAACAACATAATCAAACACTTGAAAAAAGCTCTAACCTGACCCCTAAATCTAATCTTAATATTGACCTTTAACCCAGCCTAAACTTTCACCTTCTAAAACCAGGTACGAGTTTGCATTAAAATGATTGCTGGTCAACAGGAAAGAGTTCCCGAGATAGAAATATTGAATATTTGATAGCTTAAACATCTTAAAAACTATATAAAAAAAGTTCCAACAACTCATCTAAAGGCAATTCACATTTCATTTCAAATCTAAATTTATTTCACAATTTTAATACAACATATCACTTACCCTCATTACTTACAATATGTCCTCCTAATTCATTATTTAGTGTTGGCAGTGTTGGGATGGTTACTTCGGAAATGCAATAGGTTACAGGTTACAAATTACCTTGTTTAAAATGTAATAAATCGTGTAACTATTTTAGTTACTTTATTAAAGTAATGCAACTGATTCCGTTTGTTTACTTTTCTAAATTTCTAATGTTTTCAACTGTTAGTGATTTCCAAACATTTAAACTGGGTTAACTTTACAGTAGTGCTCAACACCACAAGCCCAATTCCAGAAAAGTCGTGCTTTGAAAAGTTTTGTAAAATGCAATAAAATCAAGAATCTGTGATTTGTTAATTCTCTTTAAATTTTATTTAATTTGGAAAGATTTCCAAAGTGTTCACTGACCAACTTAAATATATTTTGTAAATATAAACAAATGTTGATTTTGATGGCTGCAACACACTCCAAAAAAGTTGAGAAAGAGGCAAGATAAAAGTGAAAATGTTATAGAATATCCAAATTAAACTGTTTGAAACAGTTTACCGTAATAATAGGTGAGGGTGTCATGTTTGGTTATAAATGAGCATCTCAGTCTTTGCAAGCAAAGCTGGATTATGGCTCATCATTTTGTGACAAATTTCATGAGAGAAGTGACAAACAAATCAAAAATCAGTAATAGTAAAAATCTCAGTTAAATGTGAGAACCGCTGTCACTTAACACTGTCTGCTGCTGCATCTGTAAATGCAACTTGAATCTCTGTTACTTACTTTAGGAGAAAGCTATACATCAATTCTATGCAGTGCTCTATGTGTGTTGTGGTCAGATGAGTCCATATTTCAACTGGTTTCTGGTTAAAATGAATGTCGACTTTTCAGTCCCAAAGACCAAAGGGACCATCCATACTTTCATTAGCGACAGAAGCAAAAGCAAACGTCTGTCCTGGGTGTAGCAGAGCAAACGGCATGGGTGACTGGCATATGTGCAAAGGTACCAATGACATGGAGGTATATAGAGAAATTTTACAGAGACATATACTGCCATCAAGATGACGTCTTTAATGTGAAGTCTATGGCTATTAGATCAAGACATTGCCAGGTTTCATTCTGCATGTGCTACAACAGTGTGGTTTTGTAGACACAGAGTGAATGTGCTAGACTGCCCTGTCTGCAGTCCGGATCTGACTCCTGTTGAAAATGTACGACCAGTCATGGAAAGGAGAATCAGATAACAACGATCACAGACTGCTGAGCTTCTGAAGTCCTGTATCAAGCGAGACTGGACAAATACTTTGCTTGCAAAATTTTAACAATTAGTATCCTCAATTCCCAAACAATTAAACATTGTAAAAGGAAAGTTGATGTGACACAGTGTTAAACATGCCTCTGTCCCAACTTTTTTGGAGTGTGCTGCAGCCATCAAAATCAAAACGTGTTTATATTTACAAAACAAAATTAAGTTGGCCAATGAAAACATTGGATTTTTTTTCTTTGTATGTTAGTCAAATTAAATACATTTTAAAGAGAATGAACAAATAGGACTAACATATTGGACCTTTTTCACATTTCTGGGTTTCTCAGCAGCGGAAGTCGTCATCATAGTTGGGTTAACTTGAAGACAGTGAATGAGTGAGTACCACAAATATATTTATGAATATTTATTAGAAACACCCTCGCATTAGCGTTAACTGTTTTTTTTGTGTGTGTAATTTGATGCAAAGGTAATATAATACAACGAATAGTGTATAATGTACAACATTTGAAAAAAAAAAATACAAATATGAAAAACTTTCGTGGATTTACTTTAAACATGTCATCACATTCTTGTGAAAAGAGTCCATTCTTGATTTTATGGCATTTCAAAAAACATTCCAACTTTTCTGGAATTGGGGTTGTAATTACTGTCAGAATTTTTAAATCCTACATCACTTGAATTAAGATTATAATAATTTAATTTTAAAGCACAGCCACCACAAAATCAGACTTACTTTGAGATTCTGACTGAGGTTAAATACAGATTTAAAATCACAACAACAAATAATTTAACAGCTATGATAAAGTTTTTGAAATCAAATCTTTGCATAGCTATGCCATGGGAAACACTGGAATCTAACAATGCCTTGGGGAAAAAAAATCATATACATAAACCCAAATTAGAAATAAAACAGTTATCAAATAAGCATGTGTCCTGTTCTCTGTACTAAATTTGGTGTCTCATATTTTAGAGCAGTCACTGCAATTTATGATAGAAATCAATTAAATCTGTATGTGTGTGTTGGTGTGTGTGTGTGTGTGTGAAAAAATTCAGATGTAACCCTCTGTGTAATCGTTAACATTTTGTAAGTAAGTAACAGTAATTTAATTACTCATTTTTTCTCAGTAACTGTAACTGATTACAATTCAATTTATTTTGTAATTAAATTATGTAGTTCCGTTATATGTAACTAGTTACTCCCCGACACCAGTGTTGGTTTTTAAATAAAGCAAAGCCCTAATCATATGTATATACGTATAACTCATCCTGCACTGTTTGAGCTCAAACTTGAATTTTACCTCAACTTGCACAGCTTTTTGAAAAGATACCATTGTTAATATGTACTTAAAGTGGGTGAAAAATGATAAAGTGGGTGAAAGATCAAATAGATTTACGATGAAAGAATAACTTGAGCCATATTTAAGCTGCAAAATATCACAGAAAGCTAGCAGTTAGCAACCACAGAACATCAAAACAATCATAGCAACATGCTAAAAACACTCAGAATGCACAGCAACACCTGGCAAACACCTTAGCCCTTTTGTCACAGGCAAACACCAGTCGCATTTTCTTCAGAGAATGTAAGAGTTTTTTTCTCTATCTTAGTTTAGTTTTAGTCTCATATTGTTTTGGTATGAAGCGGGGTGTAGGCTGCACTGGCTTGTTTGATCTATGAAGGGGGTATTCCAGATTCTACTCTCATCTGAAATAATGTGGTCTGGCCTTTTGGGTTTTACATTTGGGTGATGGGGTTGAAATGAAGATGATGGTGATATAATGTAGACTTGTCCCTTCACAGACATGTGGTATTACCCCACTACAGTGGGTCTCCCCCTCGGTCAGGAGGGATGAGGGCGGCAGGGGAGGGACAGTCTGGAGAGATGGAGAGCTCTGCTTCATGATGAAAGTTGAGACCGATTCGATGAACATACTGCAACCTGCCAGGTTGTTGGGTTCAGATTCTCCTCTCAAAAGCCATTTTAGTTTCTACCGCAAACACTTTCAGTTTTTCCATCCTCCCACTCCTTCTTTCTGTCTTTATGTATCTCACGCTCTCCTTTTTTCTATGTGTTTTGCTCAATCAGTGTCTTGTTGATTTTTATGTCTAAATTTGTCTCAGATTTTTGGTGGGATGTTTAAAAAAAAAAGGAAAAATATACTCATTCTATCAAGGCTCGCATTTTTTCTTTTTTTTGATCAAAAATACAGTAAAAACAGTAACAATATTGTGAAATATGATTACAATTCAAAAGAAGTGTTTTCTATTTTAATATCAGTGTTGGGAAGGTTACTTTGGAAATGTCATAGGTTACAGATTACAATTTATCCTATTTAAAATGTAATAGTAGTGTAACTATTTCCCACATTACGTTATTAATAGTAATTGAAATGCATCAATCGGATTACACAATCAGCTTTTTGATTTACTTTGCTAAATGTTTAACAATGTTTTTCAACCCACTGTCGATGCCTTAGTTTTATTAAGTGTCTATTTAGCCGGTTTTTAAAGCAGGCAGGGTTAACCTTACACTATAGGGCTCAACACTGACTGTCAGACTTTCCAAATCCTTCTTCACTTGAATTAAGATAATAATTATTTAAAGCACAGCCACCACAAAATCAGACTTACTGGAGCTATTGGTACTTGTCTTTGAGATATATGATCTGCAGGGAGTTAAATACAGATTTATGATCATAAGATATAGTTTAATACTAGCTTTTTGAAATCAAAATATTTGCATAGCCATGTCAAGTAACATTGGCATCTAGCAATGTTTTGGGGGGGGGAAATTTAGTCTTTAAAACTAACCCTAACCCTAACCTAACCCAAAACCCAACCCTAACCCTAACCCAAACCCCGATAATATTATGTGTCACCATTTTAGGGAGGCGTCGATGCAATTGGGAAAGAAATCAACTACATCTGTATATGTGTGAAAATATTCAGATGCAACCCCCTTCGTAATCATTAACATTTTCATAAGTAACTAATTTAATTACACATTTTTTCTTAGTAACTGTAACAGATTACAGTTACATTTATTTTGTAATTAAATTACGTAATTCTGTTACATGTAACTATAGTTACTCCCCAACACTGTTTAATCTATATAAAATGTACTTTCTTCCGTGTTGAAATACGAATGCTTTACTTAGTATGCTCTACAGTGTCACATGATCCTTAAGAAATTATTCTAATATGATGATTTGTTGCTTAAGAAACATTTCGTATTATTATCAATGTTGAAAACAGGCTGCTCATATTTTTTGTGGAAACGGGAGCATTTTTATTTTCAGTTTTCTTTGCTGAATAGAAAGTTCACGAGAACAGCTATATTTTCGTAACAGTATAATATCTTTACTGGATCAATTTAATGCTGAATGAAAATTAATTTCTTAAAATTTTAACAGTAGTGGATTTAAGAAAATGAATTTATGATATATGTTCTTCGCATACTAGTATACATAAAAGAATGTAAAAAATAGTATGTTTATTAAAATATGTATATAAAATACATAAAGAAAATAACAAAAATAATACACATACTTTTTCTTAGTAGATTTATTTATTTAATTATTAATTAATCAGTCAACTGGAGAACGGAGGAGTGATTATCAGTCATGTAGATATGGTGGTTTGTACCTGAAAAATAAAATGAAGACTTGTTGTCTGCAGTGTGGCTTTTCACGCTGGTTGTGTGGGTGATTTCTTTGTAGGTTCTTTATGAACTGAAATGGTGGTTACATCTCTCTCTATGTCTTTCTGTTTGTGTATGTGTGTGGCTGGAAAATAAACCTACAAAAGCCTTTGGGAGATACAGAAATAAAGCTACCCAAAGAGAGCGGGAGAGAGAGAAAAGGAGGGAGGGAGGGAGCACACAGTGGGCTTTGGTTGGATCTCAGTGCTCATATGTGGTTAATCCGTTGGTGCTCCCTAAAGCCGGAAACACTGATCATTGGGGCGCTGAGGGAAGAGCAGGTGTGTGCAGTGTGTCTGAACCTTAATTATACCCAACAGTCCTCATATATTTACATACACAGAAAAGAATGTAACTAATATTACTTTATTGCACATTTAATATGCATACTGTGCTTTAAAGACTGGAGTAGAATTTGCAAAGTATGTGATACAATTCTGTAAACATTATCTAATCATTCCAATCCTCTGGACAAATTTGTTTTAGACTTTCTTTGGATATGGCAACAGTTATGTACTGTACGTTTTTACATAACTCACTGAACATAATGATTTGTAGGAAGAATTTTTAGAATCAGAAAGGACAGTATGTGAGAAAGACACTCCACATCTCTGACATCAGGTAAGAAGTAGGCCTATATATTTTTAATGATCTAAAATATATTTGTACATTTGACATTATAAATTGTACATTTGACATGGCTCTTTTTTCACATTTCATAACATAATATATAGGCCTACGTTATTGTTATGAAATGTGAAAAAAATTCCGATTCAGATGGTAAAATGTGAAAATAAACATTTCATAAGTATTGCAAATAACCAAATGTGGACATTAAATATTATAGGCTATAGTTTACTTCTCCCAGAAAAAAAGTAAGTTAAAGTAAACTCAAGTATTTAGCTTTGCTATTTCATATGCAAAAATTAGCATTTTTTTCGTTACTAAACATAGTTTATTTGTAAAGTGTGTTATCTCCTGGATGATAAAGTTGACCAGCACGTTCACTCTTTTATAACAGTTTTAGTTCCGCATAGAGCCATAGACGGACACATTTTGTAGTTGCACACAGCACAAAGCGAAACTGTTTACCAACACAAAGTTAGTGGCAGTGACTGAAATCATCGACAGCAGGTCTTCGCTGTTTTCTCGACAGGTAAGGAAAGACTTATATGAAACTGAAAAAAAGTAGTTTCAGTATGTGGTTTACAATCACAATGCTGAATAAAGTCTCTGTTGAGGGAGTGTAGCAAGCTAGCTGAACTTATACTCATCTGTTTGCCCTAGGGATTTTATTATTATGGCTTATTAAAAGTATTATGTTGAGCATGATAATGTGAACACACAGTCCTGTTTTGCCAGCTAACATTGATAGTGTAACAGTATTATCACGCTAGACGTGTTGTCTGACATCTGACATAATGTTGTTGACGTGACACTTGCTCTTTAGTATCTTACCATGTTTTCTACACATATATCATGGTAATAGCATTACTGTGTGGTTGGACTATATTCTGTGAAGTATCTCAGAGTACAATGTAAATAATATGGTACAAAATTATGCATTCAGTACCATGGTATAGCATATATCAAAAGTACCATAATATTACCATCTGTTGCTATCATTTTACCATGATACTAACCAGTACTGTTAATTTATTTATTTTACTTTCTGATAGAGAAATACTACCCCAAACTACCCTCCCCTAACTTAATACTGTATTATCTTTAATAATTTTTTAATATAAAAAAAACCCATTTAATTTCATATATGGTTTAACTGTCACATTCTCTCTTTCTGTCTTTTCGAGGAAGACTAATTATGAGTCGTTAAGCCTGTGACATTATAAGAGAGGTTATAAGAGACGGTCATGATGGCGGAGGAGGCTGGAAAGCTTCCACTTCTGCGCCTGGAGCCCCCCATTCAGAAATTCATTAAAGTGGCCATTCCCACTGACCTGGAGAGACTGCACCAGCACCAACACAACATAGAAAAGGTACAAACACACACACACATGAACAGCGACAGCAAAGCCCAGCACATCACATCCAAAACTCAGCATATGGTCAACAGAGAGAGCCATGTGTCTGTGTGTGGTCACCACAGTCGAGTGCTGAATAGCTGACGGTGTATCTGAAATCTCTCCCGGTCAGCCTGCTTGAGGAACATAGAATAAAATAACGGGGTTTGGGGGATCTTGCAGAGCCATGGAAACCTAGATGATTGTGAATTACCAGGCTGTGATCATGAGGAGATTTTATTAAATGTACATAAACAGATAACGCTGTCAAATTAACTAAGCTTCCTTTTCACAGTTTCAGAGAAACAGTCAGTGGGATAAACTTCACCAAGAGCACATCAACTCCAGCCGCACTGTCCAGGTACAACAAAATTGTAATAATGCAATTTTTTTACATTTACATTTAAATGTGAAGTCGCGAGGATCAACAATGATAACTATGGCACTGTTTGTTTTTAAAGAAGTTGAAATATTTATTTAGCAAGGATGTGTTCAATTGATCAAAAGTGACAGTAAAGACATTTGTAATGTTACAAAATACATTTTGAACTTTCTATTAATCAAAGAATCCTGAAATGTATCATGATTTCCACAAAAATATTAAGAAGCACAACTGTTTTCGAAACATGATATGCTCTTCTGTAGTATTTCTTTGTCTATAAGTTATTCTTGAGAGTTCAATTTCCATAAAATGTAAAAATCCTTATCCACATGCAAATGACTGGAAAAGTCATGGTCGCAAAGTGTGGGACAATTACCATTAACGACTAGTGGGATTTGGATTCATATGTGTTGTTTCAGTTCACCAAAAATATCTCTCCATTTTATTGTTGGTTTTCTCAGGGTAGTGACCTGGTTTGAAAATATTCCCATGTGCCACAAGGCACTGTAGAATGTTGCTCAGACAAATCATTCTTAGTGATGTAACAGGCTGTTGCCATGGTTAAGTTGCATAATAAATCTTAACATCATATGGGCACAGTTAAAAGGGATTATTTAGCCAAAAATGGAAGTTCTGTCATCTTTACGTAACCCTAACCCTGCTGCCTTCCATACAATCACAGTCATTTGAAATTGAAATGGCTAATAATAGTTAACTTAAAAACTAGTTTGACAGCCATGGTCACCATTCACTTTCACTGTATGATAAAGAGCAGCTTGTACATTCTACTATAAATAACTTGTTTTTTTTTAAACACAATATTAAAGGAAGGGCTCACACAAAAAGGAAAATTTGCTGAAAATGTATTTCCCCTCAGGCCATCTAAGATGTAGATGAATTTCTTATCGGAACAGAGCTGGAGAAATGTAGCATTACTTCACTTGCTCACCACTGGATCCTCTGCAGTGAATGGGTGCCGTCAGAATGAGAGTCCAAACAGCTGATAAAAAAACTTAAACATAATCCACAAGTAATTCAAACCACATCAGTTCATAAATATCTTAATGATTAATTTGTTCATTACAAACACACAGCTTTTCACTATACAAGACATAAATTCATGTACTGGAGTCATGTGGAATACTTATGGATTACTGTGATGTTTTTATCAGCTGTTTGGACTATCATTCTGACGGCACCAATTCACTGCAGAAGATCCATTGGTGAGCAAGTGATTTATTGTTAAATTTCTCAAAATCTGTTCCAATGAAGAAACACTCATCTATATCTTAAAAAGGAATGAAGGTAAGTAAGCAGATTTTTCATGTTTGGATGAACTATACCTTTAAGCCAAAAGGAAATGTCATCATGTTGATCAGGTTCAATGCAGGTTAAACAAAAATTAAAAGGAATGAATCTGTGCATTCAAAAATTTCTCTAAACATGATAAAAAGATCTCATCAGAAACATGCCTTCATCCTGTGCTGATACAGCTGTGAGACATGTCTATATATTAAGTAATGTTTGACCCAGGTCTCTGGTGTACGTGATGGTGTATGTGTGATGTATATTCTCTACCTAATGGCCAGACAAGCGTGTAACCTGTGTGTTAATGTTTCTGAGAGTCTGTCCGGGCCTCTTATGGAGCAGTCCTTGGAGTGTGTTATGTGCCGCCATGGGTGTGTGTGTGTGTGTGTGTGTGACCGTGACCTTAGCACCCAGGTCTTGTTCCCCCAGAGATGCCAGAGAGCTTTCCTGTGTCCACCACTGCAGAGAGTGTGTGAGAGCCTGCAAGTGTTTCTGTGTCAGCGAGATGTGGACGACTGACAATAGACGGAAACAAGACAGATATTGTTAAAGTAGCTCCCTAGGGGACAGAAATAGAGAGAGCAAGAGAGGAAAAAACATAAAATTGCTCTCATCACACACCTATAGAAGGAGCTTGGGGGGTGGGGTGGACTGACCCAGATTTTAAGATATTAAGATATATTTCAACTGTCTTTTTGTGTCCCCATTCTATATTACAAAGCAAGTTGCATACATTAGTAATGCTTTTAGTGTTCTGTGTGTATGTGAATCATTTAAGAGGGATGATCCTGAGTATGGTTATTCAGAGTGTGAAATGAGAGCAGTTGAGCTGAAAGCTTTGATTGGCCGGCTGTTAGCTTGGACCTCTGTATTCAGTACGAATGAATTGATCTGTAATCCCTGCTAGATGTTTGCTTCTGGACATGAGCTGATGGGAAGCACCAGTTCTTTTTTATATATATATAGCTTCAGGTTTTCATCAACATCTGGTTCGAAATTAATGAGAAAATAAATAATCACGGGATGCTTCTGCTCATGGAAAACCTTTAAAAATGAGTGAATCTTGAAATTGTGATATCCAGGCCTGTATAATGAAAAATAATCAAATCATCAGCATTTCTGTAATGAATATATTTTTTTCCCCCTAGATTTTCTGGTAACAAAATTTTATTTGTCAAACGTTATGAAGACCACGAAGAGAGGAAAGTAGTTTTCATTACAAAATAAATAAGTAAATAATAATAAAAATAATAATTTAAAAGAAGATCGACACCTAATATATACAAACCTTTCCCAGCATTTTCTGTACAATAATTTCTTTAAAAAAAAATAACTTAAAAAAACAACAACTGTAAAGGTCATGGAAAAGCAGTGGGAAATCATTGTTTTTAATTTGACCAACTCTTTCTGCAAACTCACACAAACACTGAGATGTTGGCAGTGGATGAAATGTGTATCTTGTTGTACTCGCATGGAGAGAAATAAGTGTGAGCAATTTTTGGTTTCAGATTTTAAAATTTGACAGTACTGGGTCAGATCCTAGGGTCTAAGATGTTAAACTATCATACACAGTGTTATATATTCCATTTTGTTATATACACATTTTTTGTTCAATTGAACAGGTCAAATTTGTGTTGAAGGAAAATACTATATTGAGGTTTTGAATGAAACCATGGATCCTGTTATCACAAAGACTTTCACTTTTCATCCTTGCAGCAGTTGCGATCGAACCTGCGGGAGATGGAGAAGTTGTGTGGGCGGGTCCGCAGTGCTGATGCTGAAGCTCTGGAGAAACTTGTTCAGCCAATCAAAGATCGAGCCTCCACTGCCATTCAGGAGTTCCTCTGGATTCACTCGAATGCAATCAATAGGCCGGATGCTCCAACTATTGGCAAAGACTCTCACAAAACTATCAGCACCGCCTCGGATATGTTGCACAGTATGTGTTTCTGAGAGTGTCTGTGTTTTATCAAGTTATTCATGATGTGTTTTAATGATTATTTTTTTGCATTTTCACTTTCATGTTATGGGTTAGGTGACTGTGATACAGGTGTGCCCGGTTCCCCTGTCACTCAAACACAGCTGCTCCTGCCTGAAATCCCTCCAGAACAGAACGCCGCTGAGTCCTGGGATTCTTTAGCTGAGGTAATACACGCAAACACTTACAAACACATAAATATATTTGAATACAAAGACTTTAAGTGTGTGTGACTGTTGTGGTTTGTTTGTTTAGGACCTACTGGAGCTGAATGGTTTAGTAAATGAGTTCACCACTCTTGTTCATGTAAGTATCACACATCTATGGAAACGATTCATTCTTTGCTTTTTTGGAAGGAAAGAAAGAAAGTAAGAAGGGAGAGACAGCGTGAGACAGAATGTGTGGTATGTGTGTTGATAAAAGATGGTGACCAACACCCTTAGGTTTGGCAGAGCTGTCAGACAAATGGCTTTGTCTCCTAAGAGCCAACAAGGTGGTATTGATCCCAGCAGTGTGTGTGTGATTGAGAAGACATAAAGAGATTGGTGACAGTCTGTCAGCCATGTGTTAACCAGCGAGGATTAATGAGAAGCCATGCGATATAGCAGCCATTATTAGAACAATGAGCAGTTGGAAAACTGGCTGTCTCTCTCTCTCTCAGTCTCAAAGTGATTGTTCACCCAAAAATTACAATTCTGTCATCATTTACTCACCCTCATGTTATTAGAAGCCTGAATGACTTTCTATTTTCAGCAGAAAGCAAAAGAAGATATTTTGAAGAATGTTCGTAACCAAATAGATAGTTTCCCATTGACTTCCATCATATTTTTTGTGCATACAATGGAAGTCAATTGGAACGCAACTGTTTGATTATCAGTTTTCTTCCAAATATCTTCTTTTATGTAGCACCAAAGAAAGAAAATTATACAGGTTTTGGAATGACATGAAGATGAGTAAATGATGACAGAATTTAAATGTTTTGGTGTACTATCCCTTTTAGGGTTGACTAATAGCCCTTGACTAATAGTGAACTTAAGGAAAAATGCTTCAAAAGTACTCCTTTTAATATTAGTATTTTGAGTATGTTTCCTGTCATTCAGCAAGCTCCTTTAAGCTTATTCATGGCTACAAACCAAAAGCTTAATATCAGTAACAGTTGATCTTGACTGTCAGTAATCACTTGACACTCTTGGGGAACGATGATGGGATCTGGATGGTGGTAAGTATAATATGATAGCCAGCCTTATTAGCGCTTGCCTCTCTGTAGAGGACACCCACAGTATAGTTTATTCCGTTAACACTGAGCCAAAGATGAACCCAGGAGGTCTGTGTGTGTGACTGTGTGTTCTCTTGAGTATCCATGCAGCTTGTGAGCAGACGGTGCTGATTATCATCTACTCCTGAGGGGAGGGAGGAGAGAAAAAGAAAGCCATCAATAGCTTTCGTACCCAGTCATTAGTGAGTGTCTTTAAATAGTCTGTTTACAGGGTTAGGTGGTAAGGTGTGTGCGGATCCGGATGACTAATAAATAAATGCTTATAGGATTTTGATTAGTGATGAGTGTTTTGGCTTGTCCTCCACTGATGATGATGAATTGTGCCGTTATTTAACCAACAGAAATAGGACTTAATTGTAGTAGTGAAATTATATTTCACTAAAAACTATTTCAATGGTCTGTCTGTCTGTGTCTCTATCTGTCTATCTGTCTGTCTGTCTGTCTGTCTGTCTATCTATCTATCTATCTATCTATCTATCTATCTATCTATCTATCTGTCTATCTATCTGTCTCTCTCTCTGTCTGTCTGTCTGACTGCCCATCTGTCTGTATGACGCCCATCTGTCTGTCTGTCTGTCTGTAGGGACTGAACCCGTAATCTGTTGATGCCATTGCTGTAGTCAGTTCTGTCTGACGAACATCAGTCGTCTGTCTATATGTATGTCTGTCTGTCTGTCTGTCTTTTTGTTTGTCTGTCTGTCTGTCTGTCTGTATGTTGTTCTGTCTGTCTGTCTGTCTGTATGACTGCCCATCTATCTATCTATCTATCTATCTATCTATCTATCTATCTATCTATCTATTTGTCTATCTGTCCGTCTGTCCGTCCGTATGACTGCCCGTCTGTCTGTCCGTATATCTATCTATCTATCTGACTGTCTGACTGTCTATCTATTATATACAGTATATGACCTGGAATAATGGTTTGCAATTTGAAACATTACTGATTATTATACTTTTATCATTTTCATATCATTCTTACTGATGCTTTCAAGATTGTGTCAATCTTGAAATATCAGCAAAACCTAATCTATGTTACATAACATTTGGTAACATTTAAAGAATTCACAGCAACAATGTCCAGTACATGTCAGAAAACCAAATGTTTAAGTCTGCAAGGCATAAAAACACATACAGGATCAACACATGTAAGATTTAGTGGCAGTGGAGCACTGGTCATATAGAGACAGTGCATCAACTGATCTGAAACTCTCTCACTCTGGCCATAAGCCAACAGGCCATCCTTATTGTTGAGCCCTGAGAAAGCACACTCAAGACACATTTACATACACACAAATTATTTCAAAATGAAGCAGAAGAACACTAACTTTACAGTCGCCATGAGCTGCAGAGAGCAATGCAAGTACAGATTTCTTTTCACACAAACACATGCTACACAGGGGCAGGTGCCAGGCTCATGTAACTGTGCTGGAGAGTTAAAGAAGATTTTTCCAGCCGTCTCTATTGTGTATATGTGTGTGTGTGTTTACGTATGCACTTGTGTGTAGTAGTTACTTAGAGCTCACACTGATTTAGACAGAGAGACAGCTGCCACTCTTTGAATATTTCATAAGCTTCCGACAGACCACCCAGTTACCCCCGACAACCAGCCCCCTTCCATTCACCCTTCTGCCCCAGCACTTAAACCCCCAGCTACCCACTACCAAGATTACTGTGTATGTCTTTGTCTGCTTTTTACTATTTATGAGGTATTTGTATATTTGATGGGATTCAAGAATTATTTATTTATTTTAATTTATTATTTATGTAGTTACTTAATTGGTATTAAAGATTTGTAGCACATATGGGCAGTGGATATGACAGCAGCACTTTCTGCAGTTTGACAGCATAGAAAACTATTTAAACAACATTTCTAAATATTGTACATGCTTAAGTATTATTATACATGGGAGCTTAGCTTTTATTTTTGTAGAAAGTCTAGAACTTTAATTTTTTAATAAACACTTGTATAAAATATATCATTTATATATTGGAGTGTCATATGTATAAAACATACAAAATGTAAAGTTGGAATTTTATAAATAATTTTGTTCTCTGTAATATTTGTTATTATAAAAATGAATTGTCTGTAATTAAATAACGCAGAAGTAGAACGGGTGAAAACAGGAAATTGTGGACCACTTGAAATCTACAGTATATTTCCCACCACTTAGATTTTCTGTTAAATGTAATAAACTAACACTTTACAAGAACATTCTGGAATGCATAACTAATATTGAGCAAGAGATTTGTTGCTTATTTTATTCATTTGTGAAGTAGTTAATAAAATACACATGTTCATTGGTTCATGTTAGTTTAGGTACTTAAAAGAATATTAACAGGTAAAACGTTGATTCAAAATGCATTAGTAATTTTATATATTAAATTTTTTTTATTATACTAAAATTTTTTTTAACTTATAATTTTTTAAAGGTTTTTACTTTTTTAAATCTGTTTTTTTTATTATAAATTCGTATTTTAATGTTTTTAACTTTAACATTTTGTTTTTATTTTAAGTAAGTAAACTTTTTTTTCTTATAATTATATTTTTTAAAGTCATTAACTTTATTTAATATTTTTTAATATTTGTTAACTTTTTTTTTTTGTTTAAATTTTTTTTTTTTTTTTTTAAATATTTTTATTAAATTAGTGTTATTTTTTATTATTTTTAATTATTTTTAGGTATTTTGTGCTTTTGGGGGTGGGATGGGTGGTTTTTTTTTTTTTTTATTTTTTTTTGAAAGTCCTCTCCGCCCCTTTTTTTTGTTTTAAATTCTGGGTGCTTGGGGGTTTTTTTCTTTTTAAGATTACAGTGAATTTATATAGTGTCTAGTTGGTATTATAATGTTAGATCACATACAAATTATCTATAATATATATATTATATATATATATATATATTAGGAGTTTGTATCGAGATGGACAGTCTGTAACGTGATCTTTCTGTCTTAGGCTCAGCAGAGAAAGAGCGACAAGCATGAGGCCAATGTTAGCATAGCAGCCGCTAATGTGGAGGAGGGGACTCGGAGCCTAGGGAAGGTAAGGGGGAGAGGGGACACTCCTGCTAGGGAATCGATTCCACTCTACCCCCCTGCTTCACTCGGCCTACCCCGCCATCAGCCCATTGATCCTCCTCAGAGCGCAAGGAAACCACAATTAAGAGAGAGAAGGGAGAGAGCAGTGGCAATGGTGGCGGAAGGCATGGAGTGGAGAGGGATCGGATCGATGTGTGTTGGTTGGCCCCTCACAGGGAGTCGATGTGTATGTGAGCGCATGGAAGTCTAAAGAGTGTAAAAGAGAGTGATATACTAGACTAGCCAGGCTGTTATTCAAGTTGCTTGCCAACTTTTGACAGAACTGGCTTAAAATGGAGGCCGGCGCGATCGAGGGTTTGTATGTGTTTTATTGATTGAGTCTCAATTGAAATGTTTCTCTTTTTTGGAGTTGAGAGTTAATGCAGTTCTATTGAGCATTTTGTTTGATGCCCGTGTAGAAAGTGGACCCACCTCTGTGATTGATTCGGGAAAAGAAATGAGTGTCCTCGTGGATTGTGGGATCATTTTATGTTGGCCAGACTTGGACTTTTTACGTTAGCAACCTGGGCGGTGCTCTATTGGTAGTGTTGAGTTTGGGGGGGTGGGAAAGGGGGTGGTCAACACACATACACAACACACACGCTAAAGACAGAGATATTCTGACAACACACACAAACACAGAGACAGTCCGTAAAGTGCTGGCTCAGGTGTATACGAATAACATGAGTAACGTCCTCATCTCTAGGGTTGTACACGATACTAGTCGTGTGTTTATTTAACCTTTTTGATTCTGCAGGGGTAGGAGGATGGGTAGTTGGCGGCTAGGTGAGTTAATCTGCTAGCCAGGGATGCCTGGCGAATGCAGGTGCTTGGGGTAACCAGGCCTTGCTGAAGAGATTACGTATGACAGGAACGAAAGTGGCATTGATAGTCAACCCTGCCTTTAAAGTTTTACATATATTCTACGAAAAATTAAATTTGCTTCGTGTGTTCTACCCGTACGTCCCCCGGGCACGCTGGGGGGCTTGATTCGTTGTGCTAATTAAAGAATAATGGCTAAAGGTGTTTTTCTTTTTACCTGATATCAATTAATTTACCAGGTCTGGTTTAATCTGTACACATCCAATTTAATCGTGGCTTTTTTTTCAGATCTCTGATTAATATTGTGCGTGTATTTACATATGACTGCATATGTTTCTGTTTGGCTGTTAACTGGACATGAAAGACTTTATAATTGTTTGGTTATCAGAAAAATAGCACATGAAAAATGTGTGAGTTCAAACACCGTTTTGGGACATTGATGCCACCTAAATGATTCATTTCTCACCTGTTTGATGCTTTCATGCACATTGCATGTGGGTCAGTGACATGAGGCTCATTTGTATTGACTCAAAAATACATACAGAATGCAATTTATACACACAATGAGTTGAACACATCTCTTCTATAATGAGCATGTATTTTATTTTAGAATTTAAATGATTTTTTTAGGCATTGTCAAAAATGTCATGAGGATAATTGTCATGATATAATGAAGAAAAAAAGCATATTTAAAAAAAACATTTTAATTTAATTGTAATTATTGTATGGGGGAATATTTGTTTCCGAAAAATAATCCCGATTGCTGTTTTTAAAAAAACATGAAGATTTTTTATGTAGACAAAAAAAACACAATGAATGAGAGATTTCTAATAATATTAATAATAATTTTTAGAATTAATAATATAAATTAGAATCATGTATAATAATTTGTATTATTGTTGTTTTATTTAATAATTATTGCTTTAATAATTAAATAACTATTATCATAGCTACCGGTAAAAATAATATAATGGTGTTTTCGTTAAAATTTTGTGTAATTTATTTAAATTTTTTTGTTAGTATTGAGGTATTATATAATCTTTCTATTGACAATACAATTGATCATAGAGCTGAGGCCCCCCCCCATGGAGCTGCTGTCGACGAAAGCTTGGGGCCATAGAGTTTAGTGTACCTGATCGTTTCGCTGCGTGCCTTGTCATTACTTGACGGTGGAGTGACGTTGTATATAATTATTGAGCCAAGGATGGAATATAACTAAAAAAAGTAAATGATATATATATGTATGTTGTATATATGTATAGTGCTTTTCTCCACAGGCGGCCCGTTGGAAGCTGGCGGTTTTGCCCGTGGCGGGTGCAGTGGTGGGAGGAGTGCTAGGAGGGATCCGCCTTTGGGAATATTTAGGGGGATTTAAAGTTCGGGTGGGTCGAGGCTGCAGTGGGGGGTTTTCCCGTGGACCTCTGTTGGTTTTGCCTTGGGATTTTTTTTCGCGCAACTATGATAACACGGTTTTCCTTTTTTTTCTTTCTTTTCTTCTTTTCTTCTTAATATTTATCTTAGAGATAAGAAGTATTGACCTGCTTTTAGCACTACAACAGATCTTTTAAAGAGCAACAACAACAGAAGACACCGAACTCAGGACACACTCAAGCACTGGGTTTTGTAGGAGGAGCCGGGTAACACGAGACGGCAGAGTTGGCGACCCACGCGCATTCTGAAATAAACACCAGACGCTCAATGCACATAAAACAACCACAAAGCAGAAATACACTCATACACCAGTGAAACCTGTATGAATACTTTGGACATGCTACAATGACTCTCCCCGTGGAACTTCCTAATTTCCTTTGACGTAACGTCCGCATCTTAATTCTGAGCAAACAAGGCCTTATTCCATCTTCTGACATGCTGTCGATCAGCTGATCGACCTTTGTAGCGGTAATGTTACTGTAGGTGTTAGAGATCATAGATGATTGTTGTATAAGAGTGTGAACTATATAACATTAAGATTTGTTAATGTTATATACTGAGGAAATCCATACTGAGGATTTGCAGAAGGTGACATGGTTCTGTTTACTACAATTATGTAGATTTTTTGTGCTAAAATTGTAAAAGTTATTGCAAAATTCCATGATAAACACTTAAAATGCCCCTGTGCGGTATTGTAACTATGATGGATTTCTTTTTAATTCTGTTCATGGATTATGAGTAGATATAAATGAAACGTTGCACAGTGAGAAACTCAATACACTATGAATGAACAATTAATACATATCATTATCAATGACAAATTATGAAGTTAAAATTATGATACAGTTTCCATAGTCTGTGGAGCTCATTGTGTCCAGACCATGAATACTTATTTTGCCTTAACTTTTGATCAATTAAATATTTCAGACATCTAATAATGTCTCAGGTTGCTAAAAATAAATGAAATTTGAATAACATTAATAAGCCACTGTAATGGTTAATTATTATACAAATGTAATGGTTTGTTTAAATATTATTAATATAACAGAATAGATCTTTATGATCTTTAATACTTACAGCTTAAGGCGTATCACTACACATATAGCAGACAAGTTGAATAAATTATAATTGCACATTGAATAAGAGAATCTGCCTCTTGGGTAATTGCTTGTATGCTGTAATTGTGGAAATACCGATGCTTCATGTATGATTTCTTATGATCTTTTCTGTTTTTCTTAGCAGTTAGCACATCTGATCAAGATGATTCTGATCAACAACTCTCAGGTTTAGATAAAACATAAACTGCTAAACTGGGTTTACCCAGGCTGCTCACACATTTCATGTATCTTTCTATGTGCTGCTGGGGTGGCTGATCGATTTGGGTGAGGTTTCCCTGTAAGGCTTTGATAACACAAGCCTCTGAGAGGCAAATCTAATACTGAAATCAATGCACTGTGAGACCTCCTTCAGCACAAACAACATTTGAATGTTATTTGATTACCAGCAGAAAACAACAATAGCCTTTTATGGTTAATCGACCCTTATTTTAGTTTCACTTGTCAAAAATAGAGAAAAATAAAAAAATTGTCCGTTATCACTCTTTGGTTCTTTTGCATTTTATAGTAGTACTGATTCACACAAAATGGTCTGTAGGAACCACAAGGTCCGCTTTATCAAAAGATTCAGCGCCATTGAAAAGCAGTCTAAAAACCAACTTCTCATAAAAAAAAAAAGTTAAATATGTTTGTTTTTGTCCTGACTGAGATCCGCGGCTGCTGCCCCCAGTCTCAAGCGTTGTTTTTTTGGAGTGAGCAGGGGGATCCCCTCACAAACACGGAGCCGGGTCTGAGACGCACACTGGCCCCCACGCCTTCCTCATAACACAACACACTGGACTTCCCCTACGAAGGGGCGATTTTCCTTTCTTTGAAAGTCTCACATGTGAAAAGCCACCCTGTGCTGTTGATGCACGAGTGAGTAGATGGTGATGAGATATGCATGTGTGCGGCTGGGCTGATTTCGGGGCTTTTCGATGGAAAGTCCCAGGCGACTGACCTGCACACAGCCGAGTGTCAGACACGTTGCACTTTCCATATTCTGTGCGAACACACTCGCGCACTCAAATGGAAAAGATGGCAGGCCATCTGTTGTGCTCTGTGATGCAATCTCCATAGGTGTTGTGATGTCATGGGTTCCTGCTGTGGGCGGGAAGATGTTTCATGACATCAGAGACCCTTTTTCTTGTGTCTCCTTTAAACACCCACTTCAGATCATTTCCATATTACTATAAAGACGTAGCTAAAGATAAAAGTCTTCTTTGATGTCTGAAGATAAGGATGGTGGAGGGGAAACTGTAGTCACATTAGGTCAGCTTTCCTAGAACTGTATAGTTAGAAATAGTTGCAAATATTTCAATTTAGACAGTTTCAAGTTTGTACTCTGTCATTTGCATATTCTTCATATTAAAAGCTGTTTCCCCCACTTTTAAATACCATAATTGTGGCCTAAATATCTGTCTGCTGTTATAAAAAAAGTACTTGAAACATTAAACTAAATGTATAGCATTTAGAGGCAAATTTCTATTACTGAGCAGGTTATTAGGTTAGATCATATTTTAAAGGGATAGTTCACCCCAAAACTGAAAAATTCGCGTATTCTCATTTTTTTTGTACTCACCCTCTTGTCGTTCCAAACCTGTATGACTTTTTCCTCTGTTTCCTGGGGGATCACACCAAATACAATACGTATCTGTCCTTTGTCTTTTATGCTTCACAGAAGAAAGTAAGTCATACAGGTTTGAACAACATGGTGTGGAAATGAATTCAGCATTTTTGGGTGAACTGTAACAACTTAGTAAGTAACTTTATGAACAGGCTACTGAAAACTGAATATACCTGCATTTTAAGTGGATGGCAGTTTTATTTTAGTACTATTTATATACTATAATGTATTAAATGAGTTGTTTTATATTTTCATGTTTGAGATAAATATATATATATATATATATGTGTGTGTGTGTATTTATTCATTTATTTGAGTAATTTTAGTACTTCAACTAATTTATTTCAGTTAGTTGCCAAGGCAAAATTTTGTTATTTGATGACTTTTTTTTTTACATCTAATATTTAGATTTTATTTAATTTCAGCTTTATTTCGGTTACCAAAAGTGAATTTAATAGTTTTAGTTAACAATAACACTGATGGACAGTAGGTCATTTTAAATCTTTTCAAAAGCGTAATCAGTTCATTTTTCAAAGAAGCCACTTATGAGTGGCAATAATTCTTCAAATAGTTTTTGAAACTGCAGCCTGAATCTAGTTGTTTATGATTAAAGTAGCAGATGTTGCTGCATGCACTCTTTAGGTAGGGTCTGTTAGCTCTGTCAGTGACATTTGGATGATACTGCTGCCCCCATACTCTCAGAAAGACAGCGAGAAAAATTTAAAATTGCTTCTTTATCTTGTCACTGGTACAGTAAGGCACTAATATGAATGTTGATAGGTTACAAAAATGTACCTTTGAGGATACTGCCCTAGTGACAAGCTGTTGTACCCGTTAATGTATGATTTCTGCAGTACATTGAGTACATACTGTCTGTTTATGCAACCTGTTGACTTTGGGACATACATAGTTTTGTTACACTAAGATCAAATGTCTACTGACAAATTTTAAGAAAACATGACTGATTAAATCAGGCCTTTTTGAGAAATTACATCCTTTGTGCAACATTAGGCTCACTTTATCTTAATCCTAAAAACTTTTTTTTTTTAAATCACAGTTTAGTCATCTGGGTCTGCCACAGTTTGAAGGGGTAGCCCACTGTTGGTGGACAGATGGAGTATGAAGTGCTCACAAGGCAATATTTTGTCTTTGTGACACCGCTTCCCAACTTTAGATCACGAAGACCGAACATTTGGATTAAAATGCACAATATTTTAGGTCAAGGATAGTCTGTACGACAATAAAAATTCTGTTAGTAAATCATTACTCACCCTTGTGTTATTCCAAACCTGTATGCGGAATAAAAAAGACAATTTGAAGAATGTTGGTAACCAAACATTACCATTGGCTTCCAATGTACAGACAGAAAGTACAATGGAAGTCAGTAGGAACTCAAACCAACATTCTTCAAAATATCTTTCTTACACACGGATTAAAAAAAAATCATACAATCTGAACAAAAACAACAAAAAAAAAACCCCCCCGTTTGGTGGAACGGCATGAGGGTGAGTAAATTTTCATTTTTCGCCGGACTATACCTTTAAGATGATTGACAGTAATGTACACAGGAAGAGCTGTGTACTTAACATCGATATTTGATTGGAGTTGTTCTTGCCTTAACGACAACATTAATATCTTTTTACTCTTACTTTCTTTAAAATGATAGTTTTAAAGAGTAAGTTCACCCAAAAATGAAAATTATGTCATTAAAGGCTTCATAAAACAATAAACCTGGTGCCATTTTGGAGAATATCTGCTGAGAATGATGCAACTGTGTCACGCGGCTATTGTTGTTCATTCGAATCGAAGCGCAAACAACGTAGGAAACAGATACGGCGTGACGCAGCTGACATAGAACAGCATACGTTGTTTACGTCCATCTGATATTCTCCAAAATGGCACCAGGTGATGCGGAGGAGACGAATTGTTGAATAAAGGCGTTTTTTTTTTTGCGCACCCAAAAGTATTCTCATAGCTAGTCTAACTTGCGGATAACATGATGTCATGGATTATTACAGAATACTTGTAAGTTTCTGGACTTGGGAAACATGTCATGTTGACGTGCGTATGAGGGTCAGACAGTCTGTAGATTCCATCAACAATATTTTAAATTGTGTTCCGAAGATGAACGGAAGGTCTTACGGGTTTTGAAACGACATGAGGGTGAGTAATTTAATGACAGAATTTCCATTTTTGGGAGAACTATCCCTTTAAATACAGCACATAGGTGACTAGAAAGTGCAAAGTAGAAAAAAAAATGTGAAACCCACTTCATGAAACAGACAACATAGAATCTTGTAAAATGTTTTTTAATTTACTTTAATTTTTTTGGTTTCCTTGTCCCCTCTGAGATGACAGATTTACAAATAATCCCCACCCCTCTAAACCCGACCCCCACATAACCTTACCACTCACCTGGTGGAATGGGATGATATGAGACTAGCGAGTCTGGATCTTAGCGAGCGTGAATTTAAACAAGTCTGGAACAGTACAGTACATACGAATACAGACTAATAAGCACATGTAATGTACATGTGCACATACTCACACACGCACATACATACACACACACACACACACACACACACCGGGCGCGCTCTGTTGAGGACTGGAGTGAAACACCACGGGTTGACTGCAGGTTTGTTCTTTTTTTCCCCATGATTCCACTTGCCGGCACTTAAGATCCATAAGAAACTCAATTTGCGTTCCCAACAAAGAGGGCCACCAATGTACCAATGTTTTTCTACAAAAAAAGGGACTTGGGTAGACAAAAATGTAGGCCAAAAAGAAAAAGAAAAAAAAAAATCATGTTTTTAATTTAGACAAGACCCACAGAGCACAAACATATTTACAAGCTCCAAAAACAAAAGTAAAAACGCTCTTCATTCCCCACCCCAAAAAGGCTCAGGGGTTCACCTTCTCACTTTTTTTTATCTAAAATAAAAATTATGAAAATAGACATTGCGCAGGCAGCGGCAGTGCCAGGTAGGCACCTGCTGACTGCTGGGTTCTGGGTTGGGTCTCGATGCGGTTGTGACATCACAGCTCGTCCCGGTCCCTGAGGATGGTGTAGCGCGTCTCACTGGGGGCCAATTTCTGGAAGGAACTCTCTGGGGGAATCTGGCCATTGCTTTTCTCTATTACTCCGGTGGAACCACACACACACGCCACTAAACAAACAGGCGAATAATTAACCACAAATCACCTGGATCTGTAAAGTGACTGTTTATACAGTCATAATACCGAGACCACAGATAGACGGATGCGTTCCTGTCAGCAGAGGCCACCGGGTTCATTCTGCTGCACACATTAAAATGTCAGCACGTGCATTTCATTGTCATATTCTTAATTAATGTAAGCCTGCATTAATTAGTTTAGATGAACACATTCTTTTCAGAGATTTGGACCAGGAAGTGTGCTGAACTCACAAACTGAGTAAAGTGCCTGTCGTAATGGGGTACTTTAATGAGCCGAAAAGTGGACAACACTGATTTTGAGCAAAATGTCATCTTGACATGTACAGGCCAAACAGAAGCTGATTATTAACTAACATCGCATAATGATGTGCTGTTACATGCAATCTGTAATTTGTTAACAATGGAACGTAAAATTACAAGCAGTGATAATAGTATAAAGTGTAGTTTTACACTACCATTCAAAAGTTTGGGGTCAGTATTTTTTTTTTTAATTAATAATAATAATAAGTTTATTTATTTAGAACATTTACTTATTCAAGGATGGCATAAATGAATGTTTTATTATACAAGGATGAATTAAATTGATAAAAAAAAAAAAAGTGAAGACCTTTAACATTGTTACAAATATTTTATTTTGTTCAAGATTGATAATAAAAATGTTTCTTGAGCACCAAATCAGCATATTAGAATGATATATGAAGTGTCATGTGACACTGAAGACTGGAGTATTGGCTGATGAAAATTCAGCTTTGCCATCACAAGAATAACTTAGAATTTAAATACAAGTATATTTAAAATAGAAAACAAACAAACAAACAAACAAAAAACACTTAAATACCAAAAAAAAATATATATATATATAAAAAATATATAAAAGGCACACATTATTATTGTGTCCAAGTTTTATGCCCAATTTCTAGCACAAACTGAAAAAGCATTAAATAAAAAATATGATGGCAAGTTCAACACAAAGCAATTCCATGCAAAAGCTGTGGTGAACTCTGACCTGTCCTGGAGTGCTGTCTGTGGGGTCTGGGCCGTGATGGAACTCTCTGTGCAACTTTCCCGAGTGCAGGTCCAATACAAACTGCCTCAGCTTTCCTGGAACCCTGTTCATACACATAAGGCATCATGAAACGGTCCAAAAAACAAACAACAACACGAGCAGCATCATTGATTTAATGAGTGAACAGATAAGACCCAGAGAGGGCCGACAGTCTCCAAAACCACCGCATTTTAACAAGATAATGACATCATCTGTACTGCCCCAGACGCCACCGACCCCCTGGACAATCAGCTGTATCAAAGACTGACGAGAGGCAGGCTGATAAGGCCCTTATTGGATAATAGGACATACAGAGTGCTTAATAAAATAAGGCATGCGCTGAATTATGATACTTTGTCATATATGGCCTCTGGGGTGTCATAAATAATTATGATGCTGTAATAAACTAGTAATAGCATAGTTATAAACCTATGAAAACTAAGCTACTATGTTCATCCACATTACAACTATCATGCAGGTGTTGCTAAATTAATTGGCATAACTGGCTGAGAGATGAAGCTCAAAGCCCATTCTCTATCACTCACTCAGTATGTGTTTCTGTGGGGCCAAAGTCTACAATCGTTTAATTGGTAGGTGTCTGGAACAAGAGATAACCTGCAGAGAGGAGGCTGAAAGAATCTCTGCAATAAATACACACGGACAAGTACAATACTTACGCGAGGTCGCTGAACTCTGGGAAGACATACATGTGGCGGAAGCTATCAATGGCAATGACAGGGCAGTCGGCGGGGGTCTTCTGAATGTGCAGTAGAGGGTGCCGGAACTTATCGCAATCGGCATGAAGAAAATTGATAGAACCTGAGAGAAAAGGTCAATTTAGATGTGTTATAGATACTGTGTCTAAACATCATTTTTGGCCATCTAATTAGTTCTGTGCAAAACACATTTTCAAAACAGACTAGTTATTGGGTTACCTGAATGATTCATTAATTAATTGGTCGATCTTAAAGGGATACTTCCCCTAAAAATGAATACACTCATCTTTTACTCACCCACATGCCATCCCAGATGTACATGACTTTCTTTCTTCAATTGAACACATATATTTGTAGAAAACAAGTAATCCATTATTATATATTTCATATAATGCAAGTGTACATGACCTCCGAAGCTGATGCTTTAAAAACCACCGCTTTCACAATGAGCTTACATCATACTTCACAACATGCTGCAGTTACGTTAAGTGTATGCACGTATGAAGAGAAGGGTCTGGTTGTAGACATGCACTTGCACTCTCAGACACCTGCACTTTCACAAGTGACATCACTTGAACACGTTCACTTTTTTCCTTTTCTTTTTTTTAAATTGAATCTCTCAACATTTGACAAAAGAAGCCAGGTGGTGAAGACAAGAAAAAGAACATTTTACATTTTACAAAATTATAATGCCACCTGCGACGTCACTTGCAATCGACACAAATTGTGCGTGTTGCCAATGGAGACCAGACACTGTGGTGGTTAAACGATTAAAACTAATTTAGTACCATAACGTACAGGGGTCCTGCAAGTCACCTGTAGGAGAAAAAGACAAGACCCTTCAAATCTTTGGCCACAGTCTCTCGTTAAGCATTTTCCTCCCGTAGAAAACCATAAACACTTAAAATGGCTTAATGTATTAAGATAGTACTATTAAAAGATCAAATTCGATATACAGTTTATTAATATTATTTATGTATATGTTGTTTTTTCCGCAAAACGTGGCATAATGTGGCATAACGGACTAAGATGAAAAAGACCAAACTCAATATGCTCCTCTACATTATTAATATACATAACTAATATGTACAGGCAAGCAGGTGGCCAGAATAAACGCAACTGGCAAAGTTTTGTGGTAAGCATTTTTCCATATTGAATAAAATGTCTACAGCCTTTTTATATCACTGTCTTCATCCATTAAGCTACATTATGTGTTACATTTATAATGATTTTCCATGGGAGGAAAACGTTTAATGTGCAATTTAATGCACTGCGTTCTGAGCTCATCTGCTTGCTTGTACGGATTTGGTCCTTTTAATATCACTTTCTTACTGCATTTCTTAAGCAGTTCATATTGGCTGGTCCTGTTATGTTTGCATCAACAATAAGACTTATACTGAATTTGGTCTTTATCATTTTAGTCCCATTATGCCACATTAAGCTTTTTGCTGTATGGGAGGAAAAGTGAAAGTTTGTGCATTGTGTTCATATACTGGCCATCTGCTTGCCTTGTGGTACATTATATTAATAAACTGTATATCGAATTTGATCTTTTAATGCCACTGGCTTAATACATTAAGCCATATTAGGTGTTTATGGTTTTCCAGTGGAGGAAAACTCTTAATGAGAGACTTTGCGCATTCTGTTCATCTTCTGCTGTTCTGTGGCCACAGATTTGCGGGTTTTGTCTTTTTCTCCTACAAATGTAATTGTTTCTTTTTTCTTGTCTTCACCACCTGGCTACTTCTGTAAAACTTTAAGAGATTAAATAAAATAAAATAAAAAGATTGCAAGCAGCGCAGGTGTCTGAGAGTGCAAGTGCATGTCTGCAGCCAGACCTATTGCGAATGACAGTTGCCTGGAAATGATAGCTTATTTGTTTAAGAAGGTCCAATACACTTACATTATATGGGGTCACAGGAGAAATATTAATTCATCTGAAGAAACCAAGTCATATACATCTGGAATGGCATGAGGGTAAGTACACGATGAGAGAACTTTCCTTTTTTGATGGCGTATCCCATTAAAGAAGGCCATGATAAAATGGCAGACTGACTAAATTAATCTTCAAAATCATTCTCTAGCATAGGTGGCACTTTTAGAACAGCAGAAATACTCTGAAATTAAAATGTTAGATCATACCAAATGTTCACACCGAAGTACAACATACAAACTACCGGTGCCAGGGGTCTCTATGATCTGCTTTGGCTTACAGTGCTTTTGGGAAATGCAGTGCTGAACTGAAAAGCAATGTTGATGGCATGAGCTGGTAAGAGAAAACCTGCGATACATGACTCAATGGCCAAAGTGGATACATTTAAAGATGCAAGTTCTCTGAATGGGTTTTATTAATTCTCATAGTTTGCATCCCTGCACATGAGCGGTATCTAACCCATGAAATATGAAAAATGACCCGCCCATGACCCTTTCTCATCCCTATGCATACCCTTTTCACTGATAAGCTGGCGAGCCACTTCTTGCTGAAATTTCTCCAGACTATCCGTGTCGTCCTTCTGATGGAAGAGGATCAGGAATGGGATGCCCTCCTCAGTCAGTTCCTTTACACACACACACACAAAACAATTCTAATCACAGTCGAACACAGGCAAGCAGAGTGATACAGTATTAGCACTGAAGGAACGTCGCTCTGATTTGAGGGCCACAACTAAATGCGGTCTAATGAGTTTTGAGAATGTGTAGGATGTTTGGGTGAAGTGCAGTTGGGCAGAGGTGGGTCAGTGGAGCAGATTGTGGAGAATCGGCCCTATCACCAAGCAACACAGACCGAAGTTATTCAAAACATGTGGTCAAGTAAATCAAAGAAAAAACCCACACCCACTAAAGGACATGGCATGCGGATGACTTTAAAACACAAACACACTTGAAACGTACACAGTCAGATGTGCTCAAGTGTGGGAAAAGTACACTGAGGGGGAGGGGACTTTTCTTATGCAAATGATGAATTCGTTGTTCGACTGTTAGATGTACACAAATAGCAAATGCGGACAAAAAGTACACGCACTACCTCTTATACACAAACAAAAAGATATTTTGAGAAAGGAAAGCATACTTCTCCATTTTCAAATGTGATTTCTCTGACTAGCGGCACACACTTGTCCTGTGTCCATGCGTAGCTGAGGTCAAAATTTGTGAGTGAACCCATGTAGACCATGTCAGGAGCATTCTCTCCCATTGGCTTATAAATAATGTTATCACCACTGAACCGCTCAGGCTTAGAAACATCCCTGTAAAAAATTAGAAAAGACTAGACAAAATGAGGTACAATTATGACTGGCTTGAATTAAGGTAAGACACTACAGGTGAATAGGGTAAACCATTTTAACTAGTAAATATCACCATACTTCCTCAGTTGATTAGTCACAGTATATTAAGACAACTTTTATACTACAAGTTTTCTCTAATGTTATGTGTAAATATGCAAACAATGCATTATCTATCTATCGTTTGCATAAATCTCATCAAAAATCTGAATCACAGTGCAGGGGAAAAACTCATTTTAAGAAAACAGCCTTTAAAAGATATGAATTGAAATTGAAATCTACAGACATAAAAAGATAAAGTGTACACTTAAATGTTTATTTTGGATGTTTTCTTTCCACTAGCCTGAAAGATGTGTTATGTTATGGAAGCAAAATAGCCCAAAATCTCAAAACTGAGTACTGCCTGTAGTGTCATTCCTTAAAGAAATAGTTCACCCAAACTGAAATTGTTGTCATTATTTATTCTAGCACTATATTCAACATTTTAAACCTATACATTATTTTTTTGGTGGAATACAAAATGACTAAACAAAACCATTTAGCCACCAAAAAGGACTGAACAGCACCATTAAGGAACCATAAAAGTAGTTCATTTGATTTGTTGATCATATTTCATGTCTTCTGAAGCCATACCGTCACTCACAACTGTACTGTTGTTGTATGGAAAAGGGCTGTGTGAATACTTAAAAATGGTCTTTCTATGTTCCGCTGAAAAAATATTTGCACACAGGTTTGACATAACATGAAGATGAGTAAATGATGAAAGAATTTTTATCTTTTATCCCTTTCGAGGCCCAAGGGACCGGGACTTCCAGTGTCATTTCGCTGGAAGATCGAGTTATGACAAATTAATAAAAAATAAAACCGGAAACATATGCATGGGTGAATCGTTCATAATAAGATCAATAACATGCATTTAGAAAACAGATTCTGTGAATTATCATGTCAGGCTGACTTTAAGTATCTTAAGAGCTTCTCTTACCCAAAAGCTGCCAGGAAAACACAGTCATCTCTCAGGATGTTGGCCACTTTCTCATAAGTACGGTAATTGGCGGAGTCCCTTTTTTCAAAGTAACCAATGATGGTGCGTCTACTCCTCTGAAACAGAAGGAAGGACATTAAGATGACACAGCAATCATTCTTAGTCACTGTACCTAAAAAAAACTTTGGTAGATATTTTAAATGTGCTACAGAAAACGGGATAGTATTGTGATTGGGAAACACTCACATCTACAGTGCTGATTTCCTCCAGATTTTCTATCTCTTTGATTGGATCCACTTTCTGCTGGCGGATAAAATCAGCGATGGCGGTCACTGACCTTTGACCTCTGTATTCTCGCTTCATCATCATCCCATTCCTGAACAGCTTCAGTGTGGGGTATTTGCTTATCCTGTAGCGCTGGGCTATATCAGCTATCAGGGGAAACATAAAAATATATCTATAACTCTTTTATATTGGCTCCACCACAGTTCAAAAGTTTGAGGTCGGTAAGATTTTGTTTAAGTTTACCATGTCTGCATTTATTTGATCAGAGATACAGTAAAAACAGTAATATTGTGAAATATTATTCAACGTTTTCTATTATATTTAAAATAGAATTTATTCCTGTGATGCAAAGCTGAATTTTCAGCATAATTACTCCAGTCTTCAGTGTCACATGATCCTTAAGAAACCATTTGAATATGCTCAATTGCTGCTCAAGAAGCATTTCTTTTTATTATTATTATTAGAGCTCAACCGATATGGGTTTTTTTGGGGCCATACCGAATTTATTTTTATTTTTTTTTTAAAAAGCCTGATATTATATATTGGCCGATATTCTTTGTGTATATTATAGTACAGTACCAGTCAAAAGTTTGGACACTTTCCCATTCGTGTGTACAAACATTTGACTAGTACTATATACAGAATACAGTATATACATAAACAGAAAATATATACATAAACACATTTTTTTGCAATGAAAACTCAAATGTGGTGATCAAACACTTATAATGACGTGACAAAGATATGTAATGATGGAGGCAGGGTATTTAACAATTTAACAATAAACTTTATTCAAAATGAGTCTGACATCAGTGCACTGAACAGTAAAGTTGAAGTTTATTCAACTTTAATTCAATTCAATTCCATTCAACTTTATTTCCGTTGAAGTTTATTTCACTTCGGAAAATTAATTCACGGATTTGCGCTACTGTCTTCAAACACAGACAAAACTTACTAGAGAAGCGTGAAGTGGGACATAATATACCTCTGTAAATAAATATAAATTGACGTCTCGAGCACTTTAATGCCCTTTGAATGCAACGTGTACGTTCCCTTAGAACTGGAATCATGTCATGTTAAGTCCACTTCGCGGGGCACTTACGGTCGAATATGACGACGCTTGAATGCTGCTGCCTGAACAAGAGACCTCCTTACTGAAGTGAAAGTGTTGGCTGGTGTCACTGTCTCGCGAAGGCGCCGGCGAATCTCCACCAAATTCGGGGATCCCTTCAACTCGAGGAGCCTCTTGAACGCCACCCTCCGAGTATCAGAGCCCACGGGGGGATCGATTGATCGGTCGGCGCCGGACCGCAAATTTAACCACCTGTAACTCCCGATCCCCGGGGGCTATCGACGCAGGGGTGGTCTCATTCAAAAGAGGGCCTCAATACGTACACTCGATTCGCGTTCGAGAGGGTTCCTCGAGCTGAAGGGATCCCCCGAATTTGGTGCGGATCCGCCCCGCCGTTACGGCGATATGGCCGTTCAAAATTTCAATGGTTTTCCATAGACTTAAGCTTTAAAGCTTTTCATCCAGGTCGCCAGTAGCAAACAATGGAGCGCTCTCTGCTGGACAAACTAAGTAATTACACCATTTCAAGCATTTTATCTGCGTTATATGCTCTGTAAATAAAATGTCATACGCGGCATATCTCGGATCCCGTTATATCGGCGACAGGCTCATATCGGACGATAATATCAGCTAAACGATATATTGGTCGGGCTCTAATTATTATCATTGTTGAAAACAGCTGTGCTGCTTAATGTTTTGTACCACTGGATACTGATTTTTTGGGGGGGGGATTCTCTGATGAATAGAAAGAACAGCATTTATGTGAAATAAAAATGTTTCGTAACACACATCCACTCGTGTATGTCATTTTTGATCAATCTGTTTCATCATCAATGAATAAAAGTACTACCACCTTTAAAAAAATCTTACTGGCCCCACGCTTTTGAATGGAAGTGTTTATAGATGTCATTTGAACATCTGAAATTGTTTTTAAATCAATGAAAACCAACAGAATGAGGCAGCAAGTTTTAGGACCCAAATGTAAAAGAACACTTCAACCTTGGAGATGCTTTGCTCTTTGGAGAAAAAAAATATAGGTCAATACATGAATATTTTGTTCTTTAAGTTATGAGAGGGAAAGACTAAAAGGTCAGAGGTCGGTTTCATTTTAAAGAGAAAGATGGACTCAAGTCAAAGTACAGAGCAAAAAAAGAGCTGAAGAGAGATAAAAAAGGGAAAGAACTAAAGAAAGTAGAGAAAAGAGAAAGAGAGAAGGCAAGAAAGAAAGAGGAAGGGGCCGAGACATGAAAGTCAACCGATGTGGGGGGTAAATCGGCTGGAATCAGTCATGCGCACACACACCCACACTGTGGGGTATCTTTGAGCCACCTTGACTTCACAGAAGATGCAGTTCTGTCATTAAACCATCAAACACTTTACAAGACATCAATAATTCTGTTTAATTTGCTTCATCTCAAAGGCTAAACCGATGTGTGTGTGTAAATGTATATAAACTCACAGTGCTGGTCACAGTCCACCCGGGCAAACACCACCTGTGTAGCGTCTGGATATTCCTCCCGCACTATATTCGATGCCTCCTCAAAGATGGGGTGGAGCATTTGACTGAAACGACACCTGTGGAAAATACACACACAAAAAAATGAGCTCAGTACAGGATACAGATACTTTAAATTACGAGATGCTAGTGCAAGTTTTTCTTTTCTAGAGGGATATTTCAGGTCGGATCATTCCATGTAATAAGCTGTACAATAAAATAAGCCAGGCATAAGATAAGCCTCTGCAAGTTTATACGAGATCCCTCTACTTTGCATTTTGTTTAAAGTGTATATTTCAGATCCTATAAATGCTCACAATTTCTTTAAAAATGTTTTTGGTTTTTATTCACTTTTTGACCATTTTACTCTTTTAAATGGTATAAAAAATATATTTTTAAACAGTGGCATGAATAATAAATAATAATATATTACTATTAGTACTACTTAGGAAAACATAAATGCTACAATTTATTTGAAAAATAGTTTTTGTCATTATACCATTTTAAATGGTTTTGTTGTATAAAAAATACATTTAAGTAGAAATATTTTACCAATATCCCATGTAGTCTCTTAATTAGTAATGAACGATGATTGATCAATAAAGGTATTTGAATAATAATAATATAATTTAGGGGTGTAACAGGATATTGTGTCAAAATATATCGCAATGCGAAAATGCAATAATATGTATCATGGATGGCGACAATACGTATTGTGTGTAGTTCACCCAAAAATGAAATATTAGACATTCCATGTTTATTAAATGTATTATTAATACATTTTTAAAAAACTATCATAATTCAGTGTTTTTAGCTAAGCAGAATCAGGAATATTTCTATTCTGGTTAATGAACACTACTTTTGGCTAACTGTATATTATACATCGTAGAAGTAATAATCAAAGAAACCTTACCATTTTAACTAAGTACTGTGTTGTGATCTCAGTACTGTGTATCAAACTGAATCGTGTATGGTTACAAGCCTAATGCTTTTTGGTATATCATCATCCTCAACTTCATGTCATCTACCCATATGGGGAACTCTCAATACCCTTTCTAACAAACACACATCTGGAACACTCACCAGTCTGCATAGAAGTTAACTAGAGCCACCCCTGCATTGTCTGTGGAGAGAAACGTGTGGTTTAATTTTATTTGATCTACTACAATGACAAAGCGCCATTTGATAACTCACTCCCACATGCACGACACAGGTGCAGTAAACTGTCTGATTGAAACTACTGATGAAACTCACTAAGGATGTCATCGATGTTTCCAGCATCCAGGCTGGTGATCTCTCCTCTTCCTGGAGTATATAGACCCGTTACCTGCCAACAACAGAGGTGGTTCATTGGTAAAAGGTTAATGTGTGCATGTCAGTAGTTACAGTGATAAATCATTATCTTTGGACAGTCATATTGATAATCTATAATCTCTCTTACAAAAATCACCAGCTTTAATGCAGGGTCCAAAATGAATACTAGGCAAGCCCTCAGTTAAGAACAAAAATGTTATAGGTTAAGTTGAATTATAAGAATGATAATCTGATCTTCCGGTGTAAGTGATGTAAGCGATTCAAATGTAAAGGTCTATCAAACATCTGAGACTCATGCATCTTTTAACAACCTCCACTTAATTTACCACCATAACTTTGTTTAGAATGCCCAATTTTTTTTTCTTTTGCAGAACTCTGTGACCTGTGAAATATTCCTCGTATTAAGTCAACAATACGGAAATATGGGGAACAAAATCGTTTTCACTCTTGCAAGGTTACTCCTTTCTTACGAATAAATAAACAGGTATTTTCTTATTTTATAAAACAAAAGTAAACAAACAAACAAACAATTATTGCACATGCACCTGTAAACACTAACAGTTTACAAGCAGTAAACAATTAAGGTCAAAAGGTTTTGATATTGACCCCCGTTTTGTTCAGGGATTCATTATTTAATTTCTGTCAACCAAATATCTGTGAAACTTGCTCCGTTTATGTCTCGGTTGTTGAATGTTTTTATGTTCATACAAATAGAACTGAGCAAAGTACCAAGAAGGTTCATATATGTGTAGAACAGACTAAGAAGGAAACTGATGATTACCTATTTATTCTAATAACATCACCATCAAATTACTAGCATTAAACACAACACATTTGCAAATGGGAAAAGTCAGACTAGGATGTTGTTTATTTGAATGACAAACAGGAAAACTGATGCTATCAGTACAGGCAAAATCATTAAAGATCTAACACGTCATTCATAGCTAAACATTTCTGAGAGATGGGATATTAATTGACAAATGGAAAGTGAATCTTTGTGGACCTGTTTTTGTTTGTAAAGCTCATTTGAAGAGTGCTACTCCATCGCTACCTCTACTGAATTGTACTCCATCTTAATTATCTATCATATATTATATTTAATTATCTATCAGATCAATTATTTTATGGATTTACCACTGGACTCTTAGATTAATGATTAAACTCTAGTGTCTAGTAACTAAAAGAATATAATATCATAGAATTAAGTCTCTTTATCAACAATAGATGTTTCACCAAGAAAACCTTTTTAAACAAATCATTTTCTATTTCTCCAACTTCTTGTTTTTTTTTCAAAAGGCCCCTTTAATAGGAAAGTAAGGAAATAGGAAAGTACATTTAGGCCTCACTGTTACTTAGTAACAGTGAAAACTGATAAATTCCCATGATCTAATCTAACTGTGATCATGTAAAATAACCGTGATCATTGTGTACTTTAAATCCAATCACATAATACACTCAAATAAGAGATTTTGATAAAAGTACAGAAAAGCTAAAACATTTTTAAATAAAGCCTGTCATATCATTGGTCTGGGTGATTGTACACACGCAATATACTACTAAATTTATATAATAATACTACTATAACACATCAATATTTAATTTATATTTAATATATACTAAGATTATAGTATATATTATTTATATTTAATAATATAAAAGCAGTATGCATTATATATTAGGGCTGTCAATTGATTAAAATATTTAATTGCGATTAATCGCACGATAGTCATGAGTTAACTCATGATTAATCACAACTCAATCGCACATTTTCATCTGTTCTAAATGTACCTTAAATTAATACTGCTCAAGTTTTTAATACTCTAATCAACATGGACGTTAGGGTTGGGCCGATATACGATGCCATCATTCAACGCCGATGGCTGACAGACATCACGATGTTGAGCCGGCATCGTGATCCCCCCCCCCATACCCCCCGCAATCCGCTGCATCCAAATTCCGTTTTCGGAAAGGAAATGTAATGTACTTACCTAACCCTAAGGGAATACATAGCTAGAAGATGGGAGGAGAAAAAATATTTCAATACCTTTCTCTCGCAATATATCACATTGGTCATATACTTATATAAATTGCGGCACAGGGAGCACTACAATAATATGAGGGCATTGAACGCTTTCGAATGCACGCTCTCATTTTACTTTCACTTCGGGATTCGGGGATCACACGGACTCTATACTACGGACCAGTACTGCCGCTACCACACATTTTACACTATTAGATATTTGTCAGTGGTGCTCAGTATCTGCAAATCATTCGCCATTTGTCCTAGCAGTCATCTCTTTACTCTGTGTATGTGGTAAGTGAACTTTCATGTACCCCCCCAATGCCATCGTCCATCACAATGTTTCACTGTAGACATCATCGGATGCCAATTTGGTAGACATCGCCCAACCCTTATGGATGTGGACCAATATGGATGCTTTATACAAATGTATGTTAATTATTAGTGAAACCATACTCAACAGAGCATAAAGAATTCAGATACAGGTTTTCACAAAAACAAAACGTTTTTTAAACCATTTTTTAAGAATTGAATCAAAAGTCAAAGTATCAATTGTATATTATTCCAAACAAAGTATCATAATTAATTAAATAAAAATATAACTAATATTACTGTCTTATTGTTTAGATTTTTAGAAGGCACATTAGCTTCTTATTGATCCACTGGTTCACATTTACAACTGTGTGTTTGCTGCATAAAAACATGGGTGGATGTTCGCATCTGGGAAAATGCAAATTCATTCTCTGCCAGCAGATGACGCTGTCAGAACGGCAGAAATATAGCGGTTTCTCCGAGTGTAAACAAAGCAGCAGCAGCTGAGTTTGAAACATGCAGCGCTCATTTTTATTCAATGAAATCATCGCCTTTTGAAGTTAAATGGGCACATTAAGCCATATTGCAATTCTTGTCTTTCCGTCCCCAAATTTACCACCTCTTGAAATCATAATTAAGACTTTCTTGTAGCCTACCATTTAAGACTTTTATGGTCTTAAATTACTAACTAAATTTAAGACTTTTTAAGGACCCACAGAAACCCTGAAACAGAAAATGTGTGCTGCATTAATCACGTGTTAATAAAATTAGTGCCGTTAAAATGAGTTTGTGTTAATGCGTTATTAACGTGCTAATTTTGACAGCCTTAATATACACTACCGCTCAAAAGTTTGGGATCAGTAAGACTTAATAATAATACATTATAATAAATCAGTATATTAGAATGATTTCTGAAGGATCATGTGCCACTTTATACTGGAGTAATGGCTGATGGAAATTCAGCTTTGCATCACTGAAATAAATTATATTTTAAAAGTATATTAAAATAGAAACCATTATTTTATATTGTAATAACATTTTGCAAGATTACTGTTTTTTTCTGTATTTTTGATCAAATAAATGCAGCCTTGATGAGCATAAGAGACTTCTTTAAAAACATTACAAGTCTTACTGATCCCAAACTTTTGAGTGGTAGTGTATATATTCACATGCATGCGTATTTGTTTATTTTTATATTAGAATGTTTGTTTACTAAAACTTAACAGAAATGTTACATTATATTTGTTTACAATTTCACTTCATAAATGGTGTCTTAAGATGAGTGTCTACCACTGTAACTGACATGAGAAAAACAATTAATTTGCCAATCATAACAATTAATTGCAGCAAGTTGCATAATTAGTCTGGTGTTAGTCTGGCTGATTCTAGGTGGTATGAATAATCTAACAAATAAATGTTTTGTGTTATTACTCTGAAATGATCACATCACTACCAAAGTTCATTGAAGCCAAGTAACGTGGCTATCTAACATATGTGATAAACCCAATAGAGACCATGAACAGGGTTTGATAATGCCACGTGTTAAAGAGGCTGGCTGGATGGATGAGTCTGCTGTTGCTACATTTCATTACATCCTGTTTGACTCACTGTGTCAAAGATAGTCTGATGACGGGTATAAACCTATATGACGGACACCTTCTTCCCTCCTTAAATAAACACTGAGAAACAAACTTACTTGACTTGACAAGTGAAAAACACTGAACGGCAAGACAACGGCAAATTATAAAATGCAGACCTCCTCACACTAGTGTAGTGTCTTAAAGACCATGATCAAATAAGACTATTTTAAGAAAAAAACGCTCAGACTAAAATAATATCAAACACACACACTGAGACATATGTGATCCTCCTCAACAAAACTGGCATCTGCTAAACAACACTGCCTAAATTCAATAGCTAATCTCTATGAGAACTTAAGTCTCCAACTGTCACAACACAGCCACAGAAACAAAACAAACACACGGCTCCACATGGGATGATCTCAACTGCTCAGATCACAAAGTACAAAATCACAGCTAGACCCAACATATGGCATGATTTTCGGTAAACAAATTTGGTCACATGCATATCCATTCTTAATGAGATTCATCACAAGGACTTTCCCAGCTCTAATATGGGGAGTTTCTACTCAGATAAACAAACGAAGGTTTGATCAGCAGGTTCTACATCTAAATTCACATTTTTCACATCCTGAAGTTCCTGAGTATTTTTCTATTGTATGCTGCAGTCTCAGTTCATGGGTAAAACACAGGGCTGGTGAAAGAATTAAGGCCCATTCACACAAAAAACGATAACTATATTAGTGTCCACACCAACAGACAATATAATTCTTTTTATTATTATCGCTCGCTACAGATTATCTGCCGCTTTAAACGCTTGAGCTCTTTAAAGTTGGATGATTCCAATTTTTATCATTTATCAGCTGAAAAAAGAAAAATTGCTCTGACAATGATTCCAACTATATTGTTCCAGCTGTGGTGTGGACTTCACGATTCTCACAGAATAAAATCTATATAGTTTTCGTCCTTGGAGGGAACGGGTTATGCTTCACCAATGTAAACATTTTGATTTCTGTTATGCAAAAATGACTTTTATTTAAAGGCATGAAATGAAAATCCACCCACTTTCTAAATGCATGTTATAAATATTCTTCTTTTTGGTAATCTGTTACACTCAAGTGTACATCACAATATGGAAGAAATGATCTGTCGCTACTTATGTTTTATTGTAACCTTCAATATGTCATCAAAGTAATGTTATGTAGCTAGCTGACATTTGTGAGAATGACTTGTGATAACCCTGGAAACATAGGTTAAAATAGGCTGAAATCATAAACAAATCTGTAAGGCTTCACACTGTATCAGGCAAAAGTGGGTTTATGTATTTATTGCCATCATGAAGTTGCTTTGAAACAATATCAGAGTGAGGAACAAACTATATCACACGACACAAGTATGCACTGTGACGGGATTACAAGCATTTTCACTTATGCTATTGAAATGATTAATAAAACACTGAAAGAAGCTCTTAGAGGTCAATCTCAAGCTAACTACCTCTGCTCTGGGGTGATATATATTACTTTCACAAAGGAAAACAAGACCAAATAACATAATATATGAGCATGAACCAGTATGCTGGCCCTGATCAAATTCAATCGAAGAGAAATCAAAAGCTTGTTCAAATGTACCACACTTGGCAGCAAAGATACCGCTGCTGTGGTTTTCACATCATGCTGTGCTGAGCGGAGCAGCGCGGGTCACTTCCGGGTTGACAGCCAATAGGATTCGGCCACAACAGAGAAGTTCTCCAACCGGTTTCTTCTCTGTAAAGTCGGATGAAATGAATCCCAAAATATCCCTCTTTACTTTACTTTACTATAAAGATCACTGTTGAAACCTGAAAACTGTATGGCTCCTATTGTTAAAAACCGATTTCAAGTGCTTAATTCATTTGTTAAAGGACTTTCCCCAAACTTGCGTTGTGAGTGACATGGTGCCATATTCATCCAAAACTCCTATATTTGCGTCATTATCTACACTAGGGAGCTAAACTCTCCTGACCCTTTCAACGCTGTATTTGAAACTGCTAAAAATAAAGGCTGTATGATTGAATGACCCTTAGTTTGCTTGCAAACACTCTAAATGGCCATGCAAGTTGGCGTGTTTATGTGCAAGTGTGGTTGTGCATTAAATGGGAATAGTTGGCCAACAGAGTATAAACTCTCAAAACGTCCCATACTTGCAGCTGCATCATTACTACAAGTCCTGTAACTCTAATAGCTGGTTAGCCACACTAGCCAGCTGTTTAGCCCTTTCTGTAGCTAACCTACATTCATCATAGGCCATTAGACCCAATGTTCAGAAATTACATAGTAAAAGTCAACCGTTGTTCCAAATCTGAAGACCTCATAATCATCACCCGTTAATTACCGATGTAAATCAAGAGCATCACATCCAAGTCCATAAAACCCCTTCCAATAGCTAGCGTTATATGAGCTAGCTATCCGAAGTAAACCTGCGAAAAGTGTTACTGATAGAGCGCGCGATTACTCAGCCACATACCAGCAGAAGGGTGAAGTAGCGCAGTTCGGGAGCGGGTATTATTGATGATAGTTTCATTGTATAGTGGTGTTGGTTGAGGTTTCGATGTTGTTGGATCTTGCAAGTCTCTCGACACCACCTCCTTCTCCTCTGCTGCAGGAAACGGGCAGTATTTACGGCCAGGACTATGGGAACTGGGATTCCGGGTTTTAGAGAATTGTGGGAACTGTAGTTTCTTATTGGGAAGGGGGTCGTTCAGTCAACTAAATTCTGTTCATTAAAAACTACAAATCCCTTTAAAGACCGTATGGTGAGAATGGGACCTATCGTATTTGTAGTTTTATTTACCTATGTGCCCAGATGTGTTTGCGGTCTCAAGATATTTTGGAGTATCATTGCCCAAGAGCGGGGATGAAGTTCAGAAAAGTATGAAAACTGCGAAAACACTGCAGTGCGTTGGAAAAGTTTGTAATGTTTGAAGTCAGAGATGGAAGTATCAGATTAAATGTGTTTCACCTTGAATGTGGTAAGTTGCATCATCGTTTCCCCAACTCTATAAGGGGGATTTTATAGTATTTAGCAATCAAGCTAAAATGCAAACACATTCAAAGTTATACATTATTCTTTGTATGAATCACTGACACAGCTGCTTGTTGTTGTAGAAGTATTATAGCAGTTATGTAACTATGTTTGCATTTGTTAAAATTGTTTAATTATTTGCATCTTGGACACAAAGCGTTGGTGAAGATGTCAGTGAATACTGCAGCTGATTCATATACTTTACTTTGTTTTAGTGATTTATCTACCAATCCAAACCCACCACGTGCAACCTAAATAAACAAACTGTAAAAATAGTTATTCAGGCACTGTGTGCATTAGTTTGAAAAAAGTGTATGAGCTGGTTGAATGGTTTCTTATTGTTGTACAGTTTTTGATTCTATTTGTTTTATATATGCATATGCATATGCATATACAATGTCTCAAATTGAGCTCAGATTTGCTAAGGTACCAGTGTTCGAGATATCATTATGAACTAAAACAAATGTCATTAATTTCTCTCAAAATGTAAATATTAGAGCTTTGTTATCCAGATTAAGCATAATAGTGTCACTAATTTGTGCCTGTTATGATTTCTTCTGAATGGCTTTAAGAGAAAAATGTGAGATAAAGTTATTTAAATTACACACAACAGAGAACTTCCATTCAATTTCAATTATGTTTTTCAGTTAAGTTTGTCAACTATTCACTGCATATATTTAACAGGGTGTGCATCAACAGACTACCAGGATGTGTTAATAAAAATAAATATATAGATTAAATTTCTATTAATCTTATAATATTATATTACATAGCTGTCAGCTGTAAGTAGTTAAAAAAATAAAATGTCAATGTGTCAAAAAGTCAATGTGGGCTATAGTTTCTTGCAAGACTCCAGTGTTGTTTGTCCATTTATGTCAGTCCACTCCTGTAAGTCGGCCTTGGCATAGAGCACTGGTAATGTTTGGCACAGTAGGTCAGAGCAGGTGGTTTGTGCTCTGTGTGTGAGTGATCCGCTCTCTCTCCTGCAGAACGCTAGATCAGAGCTGCTAGGGGGATCTGTGGCTACGCCAAGCCCAGCAAGGCTTCACTTAGCTGGGTAACATCTGCTGAGACCTCCCCTGCCTCCTGGACTTCACCATCATGGTAAGAGTCAGAATGAGTATTGTATCAGTTTGAATATTGTATTACATATTAGGAGTTTTAAAAGTATACTTAAATTTTTTTTGTTATATAATATTGGCATAATAGTTTTGCTAATTTTATTAATAAGAAACTTTGCTGAGAGTAGAAGCTCGCATATAACTGACACGTTAATGCCTTTAGAGATTTCCAAGCTAAAAATTACTCTTTTTAAATATTTTGTCACATTAACAAGACGCATTTCACACAGTAAAATAGCAGGTGTGAATGTAAAAAGCTGTTACTTAAAAGGTATACCAGAACCAGAAGATTTCAGCTTTTGGCAAATTTCACTTATCAGCTATAATTTGTAATTTGGGTATTCTCATTCTAAATCAGATACATATTTTTCTCACATAAGTTACTTCATTATATATGTTTATTTTTCTTAATATGAAAACTCCCCTTCTCTCCTTCTATCTTTCTCTCTCTCTAAATATATATACATGTGTGTGTGTGAGTGTGTGTGCCACTTTAGTCTGACCCTTCTGGGCCTTTACCCTCAGCGTGTACAGTATGAATGAGAACAATCTATTCAAAGGCCTCCATGTTGAATTTGACCCTTATATTAATATTTAATGAAGTGAATGTTTCTGAGGGAGGTTTGGCTCTCCCCGGGGTTAAGTGAGCTGTTAATAATTGATGATGTGCTGATATTTATGGTTCTTTGAGCGTGTTAATAGAATAATGTACTTACTGACTGCACGGATAGAATAATACAGTTAACGCGTGTGTTTTGCGAATAATGTAATTAGCATGTGTTCAAGAGGTCATCGCTGAGGGAGACAGCACACAGATACACACATCTACATGATCTGTTATGTTGAGGGGCCGCAGTATGTGTCAGTCATTGCGTTCTAACCTTATAAACACCCAACTGATTCAAATCTTGTTTCATCTTTTTCATTTCCGCTGTCTCTCTCTCTTCTTCTCATTTCCCCCCTCTCTCGCTCTCTCTCTCTCATTGATTTTCTGTTTGTTTTTCAATCACATTATTTCCCGCGCACAGCGGTGTAGCCAGCGGCTAAATGGCCCCTCTCCTACTAATTGGACGTTTAATTAGATCACAGATTTGGCCCAATTAGTCGCTGTAGGGAGGAGAGGGGATAGCCTGAGGGGCTGTGTGTGTGTCTGTGTGCATGTTTATGTGAGTAGATGGTGAAGAGAGAAAGCAAGGAACGGAGATACAGAGAAGGGGGAGCGTGAGAGAAAGAACGGGAGGGTGGAAAAGAGATATCGCTCTCTAGGCTGCCTCATTAGAGATGTCAGAAAGGGTCTGCTATAATACTTCCCCCTCACTATGAGTCTGACCCCCAAGAGACCTATCAGAGCAACACAGCCCAAGTGTGCTTCGGGGACTCAGACCGTGCCGTTTCTCAGTCTTCGGATCAGTTCAAATCACTGCTGTCCTACCTTAGAGAGCCACCACCAGCCTGTTTATCAGTGACTACTGCCATTTTTTTTTGAGATGGCACTGTATTTTTTGTACTAAAAGTTAAGTACAAATTATCATATCAAATAGGCAGCATAACATTTGCCTCCCATCAGCTCATTGTGGTCTCATAGAGTTCCTAAAGCATGGTGTAAATGATAGGGAGTGCCTCCACATCAATGTGATTGGCTGATTACGCTGCCAGTGAGATGATGGCCATGAAATGCATAGCAGTTGGACTCATTCAGGCCATCTTTGGCCACGTAACCTGCTCGGTTGTGACATTACTACTTTCAGTAACATTTGAATTTTAATAACTCGAATCTCAAAATGACTATTTTATTTGACTATAAGACTATTAATAATAGCAAAGCAGCAGTAAGTACCAAATGAAGTATATAAATACAAAATATTCTTTAACTATGCTTTTTACTGTATTATTGTAAATATTATTTCATTATATTTTAAATACCAATTGATGTGACCTATTATAAAAATATATAATAAATAATAAAATTTAAAATAAATTAAAGTAATATGCTTATGATATAATGCAGATAGGGGACTCCAAAAGTCCATTCACACCACTCATACAGACTTTTATTTGTGAATTGTGATTATATTAGTATTGAATAATAATAATAACACTAATAATATGTTTTATTTATATAGTGCCTTTCTCACACTCAAAGTGCTAGAGTACAATATAAAAAGTGAACAAAACAATAAACAGTATAATACTAAACTAATAAAATCAAAACAATTCCATTTCCAAGTCAATGCACAGGAATAAACAAAGTGGATTGATTGTTATAAATAATATTTAAAATATGAGTTTCTTTCTAATTTCTTGATTTATACTCATGAATTATGTAGAAATCTGTTTATGGTAGAATGTGACTGAACAATAAAAGCCAATGCATACAGTTGTTTTATTTTAATATCGAAATTGAATAGAAAGTGATTTGTTTGTAATTGTTTGTGTGTGTGTGTGTTTGTATGCACATAACTCTTAAATGCACATCCTTTCACCACTTATTTTCCTGCATTTATGTGCAGTATGGTATACATCTTAGATGTCACACATGTTAGACGGTGCGTATTATTTAATTTTGTTTTTTAACATGTTTTTGTTGTGACTGACATCTTTGGAACTACATAATTGCATTACATTGCCCATTGGAAGCCACACCTCCTTCACCAGAGGGGCTCATTTGTCGCTTGGCATAATGGGAAACCACGGCTAATGAGACACAAGGTGATCATGTCAGTCAAGAGCAAGACACACTACGGATGGCATCCGCAGGGATGCTTGCATGCATTCACAGCTCGGAGCCCTTTCTCCTTAGAGAAAGTATGGAGGATTTGCCCTCTGGGCATTAGATGAAAGGACCGATGTCTCTCAGCGAGATACTTGGAAGGGATTTGGGGAAAAAAAGCTGTGTTTTTGGAAAGCGAGAGGATGATGTGAATCATACAGATCTGCTATTGCAATGCCAGATACTGCTTTACTGACAAATGTCCACACAGCTCAACTTCTGACCCTGTTGTGGTTTGTTCTTCATTATTCTGTCTTTTTTCTTCTTCTCTGTCTCTCTTTCTTCCTAAATCCTGACTCAGCTGGTTGTTCAATAAGATGCTGGTGGGGAGTCATTTGGCTGGGCTAGACGAGCTGGATGCTTGCCCCCCCACACACACACACACACACACACACATTTAAGATGAAGTGCTCTCCTTTTTGTGCACATTGCATGAATCCTTAATGTGTTCCAGAGTTTCAATGGAAAAATTAAAATCTAAATCAGTTATTTTGTGCCTCTATAACAAATATTCGTTCACTTTGTCTGAAACTTTATTTTAAACTAATAATTATAAAAGTTCTAGTTCAAGGTAAAAAAAATAATGACAGATGTATTTAAAAAAAAAAAAAATTATTAGTTTAAATGTTATTTAATTGAATTATTAGCTAGTTGAGATAATTTGCACTTGAATTTGAAGTTGTAATATTCTACAATAGCAAAGTTTGCTAATTAAATTTGTCAAAAAGAGTATGCACCATTCAAATGATCATCAATATAATGCCACTCTAATTTACAATTGATTTCATCTCTCCATTTTTTAAAATTGATTTAAAAACATATTAACATTTAACATTCACAAAATTACCAGCTTCTTTTTAACCAAGTCTGAATCCCTTTTATTTCACGTTTGAGAGAAAGTCGTTTGATTTGTATGCCAGGCATTTTTGTTGTTAAGCCCCAGTGTGTGTTTGCATGTATGTGTGCGTCCTAGTCTGGAGGAAATTGAGGAAAGCTTGTGGTTGATATGAGCGAAGCCTCCATAAAAACCTTCTTTCATGGAAAATCACTTCCCACGCAATCACACTACCGTGCAGTCGGACACAAACACGCTCGAAAATACACAGATAGAGCTCTTCCCTCACATGCACACCTTTCTCAAAGGCACCCCCCTGCTGACTTTTTTCCACATTGTGATTCCAAAAGCAGACTGTGTGTGTGTGTGTGTGCGCGCGCGGTTTTTTGTGATGTCTGATTTCCTTCGTTAAACTACGTGGAATCATATAAAGCTGAATTACAGTGTATCGGAGAGCATTTAAAGGCTTTAATCAGAACATACACGCACAAACACACATGCTACTGAAGTAGTTGTAACTCTTAGTAGTTTTATGAGTCTGCATTAACTAACCCCAATTACCCTCTCATGAGGTGCGTGAGAACAGAGCGGCTAATTAGTTGTGTGTGTGTGACGGGAAAGAATGGCAAAGAAAAAGGGAATTGCATGAATGGGTTATAGCGCTCATTGAAAAAGACATTTCTGCCGTCATAAACACGCTTCACACACATTTAGTGTGGATTTGTGTATGTAATTGATTTTTTTTTTTTATATTTTGCAATATTGATGAGCATGAATAAGAGATGAGTTGGGCAGGGTATGTCCCAGTGGGGGATTTGCCCCCTCCCTGCTACTTCCTGTATGAGGATTACCCAGCATTCCGGCTGAACCACTGCGAGTGGATGTAATGGTTGGTTTGGTCACCATTCAAAGCTCATTTCAGAAAGAGTGAGTTTAGATTCAAGCCCTATAATCGTGATGTTTGGCCTCTGTGTGAGCACAGTGCATGACTGCTGATGTGTGTGTGTGTGTGTGTGTGTGCACCAGGCGATGCTGCTCCCCCAGAATCCATCTCAGGTGCATGCGTCTGCTGTGAATGGAGACAAGAACACCTTACAGAGACTGATCACAGGTATCACACATATCCCAGTGCTCATAATGCTCTTCACTATGTATTCCATGTAAGGCTGTGCGATATATACAGCACCATTTAAATGTTTGTGATCAGTAGGTTTTTGAAAGAAGTTTCTTATGCTCACCAAAGCTGCATTTATCTGATCAAAAATACAGTAAAAACAGTAATATGAATAATACAAGTAATATGTGAAATATATTTTATATGTATTTATTCCTGTGATGGCAAAGCTGAATTTAGTGATTCATTGTCACATGATTCTTCAGAAATCATTCTAATAAGTGAATTGTTTTTAAAAAAAAATGTTGAAAACGTTTTTTTTTTTTTTAGGATTCTTTGATGAATAAAGAAGAAAGTTCCAACGCAAGGCCATGTTTATTTGAAAATATCAGGAATGTAAGGGTACTTTGATTAATGTATGTATGATAAATATTAATGAATAAAATACTAGATTATACGTTACTGATAAAGTATTAATTTATGGGGAAAAAACGTACTGATTACAGATTTGATGGTAGTGTATATTTTCCTTCTTTTGTGCTATTCAGTTGACATTCATTTGAAATCGTTAAGAACTGTCTTTTCTTAACAAACCGTCCTTGTACAAAGTACATTCAAAATTTTTAATACTGGAATTAAATGCCGTGAAAACCTCGTTAACAAAAAAAAATCTAAATTAAATATAATTTGAATTTGAAAGAATAATATTTATTAATTTTAATTTATATACATAATACTTTTGAAGAATGTGCTAAAGACCTTACTTCTGGACCACTGAAGTACATTCTTGAATATAAATATATTCTCTGACATATTACATCTGCCATGTTGTATTGTTCTCAGACCTGGAAGTTTTTTTTTATTTTTTTAAACGTATGATGTACTAAGTACAACCACGTAGATAATTTATTTGGGTACCAACAAGTACCATTTAGCAATTTATGGGGGGAAAAAATCTGTAAAAGACCCTGCTTGGCACACAATCCTCATATTTTCAATTCCAATGGCCTTATGGGACAGGAAAGTGTAGGTTGGTTCACGCTTCACAATCCTTAAAGATGCAGTACATCACCTGGGTAGCATAAATGGTGGCGTTCCTTGTAAACTTAAGAACCACACAAAAAGCCCATTAAATTCATTGCGGTGTTGCTTAGTTTTATATCGCCAGGAAAATCATCATGAATATACTGTTAATATTCAATATATCACTCACCCATATTTCCTTATATATATTAAAGAGAGATTTCAGTAATAGGTTAAGGTTGACTAGGGTTATGTATAGACTTGTGCCGGTATTCGGTAATGCGATATATCACGGTAATGAATATGCACGAATATCGTGGGCACTTCTAAATACCGTGAAAAATTATATATTACAAATTATTCAGAATTATGAATGCATTTTCAGTTACTGGCCCATCCACTGGTCCCAAAATGCGAACACATGTATGCTGCGGGAAAGGACGCGCCCGTGCGCCACTCTGAGGTAAAGGAGCCCGAACGAGAAGCACATAGCGGAACATGAAAGCGCACTTTCACTCTGACAGCAGTGGCGCCTTAAAACTGCAGAAATAATAATAATAATAATAATAACAGTAGCTGCACTACTTTCTGTTTTGAAACGGGGTTTAAAATGAATTTAAACGCTATAGATTTGTGTATTTGCTATGATGGTCATCACAGCGCCAAATACTTAAATAATTAGACTTAATAGGCTATTTACTTTCAAACTTTTTTTACATTTTAATCTGGACTACAACATGCCCTAGATATTGTTTGAAAGTGTTTTGATTCTTTATTGTTCGGTCACACTTTACATTAGGGCTTCATTAGTTAACATTAGTTAATTCATTAGTTAACATAAACTGCCAATGAAAAATTCTTCCAAACATCCATTAATCTTAAGTAATTCCAATATTTAATAACAAGATTTTAATCCAAAATTGCAACTGTGTTATTAAATCAGCTAACATGAACTAAGAATTGTATTTTTTAACAAAGAATAATAACTTCTGTAGCAAATGTAGCTATTGCTCATTGATGTTAATACATTAACTAAGGTTAACTAATGAGATAACATTGTAAAGTGTTACTTATTGGTCTTAATAATTCTTTTGCACTTTAATCTGTGTAAAACTTTTAACTTTATACATTTTTCTGTATTGCTTTATTGTATTTAAATGTTCAGTTATTTTTGTTATAAGAAAAAAGTTATTAAACCTGTTATACTGTATTATGACAACACTTTTTTAAAACTAAATTTAAATATCGTGATAATACCGTATACCGTGATAAAAGCATTAGCAATTAATCGCAACATGAAAATTTGATACCGGCATATCACTAGATATGTATGTGTGTGTGCTTTGTGTCTGCAGCAGAGTCGGTCTGCGGGACAGTGAGGTCAGTTCGGCCGGACTCCTTGGAGATTAGTGTGCTGTCCGAGCTGGACTGTGAAGAGGTGCTACTTCAGGCCAGCGCAAGACTGTACAACAAGACTGACCACAGTCAGAGGACTGCACGGCACCCTGCAGCACAGAAGGTGACACACACACACACACACACACACACAGCTGTCTGTCTCTGAGCTGACCCTGATTCTGATAGTCACTTACAAAGGGTTGGTGTTGTTAGGGTTTACTGCCCTCTAGTGTTTGTGGTGTTGACACATTTCTCCTAAAGATTTGAATATGAGAGCGCTTGTATGTGTGTTGCCTTATTTTGACTTAATAAACGGGACAGTTTGAATGAGACAAGAGAAGAGGATTGAAAAGCAGAGCACAGTGGAGAGGAAAGGAGAAGAGTGTGAGGAGAGGAAGACAGGGAGGAACGGAATTGATGGTTAACACTCTGACATCTAGATCAATAAGAGCTGTAGCTCAGGGATTAACACTCTAATTGGGCTGGGAATAGAGACTGAGAACCCTGACACACACACACACGAGGGCTCTCCCCAGAATGTTTTACACTGGAGCTAAGGAGGCCTGGGAGGATACTTGATGAGAGGGGAGGGCTGCTCACACTCAGACACATTTCAGACCCTTTAGATGGATAAACAGCCGTCTCTACTCCAAAATCGTGGCCCAAAAATAATGTCCCTGGGTGACACAAAGCACTTTCTTCATCACTTTATTTCATTATTTTGCTGACTTTGGATGCTTTGTCATTTTTGTAAAATGCAGATGAAGTATAGATAATAGGTCAATCTATTGGAAAGTAGTGGCAGATGTTTTTTCTGTGTGGTGATGTACATCCAAGTTAAACAGATTTTTGCACAAGAAAATAGTTGGGTAGGGACTTGGTTCTATCCATCAGCTGTTGGTTGGATGGAGGCAGATCTGAATGCAAGCTTGAGTTTGAATTTAAGATAGGGGCAGGGTTTAAGCGGACGAAATTATTAGAGAAGTCCAGTATACATCACCAGAGAGAAGTCTGTCAATTCACTGGAAGACTGAGATTACTTTTTAATTAAAAATATCGAGGTCTAAAAAATGTTTAAAATGAAACGTATGCATGATTGAATTATTCACAGTAAGATAAATATAATGCATTTAGACAATAGATGGAGCAAATTTTCATTTCATGCTGTCTTTAAAGGTGAAATATGTCATTTATTTCTAGAGACAGTAAGTTAATTTGTAAAAGTAATGATTTTGTCAGTCAGGCTTTCCCCCCAAATACTCCCTCTGTCTGCCATTGGTTGGGCAAACAGATAGTGTCACCTAAAATCATGCCAGTGTTGCTGTGTTGAGCTGGTTGGGATATTTTGGCAATGTTTTGAAAATGTGAAAATCAAAATTTTTTTCTTTTTCTTTTACAAACTGCTCAGAGGACGAGCAAATACATTGGATATTAAGTTATGGAATCCCAAATAGGAGTACGTTTTCTTCCATAGAAAAAAATTACAAACTTCAACTGAATTGAAATCATGTTCTAGTTGTATTTTTGATCAAAATCAATAATATTGGGAAGTATAACTACAATTTACAAATTAAAAATTACAAAGCTGAATTTTCTGCAGCCATTACTCCAGTCTTCAGTGTCACATTTTCTTGGGCAAGTGAACTCACAAATAGCTGCCTTTTCATATTAAGTTATGATATCCCAGATATGAGAAAGCATATGAAGCATATGGTACACTGGAGTAAATCTAACTGAACTGAAATCATAGTTTTAGAAGGATTTTGGACCTTGACTGAAGCCAGATTTAAATTGGGAAAATAAATTATATTTTAAATGGTTGTGAGTTTACAGGTGTTGTCCGATTCATGAATGAATGACTCTTACAAGCCGTCTCTTTTAATGGATCAGTCAAATAGACTCAACAACTTAAGTGTTAGTGTTTTCAATAAGTCTTCACAGGTGCCCTAATGACTTGGCCACAGCTCTGACTGAATTATAGTTAAATAGTGTAGTAAATTGTTTTGAAAGCATAACAATTTAGAGTAAATGGATTGCTATTCATCCTTGGGAGTTGGGACTGTGATCTATTAGTTTGTGACCCTCCATTCCTTACAAACAGACAAAAATAGCTTGTTGTTGATTGTTTTTTGTTGTTGTTTTTTTTGCATGTACACATGCTTTTCAGGCCAACGCGCGCTTCATGAAACTCTTACTGTCGCGCCTCGCAGATTGGCGGTTAAAGGATCTGGAAGAAATGACTCCATTGCACCTGGCAACCCGAAACTCGAGTTCCAAACCTCTGTCTCTGCTCCTCAAGCACATGGCACCTGGTGAGGTGGACACACAGGACAGGAATAAGGTGCCAAACGCAGATACACACACTACACATGCTCACAAACTCGTCAGCTTATCTATAGATGGCTTGGGTGGGGATCAGGGGTGAATATGAGGTTAGTTGGTGTGTGTGTATGTGTTTGTGGTTGTATATATGTTGTAAAGCAGCAGGGGGACTCTGCACCCTCTGATGTTGCTCTGGAGGATATGAGCTCTGTTTAAATTGTCTAATAAAATATATATTTCAGTGCTGCTGCGAGAGCTTGCCAGGCGCCTACAAGGCTCAGGGTCTCATCGCAGTGTTAACCTTATGTGTGTGTGAAGTGACAATCACACACTCGCTGCATGCCAAAGATGTCTTCCACGAATCGCAGAGAGAATACAGACCAACCCAATTTGACAACAAAGACAGTATGCATGGACAATAAGCCTGTTTCAACCTCAGAATGAAAAACAAAGCAGATAGTTATAAGATAACTCTTAAAGTAAGAAATAAATTCACAATTATGAAAAAAATCGCAGTTACAAGAAACAAAGTCACATTTATAGTAGGGCTGGGCGATATGACGATATTATCGTATATCGACGATGTCTCGTAAGTATCGCGATTGTTGATGTCAACAGTCAGGTAACAGACGATTATCGACATTATTGGGAAAAAATGACAACTGCTAAAACCTGTCATGTTGTAAAATATTTTACATACCCATAGTCACCATACAGGTCTTTTTGCATGCAAGAATGAAATAATTTAGTAGGAGGGTTGGGCATCGAAAATCTATTGACAATTTCGGGAAATCAGATCAGAGGCTAAGGTCCGGAATTCAATTACGCTTATTAAAAATTATCCATTCGATTCTGTTCTCGATTTCTGGTTGCGATTTTATTGGATTTCAAAAGATTCCCATGCAAGAAGCGAAGTCGAATACAGTTAAAACAGTAATATAGTGAAATATTATTACAATTTACAATAACTGTTTTCAGGTTAATTGTTGTACAATATAAAATTTTTAAAATCTTGGAGACTCCACTATTTTTGAATATAGGCTCATTTTCCAACTCCCCTAGGAGTTAAACAGTTGAGTTTTACCGTTAATCGAATCCATTCAGCCGATCTCCGGGACTGGCGTAGCAATTTTAGCTGTAGCTTAGCATAGATCAATTAATCTGATTAGACCGTTAGCATCTCGCTCAAAAATGACCAAAGAGTTTCTATATTTTCCTATTTAAACCTTGAATCTTCTGTAGTTACATCATGTACTAAGACAGACGGAAAATTAAAACTGTGATTTTCTAGGCCGATATGGCTAAGAACTATACTCTCATTCCAGCATAATAATCAAGGAACTTTGCAGCCGTACCATGGGTGCAGCAGGCGCAAATGATATTACGCAGCGCCTGAAAATAGACTTATTGGAAGTTACCTAGCTGGGGACTATTTTGTTGCATAGATTCAATGATATATGCTAAGTACGCTAAACGTGCTACGCCCGACAGAGATCGGGGAATGGATTCGAAAACGGTAAAACTCACCTGTTTAACTCCAGGGGAGTTGGAAAATGAGCCTATTTTCAAAAAATATTGGAGTGTTCCTTTAATTTATCAATGTTGAAAAACAGTGCGTAGTATTTTTGTGGAAACCAAGGTAGGCCAGGTTTTATTTTAAATCTTACGTTTTTTCTAACTTTAAACGTCTTTGTCAATGTGTCTTACAATAAAAACTTATTTATATAAAATTGTATTTAATTATTATATTATATATCTATATAAAGAGAGAGAGAATAATTTAGAAATAAACAAGACCATACAGACTTGATGAAACTGGAAAGTTTTATAATGGTCGGCACGGCTGTTGTACTTTACTGTAATATTACTGTATGAGCTATAATACAAGTAATAATAACAGCTATAGTACTATATTTAGGATTAGTAAACACAGAAGCGTTAGAGTAGATAAGCTGATATGTGCTGGTCACAACAAAGCAAAAGGGAGGTAGGAGAAATGCGTATATGGGCCCCGTGCTTTCTTGGGAAACACTGCTATCAACTGCTCCAGATTACCAGACCACATGCAGCTTTATTCACTTTGTCTCCAATTACTGTAAACATTCACCCCAGTTTACTTTCCGATGATCTACGCACATACAGCGACTCTTTAGATACACCGACATTTAAAATCTCATTCCACAGACAAACTGCTCAAAGCTACCAGGGTTATTAAGGCTCCTGTTTTAAATCAGTATTCTTTGTGTGTGTGTGTGTGTATGGTTGTGATTACGCTAACATATCAGTGCTTCCATTGAGTCACATAAGGGAGTTTTGTTTGCAGGCCTTTATCCGTCTGTTGGTTTTGCATTAATTTGATAAGCAGAATCGTGATTTCTCGTGATGAGGCTTGTTTTGTGGCCAGATGCAGAAATAGCTCATCTAGTCTTCGTCTTCACTTTCCACATTGGCTGTTTGTGTGTTTTGTGGCTGGGGAAACTTGAGTGATGGATGAAGAGAAAAGGGTGTTAGGTATTCTTTTGGATTTCGGAATCAAACTGCAGAGCAGACGGTTTTTGTGGTGAAGCTGTTTGAGCCAGATGTTTAGCTGGTAAAGCTTGTTAAAAAGCTGGAGACCAGCATAAATTTACATGTAATAATTAAGCAGACACTTCATCTAAAGTGACTCACAAATGAGCAAAAGCTCAAGCAATTTATCAGACAGTAGCCAAAAATATTAGCATTACTGGGAAGGATGGATTGTGGCCAGGAGTCTTGAGCTGAGAGGGCCAAAGTAGCCTGACACACACAAAAAAGTGTGCCATTGGAAATCTACAACTAATATAGATAGACGAACACTGATTTTATGTGTACAGCTGAGATTGCAAACCTACATCAATTCACATTTGCAAAATAAAAATCTGGATTTACGAGAAAGTTGTGTGTAGATATATATTATATGAGAAAGTATATAACATATAATTGTAAGTTTAATTTAAAATTTTACATTTAATAAGCATTTAAGTTTAAATTCATTTACATTTTCAGTTTCAACTTAAAGTTGTAATTGTTTACATTTTAAAATCTTACATTTTATTTTAAAGTTATAATGCATAAAGTTTTAATTAATTTAAATGTTAGATTTTCCTTTTACGCTTCGGTTTTACTCAAAATAAATTTAAATAAATTTAGTAAATTTAAATTTTGCTTTTAATTTAAAGGTTTATGTATACATTTAAGTTTAAATTCAGTACAATTGGTTTGAATTTGTTCAACTTTTGGTCATTTAATTTTAATTGTATCTTGCATTAAACAAGTTATAACGTTATTTATAAAAATGGAAAGTTTATGTTGTTAAAATTTTCAATTTTACAAGTAATGTAAAAAAATACAATACTTGTAATGTATTGTTTTAAATCTGATTTAAGTGAAAAAATTAAGTACATAATCAGCGATTTCAATTATGACGTTCGGGAACGACATTCTGGGAAAGGTTGCACTTGCGGAACTCCTGCCATTCTACATATTGCAGTTCCAGATTTACCTTGTTCTGTCTGGTCTATGAGGGAATATTTGGGCTAATTATTCTGTTTTAGCACATAATAGAGGGTAGTACCACCGCTCTGCTAAACACATTTTACCAAAAATCAGCAAGAAAAGTGTAAAAAAATACACCCATATCTACGTAATAGAACTGTGGTATTAATTGTGCATAAGAAGAATTTGACCATCCTAAACCGAGGGTCGCACTGGCTGATAGTTGATGGTGAGTGATATGATTAAAGAGCGAATGTCAGCCTCTTTTATTTTGCTCTGAAAAGCTCCATATTGTTAGTTCTTGATTGCAGGTCATGGACAGCACAATCGCTGTGCATATTAAGACCAAATTGCTGAAGGCTGTGAAGCAGCTTATAGCTGCAGTGGTATAATGAGTTGATAGAAAAACTGGAACTGAATCTTGACAATTGAATGTTGTTCTGTTCTAAGAAGACAGCCGCTTTCAGGGGAGTGCCTCTCTACAATCACCCGAGCAGTCAAGCGCTGATCAAGCACGATCAAACATCGGGATCAGACAGAAGAGGGTAAGATCTCTACACTGGGAGGCAAATAACAAAAACCCCAATGCCAACCGTACGGTTCGCTGGTCTCATGGGGAGTCCACACTGTTACCTCACTATTACTCCTCCACATTCCAAATATTACAATTAATGTATCTGCAGATTTGTGTATTTTTGTAGGAAGCTTTCTCCCACTGGGGGGTCCCTGCTGAACTGGCCGGCCTATGAGGGACGAACTCCTCTGCACTTGGCAGTTGGTGAGGGAATGAGGCGGTGGTTTGAATGAAGTGATGAAATATACGAGGGTGCAGTGGATTCAAGCTATGACAAATGTTCAGGGAACACCACTGCAAGCGGCGACGGCTGGGTACAGATGTTTATTCTCATAAATTTGTACTAATTTGACCTGTGAACAGATACATTATTTTAATTGAAATCATTTGATTAACGTGTAGCTGGTAAACACGGTTGGTTTGTGTTGGTAGGTCATGCTAAGAGTGTCACTCTTTGTTGGAGAGAACAAGTCTGGGACTGATCCATCAGGCCGTCAGGAGCACACTCTGCACTAGGGAGTCGAGCAACTATGCTGTAAGAATTTTGAGGGTGTAAAAAGAACATTTGTGATATTTTGGACCATGAATGTTTTTGTTTTCATGTATTTCTTTATTTGGCTCCATCAAAGTTTTCGAAAAAGCTGTGACCGACACGTCAGTTATTGTTGTTTGGTTGGTTAGCGATTCATTAATGTATCATAATGTATATATCAAAGCAAATGCTAGATGGTTATTAATTATTAATCATTCATGCTCATTTATGTATTTATTTATTTATACACAAACACATATAAATATGTTTATTTATTCATCTATTTATATATACACAAACAAACATATACTGTATATATGACTTGTATAAGTTTATACAAGTATAAACTTGTCGGATAATTTTTTATTGGGATTATTAGCAGTAATTTATTTAAGTTATTTGTTTAATCATTTTATATATATATATATATATAGATACAGTGGGTACGGAAAGTATTCATACCCCCTTAAAATTTTCACTCTTTGTTACATTGCAGCCATTTGCTAAAATAATTTAAAAAAAATTTTTCCCTCATTAATGTACACACAGCACCCACTGACAGAAAAACACAGAATTGTTGACATTTTTGCATATTTATTAAAAAAGAAAACTGAAATATCACGTGGTCCTAAGTATTCAGACCTTTTGCTGTGGCACTCATATATTTAACTCGGGTGCTGTGCATTTCTTCTGATCATCCTTGAGATGGTTTTACACCTTCATTTGAGTCCAGCTGTGTGATTATACTGATTGGACTTGATTAGGACAGCCACACACTGTCTATATAAGACCTTACAGCTCACAGTGCATTGTCAGAGCAAATGAGAATCATGAGAATCAAAGGAACTGCCTGAAGAGCTCAGAAAAAGAATTGTGGCAAGGCACAGATCTGGACAAGGTTACAAAAAAAAATTCTGCTGAACTAAGGTTCCTAGAGCACAGTGGCCTCCATAATCCTTTAAATGGAAGATGTTTGGGATGACCAGTACCCTTCCTAGAGCTGGCCGTCCGGCTAAACGGAGCTATCGGGGGAGAAGAGCCTGGGAGAGAGAGGTAAAGAAGCACACAAAGATCACTGTGGCTGCGCTCCAGAGATGCAGTCGGGAGATGGGAGAACGTTGTAGAAAGCCAACCATCACTGCAGCCCCCCACCAGCCGGGGCTTTATGGCAGAGTGGCCCGACGAAGCCTCTCCTCAGTGCAAGACACATGAAAGCCCGCATTGAGGACTCCAAGATGGTGAGAAATAAGATTATGTGGTCTGATGAGACCAAGATAGAATTTTGGCCTTAATTCTAAGCGGTATGTGTGGAGAAAACCAGGCACTGCCATCCCTGTCCAATACAGTCCCAAACGTGAAGCATGGTGGTGGCAGCATCATGCTGGGGGGGTGTTTGTCAGCTGCAGGGACAGGACGACTGGTTGCAGTCGAGGGAAAGATGAATGCGGTCAAGTACAGGGATAGCCTGGACGAAAACCTTCTCCAGGGTGCTCAGGACCTCAGACTGGGCCGAATTTTTACCTTCCAACAAGACAATGACCCTAGCACACAGCTAAAATAACGAAGGAGTGGTTCACAACAACTCTGTGACTGTTCTTGATGGCCCAGCCAGAGCCCTGACTTAAACCCAATTGAGCATCTCTGTAGAGACTAAAAATGGCTGTCCACCAACGTTTACCATCCCACCTGACAGAACTGGAGAGGATCTGCAAAAAGGAATGGCAGAGGATCCCCAAATCCAAATGTGAAAAACTTGTTGCATCTTTCCCAAAAAAACTCATGGCTGTAGTAGATCAAAAGGGTGCTTCTACTAAATTCTGAGCAAAGGGTCTGAATACTTAGGGTCATGTGATATTTCAGTTTTTCTTTTAATAAATCTGCAAAAATGTCAACAATTCTGTGTTTTTTCTGTCAATAGGGGGTGCTGTGTGTACAGTAATGAGGGAAAAAAATAGCTTAAATGATTTTAGCAAATGGCTGCAATATCACAAAGGGTGGTGAACAATTTCAGGGGGTCTGGCATACTTTCCGACCACTGTATATATATATATATTTAAAAAAATTACTATAAATTAATAAACATATATGGTTTTATTTTTAGTAATTTATAGTAGAGTTTTTTATGTATATGTATATATGTATGATTACTATATATCTTATTGCTTTTTTGAATTGTTTCTGGTGGTTTTGCCAATTTATTGCATTCTCTGTATATTAAGGACACAGTCGCAGTGTTTTTAAAACACCCCTCGGTGCGAGATGAGCCTGATCTGGAGGGACGAACAGCTTTCATGTGGGCTGCAGTGAAGGGCAGCGATGATGTCATCAAAACTATGCTTGATCTGAAAAAGGACCTGGACATAAACATGACTGACAAATATGGAGGGACAGGTGTGTGAGAGAGTTACACACACACACACACACACACAACAGAGAGTAACGTCATCTGAACACAATTATTCCATTTGGCCTAAACTGGTAGTTTTCAGCTCAGATCAGTGATAATGCATTTTCTGTTCAATCAAGCAATTAACAAGCCATATCCTATGTATGTACCCCGTACAGCCATAACAAGAGTTGACTGTTTGGTCACTGTTTGTGTGCTTTTTGTGTGTGTGTGTGGGTGTGTGTGGGTGTGTAGCTCTTCATGCGGCTGCACTCTCAGGGAAGGTGTCACTGGGGTGGTGCTATGTGAGGGGAGGAGCCATGGTGGACCCGCTGGACGTAATGAAACACACACCTCTGTTCCGTGCCTGTGAGATGGGCCATCGAGATGTCATTCTAACACTCATCAAAGGTTTGTAAGCGCACACATGACACTTTATCCTCCCCGTTGGTGCTGGCCAGAGAAATAATAAAAAACTATGAAAATAATTTTATTTGAGACAGACTTTGAAAATAGTCTGTCTAAAAATAAACTAATAAATACATATACGTACATAATTATTTAAATTCACTTAAAAATATAGTTTGTACTATATTTATTTGTTTGCTTGTTTTTGAAACTTGTTATTTTATATTATATATGTAATATTACGAAATAAAACATTTTAGACATGTTATATCATTTTTTAGACATTATTTTCCAAGTCTGTCTAAAATAAAATTAGTTTTAATTGTTTTTGTACATTTTTATATATATTTTTTTACAAATTATTTGATTAACATTAGTGTCATTTATCACATTCATATTATGATCATGCGCTGCTTTTGATGCAATGATCGTAAGTTATTTAAATATAAAATTCATAGCAATAAATTAACAAACATGTCTTTTATAATTTTATTTTTATATGTATTTAGGACAAAATAGCTAGAGCCAGCAGCATTGTGGCTAGACCCCTTTGTTTATCATAATTGGAGTAATCTAGCTTTGTTAAGCATCGCTAGAGCATGACTGACTTGTTTGCGAGTTTGTTGTGGCACAATGTTAGTGGAAAAATATCAGTAGATTTCTCTGTTTAAAGTACATCAGTTTACAGAGTGCTCACGGTAAATCTGCATTTTTATCATTTTAGGAGGGGCACGTGTGGATCTGGTAGACATAGACGGTCACTCTGCACTTCACTGGGCAGCTCTGGGTGGTAATGCGGAGGTGTGCGAGGTGCTGATGGAGAACGGGATCAGTCCTAACCTGCAGGACGAACTCCCCTCCAGTGTGCGGCATATGTTGGCTACATCAACTGCATGGCCTTGCTCATTCAGCATGATGCAGACCCCAATATCCAGGACAAGGAGGTATGATTGTAAAGCCCAAAGCTAACACCGAGAACATGTCCTGACCTGCTGGATATATGAAAAAGAGAAAGACTGAAGAATAGCATGAGATCTGACTTTTGTGTATGTTTATTTGTTAAGGGGAGAACCGCGCTCCACTGGTCCTGTAATAACGGTTATCTGGATGCTGTGAAGCTGCTTCTGGGGTGTGGAGCCTTTCCCAACCAAATGGAGCACACTGAAGAGAGGTAATGAACATTCATGCATGTACATGGTTCTTGAGATGTGGCCTAGTGGTGGTTAAGATTCTGAATACAGGTTTGAATCTAAAAATTGTTAAAACAATTACATTCATAATTGTAATCATGTAAACACCTTTTATTTATCATATATATTATTAAAACATGTACGCACTGTATATATCTCCTTAAAAATCCAGCTTTGCCATCACAGGAATAAATTACATTATAAAATACATTAAAATAGAAAAGTTATTTTACAACTGTAATAATATTTTGCTGCACGTAAATGCAATCATGGTGAGCATAAAAAATCTTACAGACCCCGTTTTTTAAATATAGAATTTTAATATATTTTGAATATAAATTTTCATATAAAATTGTAAGTAAAATTATTTTAATATAAAATGTGGGGTCCTTGGCATCAAAACATTAAAAAACCTCTGTTAAATGGGTTCTGACTATAATCATTGTGTTTAGGTACACTCCTCTAGACTATGCCCTGCTGGGAGAGCATCAAGAACTGACCCAGTTTCTATTGGAGCATGGAGCTCTGTCCATCGCCGCCATCCAAGACATCGCCGCCTCGTCCATCCAGGCTCTTTACAAGGGCTACAAGGTCCGACGGGCGTTCAGAGAGCGCAAGAAGCTCCTCATGAGACACGAACAACTGCGCAAGGATGCTGCAAAGTAAGACTCGCAGCTAAACCCACACATTCTGCCTTGAAGAGAAAGAAATAAGATAAATGGTGGGGTGCAAATATTCTCTTACCAACAATCCACTGCTGACTGATGTGGTTAGGCTGATCTGCAGAGCTGACACGGAATGTTTGCATGAATATAATACCTGTTGTTTAATTATGTGTGTTTGCTCAGAAGCAGCTCATCTATCTACCTGCCTGCCGAGGAATATGAGCATCAATTTCTTGCTGTCAATAATGGAAATAGATGAGACGATAGAGAGAGAGAGAAAGAGCGAGAGAGATTCACTCATCATCCCTTCTCTGTTAATTGGACAACGTTCAGCTGCTCAACAGCTTGACATTTAGAGTCTGTCAGCTCTGAGGATGAATGAATACACACATACACAGCTTAGAATATGTTCTCTCTTTCCAGGGTCTGCTTACACACATTAACATGCATTAATTTCATTGCCTTTAAACTTGTTTGCGTAGTCCATCACTCTAACCCTGTCTTTTATCAGTGTTATACTGCCCCGCAATCTATCCATCTACTCTTTCTTTTTTTTTTAGTTTCCTGCTAGGTAAAGGTGTTCAAAACATCAAGTGTCTTTCACAAATGCTGCCCTTTTAAACTCAGATATTGACCTGAATGAGATATTACTGTACCAAACAATAGTCAGAACAATAAGCAGATGAAAGATTCATTATGTTATTTGCCGGGCGCGACTCGGCAGAGGACCGGAGGGAGCTGACGTCTAAAAAACCCGTTTCATTAACATCAAAAGTGGTAGTGAGAATGTTTAATGTGTTTTTAGAATTAGGAGAGCAGTAGTCTCTTCTCCTCACCATGGCTTTATTTGATCAAAAACACAGTAAAAACAGGAATATTGCATGAATAGATATTGCATGATTTAAAATACGTTTTCAAGGTATTAGTGTAATTATTCGTGATGGACCAAAGCTGAATTTTCAGACTCATACCCAGCATTTCAGTTTCACGTGCTTCGACAGAATGATTAGTGTCAAGACAGACATTTTCCTTATTTATGAATTGTTGAGAACATAGTTGTGTGCTCAATTTTTGTGGAAACATTATAACACAGGAAGTGTGCTCGGTACCTTGGGATGAATAAGAATAGATTGTGAACCATAGACAAAGCCAACGCCAGATCTATTTGAAATAGAAATCTTAACACATACAATTATAAATATCACTTACTGTGGTCCTTAGCAGAGCTAAGTAGTAAGTTACTTGAAAAAATCTTACTGATATCAAACGTTTAAAAACGAGTTGAAGGTAAATATGCAGATATTACTTATGGGCCAGGACCATAACAGCAATAACCGTGGATTAAGGATGGTTTCAAGTGGGAAAGGGTAAATGAAATGGTGAAAAGTACATGTGTGTGTGTGTGAGGGCAGTGTTGTCGTGGGGTGTTCCGTGTAGGAGAGCGGTGAGGGAGGGGAAGGATCAGATACTTATAATGGCGCCGATCGTGAGGCTGAGCAGCAGCAGCTTCATTGGCTGGAGGCAGAGTTCAGAAGCAGCTCCGTCTCATTGGCTATGAAGTCAGATTGGAAAACACGGCACTGGATGAAACGGAGCAGAGTGTTTTAACAGATCAGTGGGGTGAAAGGACAAAACACAAAAAAGCCCCCAGGTTCCATAATATCAATCACCTGAGAGGAGAGAGAAAAAACATAGAATGGTGAGTTATGTACGGAATAATTGACAAAGCGTACACTTCAGTGCCGTGACCGGCAGTGTGCAATAATTTGTCAAAAATTCTAATATAAGCTAATATTATTTTAACCTTAGGGCTATAAAGGGGGCAATACTAGAAAAACTATATATGTATATATAATAATTAATAAGTACATTTTTATACTTTTTTTTCTAAATAAAAAACTAAAAGCGTCAAAGCCCACAAAGTGAATTAGGAAACATTTAAGTACAGTAGGAAAAACAGAGATAATGTTGAGATGTGCTAAAGATATGAACAGTCTTATTGCATTTTAGAAAGATTATAATTAAGTTTAAGATAAGGTTTTGTGAGCCCAAATATGTATCTCTCTGCAAGAGATCTCCATCCCTAAAGTTAAATGGAACTGTATTATTTTCAGCATAAAGACCCATTATACGTGTAGATACTATTTAAATATATTAGAAAATATGTGTAATGGCAGGATTTCGTAGGATGAACTTTTATTGATCAGTTTTATGATTAATTTATTGTGATCAGACTTGATTCATTTTTCATTTGAATCTTTTTGTATAATTTTATTATTATGGTTTCATCTTATTTTTGATTATTATAAGAAATACTATTATTGTAATTTTGTAAACCTTTGGTTTTTTTTACACCAGTTTTTGTTTCTCCCGGCAGAGGTCAGAACGAGAGATGCTGAAACACCAGAGGCTTCTTTCCCCCTGGCAACCTCTGGTCTCACGGTGACCCCCCTGAGCACCAGGAAGTGTTCAGGCACTGTAGAGGAGGAGTGTGTGATGGAAACTTGCAGCCCAGATAAATGTATATCTGTGGAATATGGGTCCACATATGAGCGCCGATCCCCCGCTGGGTCCAGTCGACCAGGCAGTGCCAAACCGGTCAGCTCAGGGGCCCATGTTGCATCAGGCCACATGGAAACCACCACAATGCCCAAATCAGCAATACATAACCGACACAGGACTACAGGGGCACATGTAAAACAAGCGGCCCAGGCTACACCACGATCCACAGAGCCACCGACAGACAGCATTTGTAGATCAGCGTCAATGGGGAACAAGCCAGCATCAGAGCACAAATCTAAGCAATCTAACATCTCCAACTCCACCTCTGTCACACTACAAAAAGAGAGACGAGCAGAAAGAGAGATGCACAGAGATAAGGATTACAGATCAAGGACTGAGGGGGATAAACAGGCTGGCAGAGAGAAACAGAAATGTACAGGGAAGGAAAAACACAAAGAGAGATGGATGGGCAGAACAAGAAAAAAACAAGTTGACAAAGAGAAAGAAAAGAAGAGAGAAAGCATCCATAGTAAAAACCAGGCCGCCATCGTGATACAGAGAGCATGGAGGAGGTACTGATGTCTTTTATTTTTACTTCCACTGTAGAATTTATTACTGCCTGCCAGCTTTTTCAGCAGCATTGGTTTCAAATATTTAAAAAGCACAAATATTAAAAACATTTTGAGAGTGTAATAGACCAACTTGAATATGTAATTCACGATAGCGTGATTTACTTCCTGCAACTCTCTGATTGGTGGAATTTTCTGCACAGCATCATGGGTAATGCGAACAGATGACCAACAAAAGCATATACCATTGATTAACAACCTTAGAGCTCACAACAGGTCTGTTTTTAAAAGTTATTGTTAATAATCAGTTTTATGAATGATTTTTTTAACTTGCGGAACCCGACTGTTGGATTTCTCTAACAAGAGATATTTGATTCTGATTGGCCAATCACAGCATTCTGCAATCAAATATTTTGTTTAATGATGGTTAAACTCTGTGTTTGACCATTGTCCTTAGAAACGAGTCTCCTACACTAGAATGAAGCCAATCCGATTCAGTCCACTTCTTTGAATCTGATCAAAATTCCATTCGGATCAAGCTCAGTCTGATCAATTGAGGTGTTTAAATGAAGGCTTTTCAGTCCGATTGAGCTAATCAGTTCAATTACTTGAGTGCATATAAATGTAGCTACTGTCTCTTCTGTCTCTCAGATCACTCTGAGGGCTCATTCATTTTATGTTATAACAATTTAATTCAAATGTATTTATTTATAAATAAATGGACAATAAGTGATGGCAGGTTTCCCACCACTTACATAAACACACTTACCTTTTAAATCAGTTTTTCCTCCAAATCAGTACAGAAAATGCAAGAAAAGTCTGCAGATTCCATCTTTCCTTGTTTGAGTTGTGGCATGGCTTTATGCCCACCAGCACATCAACACCTCCAAGGAGAGGCCACCAGAATAGGCCTCTTATTTATTTGTGTGTGGGTAGGGAGTGTAATGGAGGCCCATGAGTGCACTTTCTTTTAATGGCGTTACTAAAATAATGGGATTCAGAGTACAAAACAAGCTATATGCACATTCTTGAAGTTCTTTTTTGTGAACAGTAATGTGGTTTGTTTGTTTGATTGTACATCTTTAATATGTTGTTGCTACTTTTGTTGGTGCATATGAAAGCATAACATTTTGTTTTTCCATTCAGGTCTTGTATTCGGGGTCGTCTTCGTAAGGTACTGTGTAAGACTGGGAAAGGGGCGGAGTCTGCTGAAGTCACAGGCCTATTGATTCAACTGGTGTGGGAGTGGCCTATCGCTCATGATCACACCCATCATAAAACTTCTGACGTTCAAGCTCCTCCCACCAGGAATGTAGGGAAAAAGAGCTCTGTGCTCCAAAATATATATGGTGAGTGATGTATTTCTGGAACTGTCTAGGAATATACTATATAATAAGTATCTATGTTATAAAAGGAATACTTCTTGAACAGATTTATTATCTATATTAAAATAAATATTATTATGTATTTAGTTTAAGATTGACTTTATTTATTTAAAATTTGGGGTCGTAAATGGTTTCAATCAAACCTTTATTCAACAAGGATGCATAAAATGTTGCAAAATGACAAGGAAATCCATTTTTTACGTTTACAAAGATGTTAGTTAAAGAAATTGTTATTTTTACTCTACTTATAAAGAATCCTGAAACAAAAATGTGGTTTTGGTTTCCACCAAATTGCAGCAGCACAACTGTTTCAACATGGCAGTTTATCACTAAATGCAGCCTCTGTGAACATGAGACTTCTTTCAAAAACATTAATTAACAGATCTTAATACAATCCTAAACTGTGGACGGTATTGTATATTTATATATTCTGCCAAGTCCTGAGCAAAAATTGGTCATGTGAAAAAAATTTATTATATGTGACCCTGGACCACAAAACCTGTCATAAGGGTCAATTTTTCGAAATTGAGATTTATACATCATCTGAAAGCTGAATAAATAAACTTTCCACTGATGTATGGTTTGTTAGAATATGATAATATTTGGCAGAGATACAACTATTTGAAAATCTAGAATCTGGGGGTGCAAAAAAATCTAAATATTGAGAAAAACGCCTTTAAGGTGTCAAATGACGTTATTAGCAAGATATATAATCACAATTAGGTTTGCATATATTTACAGTAGGAAATTTACAATTTTATCTTCACGGAACATGATCTTTACTAAATATCCTAATGATTTTTGGCATAAAAGAAAAATCAATAATTTTTACCCATACAAGGTGCTATTGGCTATTGCTACAAATATACCCCAGAGACTTAAGACTGGTTTTGTGCTCAGGGTCACAAATGTCTGTTCGCTTATACAAGTTATAGGCTACTTTTTAATTAGCCACATTATCTAAGTTTTTTGATTCATGTCAGTAGCATAAGCAGCCAGAGTTAAATTTAAAAGTAGGACAAGCATCACTAATAAGATTATTACCGAGGGGTGTTATGTTTTTACGTGACGTTCCAACATAGATACACACCGTCACCCCTCCGTCTTTCATATAAGTTGATAAGGTGGAGTTTCGGCCCAGTTAACGCAACTGACCTTCAGCAGACATGAACAGGTGATGATGGCTGAGCAGGCCAGAGACACTCTCGCTCTCAAACACACACATACACGTATACACACGGACACTTGTTCCCCTCCCCGCTCCTCCCTGACGGTCACAACGCTTTGAAAAGTTCATTGCTGTCAGATGGAATGTCGAGCTGTCTCCTCTCGCTCACGCATGCAGACCTCCCTCCCCTCGCCCTGTCCGCCCCTGCCAGATGGATGCACGCTCACACACACCTGCATATTTGATACCACACTGTCTGAATCTTATTTTAACAGCTCTAGTATCAGTCGTGACGTTAACGTGGAGATATTGATCCATTCAAGTTAAAAAAAGAAAGTTTTATTCGATCTAGGCGGCATCCCATCCAAAAGAGGGCACACTTTGCGGGCTGCAGTGCTTAAACCACAGAGCCAAAGTCAAGCGCTGCTGGATCTGTCACTTAAAACAAACAAACAAACAGTGTGAGTAATTGGATTCATAATCACTGCTTGTGTTCTTTTGTGTTGTATATTACATCTTTTTTGTGCGTGTTTTTTTAAAAATTATTATTCCCAGTGAGCGCCGTCGAGTGTGTGAGCTTGGTGGATACTTCAAGTCAGGCGAAGCAATACTCTTACCATCTAAGGCCATCCAGTTCTGGCAGTCAAAGCGGTCAGAACAGAACCAAGAACTAAGACACAGACATTCTTGGATTTCTGGGAATCAAATTTTGCTTAAGCAATACAGGGATGATGCACTTAAACTCATTTGATGTTTATTTAAACTATTGCATTAAGGTACAGTAAACTCACATGGTCCGTATCATTAAGCTTTTACATATGAAATCTGCAGTATCAGCTTATTGCATAGGTTAGAGGTTAAAACCACAAACACAACAAATATATTAGATAACCTTTCATTCTGTCAACAACAGGTCATATACCTGTCATAAGGGTGACATAGGACGTGCATAACAAGACCACCTGCATGGGAGACCACCGTGTTAATACTCTTCAGTCGAGATGTCACAAGGCAGATGTCAGCCTATTTCTGATATTGCCACAGATCTAGACATTGTATTCTTATACTCCACCCCCCTATTTATTGAGTGGGTTGTATTATTAATGTTTTATCTATCACTATAAATCACTACGGTACTCTTTTTTAAAATTATTAATGTATTATTTTAAATATTATTTGTCATTATATGTAAAAAAGTGAGATTTTGCTGCCGATCTTGCTGCACAGACTTTGTCTTTTATCCTGAGAGAATAATACTTTTTTAAACTAGTGAAACATACACTAACATTCAAAAGTTTGGGGTGTAATACATTTTTTTCAATGTCTGCTGAAGATCCTTTGACAAATCGAAAATTCAGAAGAACAAAATGTATTTGAAATATCAATCTTTTATAAATACAAATGTCTTTGTCACTATTGATCAATTTACTGCAATAAAAGTATTAATTTCTTTAAAAGGATCGTACTATCCCCAAACTTTTAAACAGTAGTGGGGGGGAAACCTGTAACCGATTTGTTCCCATTTTTAAATTCAAGATTCTTTTAGAAACTTTAAAACAGCAGATGTCTTTGTTCCAGCTGCTTTGAGTAAATGCCACATTATTTCACACCACTTACATTTCTAATGATTACCAGACAAAAACAATGGTTATTGAAAAAATCCCTCTCCAGGTCTGTATTAATAAATGTTTTTGTAATAAACTGAAATATCGAACAATGAAAGAGCCTAATCAACTCATTATCACAAGATGTGTTTTCTTTATTTTGTACAAAATGACTGAACTGGAAGAAAGAACAAAAAAAATGTTGTAGCAATGAACACTATAACAGTCAGTGATTAATAGATGTCCTTCAAGAAAGAACAAAAAAAATGTTGTAGCAATGAACACTATAACAGTCAGTGATTAATAGATGTCCTTCATGCCCATGTTGGCCCAGTGACCAGACAGTGTCACACTGTAGCAGTACAGCAAGTCAGTCAGCCACTGCTCTCGAGTCTCTCCACCATAGAAATGCTGTAAAAACAGAAGCACAACAGTCAAGACGGAATCTGCAGCTCAATTTCAAGGCACATAGTATTATAAAATCTATTTTAAGGTAGGGTAAACAATGCCGTTTTATCTGTTAAAGCAAAGCTGAAATGGATATATGCAGTCAAAAGGAGCCATATATGTGTGCGTACTGTTAAGTCTTGTATGATATGTTGCAGTAGACTGGCGTTGGCCATCATGTGGTTGCGTAATTGAGAATGCTGAAGAAGTAATGACAGGATCTGTGCCAACACGGGGAGCTCTTCCTCACAAAGGTCACACACGCAAAAAGACTGCAAGACCAATCGCAGCAGCCTCGGTACCGTGCTCAAGGCAGCAAAACACGCCTCCCACACGGCATCCCTGACGGTGAGACAGACAAATATAAGTTTTGACAACTACACTTTTTGTTTGGACAACTCTAGATCATATTTCTTTAACCACAAGCCCCAGTTTGTAACTAAGACTATGTGCATAATAGTGAAATAGGTGCAAAATGTAAGTAATTAATATAAACGTGTTGATAGTAATTTATTGTTAATTACAGAAATATATTATTTAAAATTATTGTAATTAACATGCTTCTCATATTACAGAAAAAAAAAAAAAAAAAAGTTTTACCCCCCCCCCCCATCACCAGTTTTTCAATACTTCACAAATGAGTCCAACAGTGACTACATCTTCCAAATTACATGAATTCTTTTCATACTCAAGACAAAACTATGTACCTACTGGCCAATTTGCATACATTTACATATTCTTTTTAAAAACTGTTAAACTTAAGTTCAAAACCTAATATAAAACTGTATAAGGCAGCAATTTGCAAAATTTCTACAGCAATGCCATATTGGAATATTTATTTTAAAACTAAAAAATGAAATACTAGAGGTAGCTGAACACCTACATGTGTTAGTCTTTCAATTTCATTACTATATCTACACAAAAAGGGAAAGGTAGTAATAATTTTGTACTGTAATGTATATATGGACCATGTAACATACTGCAGTGAATTCTAAACAGTAGTTTTGTAAAGACATTTTAGAGAAGAAAACATTGCATGTTATTGTTTTTAGGTCAGTGTTCTCTGGGTGTTGGTTGACAACCATTGCTAATGTTATGGAAGAATTACTTAATTCGAATCATGTATGAAGTGTTTTGGTAGTTTTTGTGCATTCTGAATGTGAAATTTACTGCTGTGCCAAGCTGAAAAATCAGTAAAGAAAATTGTGTGAAGAGTTTTGAAAAAGTGGCCTAAGTATCGAGAAATGTGTCCTATCAATTTTATTTAAAAAATGCAATACTGTTGCTGAATGAATAGTTTGTTGACAAACTATTTTTTTAGGAATTTTAGGAGCATCAAAACAAGTAACTATTTAGAAAAAGTATGAATACCCTTTTTGGACTTTCCCCAGTCTTGTTTCTAACTTCTCTTGTATGCTCTATTATCAAACAGTCTTTCTTCATGTACACTTTGTGGTGTTTAAATGTTACTCTATGCAAATATTTGTGAGTGTGTGGGTGTGCGTGTTTGTGAGCACACCTCTTGTGGGCGCTCTGCTCCAGTTGTAGCAGCAGATTGAGCATGCTCAGGCAACAGTCAGACAGGAAGTGGAGGAGTGTGTCGCTGGGCAGGAAGTTGACATCCAGTAACCGGGGAACACACCTTAAAATTGCTGCACACACACAGTCTGGCACCACCACGAGTCCACACTGCAGCGACGAAGAGAGTGTCACCGCAAACCGTGCCTTGCTCCACGGCCCACTCGTATGCAAAACATTCAGCAGAAAATCACACGTTCATCACCAGATTCTTAATGATGGCGTTCTGTATCAAGACACAAACATGTGCACGAGATTCCCTTGTTAAGGGGGGAAAAAGTTTGGGGGGTCCAGGCGGGGCACACCTCCTACAAACAGTGCAGAAATGTTTAGGAGCTGTGCAGGTAAATTAAAGTCTTCACACTGTAGAGTTAATGCTGCTCTGAGCGCTTCCAAATTCAAATCAAATTATGAGAATCATGAAACTTCCCAAAAAATTAAAATAAAAAATAGTGAATTTTTGATTCATGGTGACTTAAAATTTGTCTTGATAAAGTTATATTTACATGTATTATTTTTATAACTTTTATAAGTATACATATTTTATACAATTCTAAGTTTTAAAAACACATTGAAATCGTAGTGGGTATACACATTTTATTTAAAAGGTTTTTTAAGTTAGAAAATATTACATAATTGCAATAGAAATGTGAAATTATAAAGTAGGATATTTATTAAATAAAAAACAATAAATATATTTGATTATTAAAAAGGAAATTATACATTTATTTAGAAAATCATGAAAATATAAAAATATAGATTAAACTAACAAAAATTTGTAAATCCATAGAATATAATTTATAGTTTTATAATTACAAATATCATATACCTCTAATATATATACATACATACATATATAAAAATCAAATTCTGCATTGATCCAAACATTTACAGAAATCCAGCCAAAGGCTAGGCAAAAGGACTACACAGATTTTAGGAACATAACTCATCTTCAGAGAAGAGTCATTTTACAGACTGAAAGATGATAGAAAGATGACACTTTTTCCTATCTCATTCTACAAAGAACCTTTGAATTATACATTTTAACATCTGACACACACACACACACGGTGTAGGTGAGACAAAAATAAATCCCTGGTCCCAGAAGTCTGCAGAGAACAAAGAATCCTATAGCACCACACACACATATACAGTGACAGGCTCAAAGGGTTGTATCTCACCACTATGGCCGGTCTCTCATAATGGAAGTTGACAATGGACGGATTAGCGATGCCCTGCCACTCTCTGAACTGATATTTATGAGCACTAACAATAAATAAGTGTGTGAGTGTATGTGTGTGAGAAATCTAATAGTGCTAATAGCATTAGAGCAGATTAGATTAAACAGATGAAGGCGGAGCGGAATGTCATTCAGAGCAGGTTATTATCAGACATTAATCAGGCTAACAGTGTTAAGAACACATTACGCATGCTTTAGATTAGAGACACCTGATTGGCAATAAAGGAATGGACCCCCAGCAGCCATACGCTCTCGCTCTCAACACACACACATACACACACACCACACTCAAACTTAATTTGATGCTAACTGCCAAGCTATATATCTGAGAAACAGTAAGTGAGAATTTTCTTTAAGAGTGTGATGTGAAATCCCAATAGGATTAGAAGGACACTTTTTTAGCACATTTTTTACGCTTCAGCACATTAGGATTTCTCAGCAGAGCTGTAAAGAAAAAAAAGGTGCTAAAAATTACTTTACCAATAAAACAATTTTAATTGTTCTTATTTACTTGGGGTTTCCTATTTCAGCAATGTTAACGTATAATATAAAAAATATATAAAATAATATAAAAAGAAAATGTAATAGCTCACTCACACACACATATACATACAGTGGGTATAGAAAAGAATCACCCCTCTTTAAAATAATTACATTTTGTTGCTTTGCAGCTTGAACACAGTTTTTGTTTTATACAGCTATATTTACTTAGTGGAACTTATAACATCCAAGTGAAAGATATAACACCAACATAAATAATAAAATAAAAAAAAGTATTTTGTTGAACCACCTTTTGCTTTAAATACAGCCTATAGTTTGGGATATGTCTCTAATAACTTTGCAATATTTGCCCACATCGTTTGTGGACTGCAGTCTTCAAGTCAATCCACAGATTGTCAGTGGGGTTTAAGTCTGGGCTCTGACTAGGCCATGCAAGTACATTCACCTTTTTCTCCTTTAACCAGTGTGCTCAGTTTTGCGGTGTGCTTTGGGTCATTGTCATGTTGGAAGGTAAACCTTCTTCCCACTGACAACTTTCTGGCAGAGGCCAGCAGATTTTCCTCAAGATTTTGACTGTATTTTTGCCCATCAAGTTTTACGTCTATCCTGAACAAGTGCTCCAGTACTGACTGCAGGAAAAACCCCCATAACGGATTTTACCCATCCATTCTTACTGAGGGAAGCCCTTATTTGAGATAAGCTGTATGGATTCGCCAGACAAGAGTTGGTGTGAGCCAAATAATTAAAATTTTAGTCTCATCTGCTTCGAATCTTCAAGTTGCGTTTTGGCAAAGCTCGGTCATGACTGCATGTGGCCTCTCAGACCAGTTTCCTCCTGACTCTTTCATCCAGTTGGAGTGACGGCGATCCAGGGAGGGTCTGTGTGTCTGTAACAAAATACTTCCACTTCTAACAATAGACTTCACTGTGCTTCTCGCATCTGATAAAGCCTTGATTTTTTTGTTGCACTATGACCTGGTGCCTGTCCACAACTTTCTCCCGGAGATCTTTTGACAGTGCCTTTTCACCCATAGTTGATCATTTGCTTCAGTTGCACTACCTACCAAGGACTGAAATGCTCCAGGAAAGCTCTTTTCATGCTGAGCTAATCAAAATGACCACAGTTGAAAGTCAAATGGCTTTGCAAAGCAACAAAATGTGATTATTGTAAAGGGGGTTGATTCTTTTCTATATATATAAAAAAGTATCCAATAAATAGTTTTCAAAAATATTTAATCAAAATTTTTTCCCACAAGGTTGAAAGTACAATTAACTTGTACCAAAAGTTTTATTTAGCCAAAGTGCTGAACGTGTTTTTGTACAGCGATTTGTTTTATTGTTAAATATAATTTCTAATTAAGCACAAGTTAAGTGATGAGAGTTGAGAGAGAGCGTGTCCTGTGCTTGTGTACGTGAGGAGGGAAACAGGCTTTTTTCCTCATTAAGGCCCATTATTCTCCATCAGCCTCACCTGCTGGCATCATCTCGCCCGTCACTCCTCATTACCGTATCAACGGTGATGCCAGCCATCCCTCTACACCTTTACTGTCTGATTGACTTGGACACCAAAAATGAAAGTCCAGAGAAAATTGCACAGAGGAATTAGCTGTGTGTCTGGAGTAAAGGGAGGGGGGCAGTGAGAGTCAGCCCCTGGCCTGAGGGTGTGGTTTTGTTGGATTTTAATTTCCGTGTAAAATGTCAGGTGGTGATGGTGTCCGCTGGCTGGCATTAGCATTTGCTTTAGCCAGGAGTGCTCTGATAACCAGCCCTTATTGAAATATGGAGACACATACACCGGTGTGATGCGATAAACCTTCCCCTGCTCAACGAACTGGCCATCTCCAGGGGGGGGGGAAACTAAAACACACTTGTGTGTTGAATAACAACCCAAATGGTCCTGCAAGCGAATCAAGCGAACACCTGCTTCTTGGTAGAAGTTGAAAAATGCACACGTTTGGCATTAAAAATGATGGGTGTGATTAAGGTGAACAGCATGACTGATTCATATCTCTTTCACAACATGCAACAACACTGCTTGGTATTTATTAAAAGAAAAACTGAAATTTCATGTGCACACAAGAACATGGGGGGGGGGATTGAGAGAGAAGAAAAATCTAGTTCAGCAGAAAAACACTACATTACCATTTCCTGTTAATGTTCATCTAGTTTTCACGTGTGTATGAAAAAGTAAAAAAAAGTGCAAAAGTCTCAGAATTTTTCTCCTGAAAATGTCACTTTAAAGCATCTGTGCTATTAGGGTTGTAATTTTAACACATTCATTTAGTGATTAATTATAAAAATAAACAAGTATTAATGCAATTTACTATGCCATCTGCCTGGTATGTAAATTACATAGTAAAATATTTTCTTGACTTGAAGCTTAAAGTTACACGTTTTTGCAAGAGAATGGAACAAATGCAATGGTTTTGGGAAACGTGCAAAGTTGAATTAAAAAAAATTAAATAACATTTTGACACAGCCTCTTACAAACAAATTACACATACGAAGTACCCTGCAAAACAAAACAAAATTTCAATGATTTTATCTTTTAAAATAATGTGATGTCTTTGAATTATATTTCTATTTTCTATTGGGGTCTTTTCTCAGAAAACATTCATATACAGTGGTGTGAAAAAGTGTTGGCCCCCTTCCTGATTTCTTTTTTTTTTTTGCATGTTTGTCACACTTTAATGTTTCTGATCATCAAACAAATTTAAATATTAGTCAAAGATAACACAAGTAAACACAACATGCAGTTTTTAAATGAAGGTTTTTATTATTAAGGGAAAACAAAATCCAAAACTACTTCCCTGTGTGAAGAAGTGTTTGCCCCCTAAACCTAATAACTGGTTGGGCCACCCTTAGCAGCAACAACTGCAATCAAGCATTTGCGATAACTTGCAATGAGTCTGTTACAGTGCTGTGGAGGAATTTGTCCACTCATCTATGCAGAATTGTTGTAATTCAGCCACATTGGAGGGTTTTCGAGCATGAACCGCCTTTTTAAGGTCATGACACAGCATCTCAACAGGATTCAGGTCAGGACTTTGACTAGGCCACTCCAAAGTCTTCATTTAGTTTTTCTTCAGCCATTCAGAGGTGGACTTGCTGGTGTGTTTTGGATCATTGTCCTGCTGCAGAACCAAAGTTCGCTTCAGCTTGAGGTCACGAACAAATGGCCGCACATTCTCCTTCAATATTTTTTGGTAAACAGCAGAATTCATATTTACATTTATCACAGCAAGTCTTCCAGGTACTGAAGCAGCAAAACAGCCCCAGACCATAACACTACCACCACCATATTTTACTGTTGGTATGATGTTCTTTTCTGAAATGCAGTGTTACTTTTAAGCCAGACGTAATGGGACACACACCTTCCAAAAGGTTCAACTTTTGTCTCGTCAGTCCACAGAGTATTTTCCCAAAAGTCTTGGGGATCATCAAGATGTTTTCTGGCAAAACTGAGACGAGCATTTATGTTCTTTTTGCTCAGCAGCGGTTTTCGTTTTGGAACTCTGCCATGCAGACCATTTGTGCCCAGTCTCTTTCTTATGGTGGAGTTATGAACACTGACCTTAACTGAGGCAAGTGAGGCCAGCAGTTCTTTAAATGTTGTTCTGGGTTCTTTTACGACCTCCTGGATGAGTCATCGTTGCACTCTTGGAGTAATTTTGGTAGGCAGGCCACTCCTGGGAAGGTTCACCACTATTCCAAATTTTCTCCATTTGTGGATAATGGCCTCTCACTGGGTACGCTGGATCCCCAAAGCTTTAGAAAGGTTATTCTAGCTTTTAACCTTTCCCAGACGTGATGATCTCAATTAATTTTATCATTGCTTCTGAATTTGGATCTCGGAGAGTCTAGCTTTTGAGGATGCTTTTGGTCTACTTCACTGGTCAGCAGGTCCATGTAAGAGATTTCTTGATCGACAGGGTGCGCAGTAATCGGCCTGGGTGTGGATTAGAGAAATGAAACTCCGGGTGTGATAAACACAGTTTAACAGGGGTGGCAAACATCCTTCACACAGGGCCATGTAGTTTGGGGATTTTGTTTTCCCTAATAATTAAAAAACTTCATAAAACTGCGTTTTGTATTTACTCAGGTTATCTTTGTGTAGTATTAAAGTTTGTTTGATGATCTGAATGTTTTAAGTGTGACAAACATGCAAAAAAATAAGAAATCAGAAAGGGGGCCAACACTTTTTCACACAACTGTATATATATATATATATACAAAAAATTGTTGATGCTTAGAAATTGGTTTTGTGCCCCAGGTGAAACCACTGGTATGCACATGCAGCTAGGCAACGCAGGACAGACAAACGGACTGACACTAGAGCAACCAAATGATTGACAAGCCAAACTAACTGACAGAGCAGATGAGAGAGACGCTCACAGGGGACAGAGCAGATGACAACAGGATTAGAAACATATGCCAGCGATTGACAGCAGAACAGCTGACATAACACAAGTTGTTGGAGCGACTGAAGGTGGAGAAAAGGACTGGCAGATAAAAGAGATAGAAAAAAATACCTCCACTATATCCCAGTGGTGTAGGAACTGCTCCAGGGTGGTAGCAAATACGCTGAGGGGCGAGAGTATGGAGGAGGGCAACAGGCGGTCTTCATCTGTGTCCTGAAGGGCCTGCAGCATCTCAGAGGAGAAACCTGAAGCATGGGATCATGGGAACACCACTTTATCAATATCGAGTATGCTGTCGGTACTCATATCATTGAATGTGATGCGTGTGTGCGCACCTGTTAGTGTGGTGAAAAAGAAACTGAGGTAATCTACATCCCTCACCGGCACATCCTGTGAACTGCTCGACCAGCCACACAGAGGAGACCTGCAAGGAAGCACACAAGCATTACTGTGCAGTGGTCTGGCACTGATCCGCTCTCCTGTTACACATCTCAAACTGTACCTGATTGTGTGTGTGTGTGTGTGTGTAAGAATGCAGTTAAAAATACTGGCCATCTGAGCTCCTTCATTTCCTTTGAAATCAAACTCCCACCACAAACACGCTCACCTTCAGCGAATGAGAACACTCATGGTATTAAGGAAACACTGGGGTCATCCTTACAATATGACAAACAACACTTACTGTTCCTTAAGAAGATTTTAAGATATTCCATAAACCAAACCCACAGAGGTTTTTTTTTTATTGCCCAATAACTCCACCTTTAACTCCTTAAAACTCCACCGATTGAATCAAACTACACTTTAACCCAGTTGTACATGCTTTACATAAAAGAAAAAAAACTTTTTTTGTAAGGATGATTTTTTTTTTTTTTGACCAAAATACAGGCTTTTCAATATCCACTAATTATCATTATGAATAGCTAAATATTAATACTGGTGCATGCCTAGCATCCACAGCAGAAAAACACTGACATTTATATTCAAAAACTTTTATTCTGCAAGGATGCATTAAACTGACCAAAAGTGACAGTAAAGATTTTGAAATTATTAAAAAGATTATTATTTTAAATAAATGCTGTTCTTTTGAACTTTCTATTCATCAAAGAATACTTAGAAATGTATCACTTTTTTAAGAACAGCTATAAGTAATAAGTACAACTATTATCATTAATAAGAGAATGTTCTGAGCAGGCAAAAACATCATAATGGAATGACTTCTGAAGGATCATGTCTAAAGTCTGGATTAATGTCTGCTTAAAATTCAGTTTTTGCCATCACAGGAATAAATTACAAGGGAGGAAACAGGAAAAATATTTGTTTCTGTTTTTTTAAACAGGAAGCTCATTGTTTCTCAGCAATAAGCTGAAGATAGTTAAAAAGTTAAATCAAGTTAAAGTTAAGTATACATTTTAACATCAAAATAATTACACACAGCACCTTTAAACTATGAAATGTTGCCAAATGAAGTACCAGCAGCTTTTATGGACATTTTCTCAGCTGGTTCGTAACAGTTAAAGTCAGGTAATTGCTGTGATCAAACACAGAGTGCAGGAGAACCAAGAGGCCACAGCCAACACATTCAGGTCAGTCTGTCACAGGCTCCATGTGTTGCTGTGCTTCTATATGTGTGTTCAAGGCTTCACTGGGAACTTGATGGCAAGATATTGTCAGAAGTGACCATTTTATACCCACGCTTTTCTGAGAAGGAAATCAGAAAGAACCAATGTGTGTGTGTCTGTGTTAAAGCTATTCAAGGACAATCCACGCAGTCTTATGATTCTCTCTTATAGATGTGGATCAGTCTCAAGGCCAATAAAGTGAATGAATATCTGAACTTTTACTTGTTTTGATTTCATTTCTCTTGTGATTGTGGAATGAGCATGTGCTGGACTTCCTTAATACATACTGACTGGCTCATTTCCCATCAACCCATTAGTAAAAAGAAGTCAGACAGACACACACACACACACACACACACACATACAGAAAGATGCACCAAGGAATAAAATGCTACTGTTCATTGTGTCTTTCTGTGTGCCAACCACACACACACTCTTGTCTAAGTTTAGCAACACTTTCTGAAGCCACCATTCAGTTAGTCGTTTCGCTGATGTGATCGAAGCTAAATTCTTTTGAAGGACAGAATGTTCGGTTCATGTTGTTCTAAGGATTGGCTCTCTTAACAGCATGTCACGCAGTTCTACCATGAACAGAAGCAGCCTTAAGTGATGCTTCACTTATCGCGAAGGAATCCCGTCGCAAGGCCAGCTTTTTCAAAAGTGCAGTAGGTGTGAATTCACTTGCCTTAGCATTTGTTTTGGAATTTTGGTGTGACTGAACTTGATGATTGTTCCATGTCTCATCAAAAGTGTAATACTGCCCTCTGTAGGTGTTCGAACACATTTAATAAAGTCTTGTTCTTATGAGCAAACAGAGAGACCAGAGGAAAGGCAGTATATCCAAGATACACTCACACACATCACGGGGGGGACTCAAAGTCACACACTCAGTGTGTTCTCAAACATTGCTCCCATTGGGATTTGAAGGGAAATCACAAATAAAAGAGTGGCTTTAGGCTAGTGACTATAAGAAAAGCAGTGGGGACACAGCATGTCACAAAGACACACACGCAGACACACACCCTAAGGCCCTCAGCATGCTGAGAAATTCACAAAGGAATATTCTGTCAATCATCCATGAACAAGTAACAGACTGTTGATTACTCATCCGCCAACAAACAAAGAACAAAAAAGTATTCAAATTTGGATGCTTATCATACCAGTCTTCTTGTAAGACTTTCACCATTTTGTTTTACTAAATATGAACATATAAAATGATAAAAATTAGCTTTTTATCATTACAAATGTAGAGGTTTTATATAGACATGAATTTTGTATGTGTCTTTTGTATGTAAGGTGCAGTATTATTTTAGTATTATATATATAATATTATAGTATTTATTAACATTTTGTATTGGCTGTTTTAAGTTTGACATTTTATGATGTACTGTTGTCATTAAAATTTGTTATTTATTTATTTTTATTATAATCTGTGTTTTAGCCTTTTTAGTGCTTTAATTTTTTTTATCTAATATTTTATTCGTTTTATTTAATTTACTGAAAACACTTTTAATCATTAACAACAGTTTTACTTTTTTGTAAATGTTTTTATAAAAGCATATTATTAATTACATAAAAAGCATATATTAAAGCTGAAACTTGATGCAACGTTTCTGAAGAAATCACTATAGATTTGTAATTAATTTCTGTTATTTTGCAACTTTTTTCTCTTATTTGCACAATTATTGCCTTTCTACCTTTTTCAATTAAATCAATTACTTATTTATGTTAAATTATTCAACAACAAAACTACTCAAAATGCCCATCTCTTCTCCTTTCCTGAAGGCACTCTCACTATAAACAACATTTTTGAAAACCTTCTTGACAAAAAACTGTGCAAACTAAACAAAAAAACTAACAAAATAAGTGTTGTGTATACTAAAGTCAGCGATAACTCTGAATATACTGAACTTACTGCAGTATGACCTCTGCCTCACTGCGCAGTGACTCGTGGCTCTGTTCCACCTCATTATGGCCAATCACGGTTAATGACTAGCGGTCACGGCCAATCAGAGTTAAGTGGGAGAATTGGACATCCTCTGATCATGCTGCACAGCGCTTGGTTGTCTCTGATTGGTTAAATTGTTTGATTCTATTAGCAGTGAAAACTCTGAGACTGCTGTCTCCTCTCGGCAGTCGTAGAGTCACATTTTAAACATATCAGTCAGATGCAGACAGACACTCCCCTCCAGGGGCCGAGCTGCACATGCGTTACCAGTCTCGGTCAAACATACACTAATGCACATATTTTTCCATTTTAGCAAGTATTATGTTAAGTAGCGCTTGACTCATGAGAACTACATTAAAATGGGAGTGTGTGTGTGTGTGGGGGGGATGGGGGGTATATGGGTGGCACTTTAAGTAAAAAAAATTATGTATTCAGCAGACAAAATAAGTTTGAGAACCTGTAATTTAAAAGTTTCCTATTTTGTTAGGATCTTGCCTTTGAAGATTGCAGCCCTTGTAGACAGTGAAACAGCTTACTAGGTTTAAAAACAGAGTTCATGTTTCATAACAATACCACACACTATTCTTTTTTTCCCCTGGCTTTTTACACCCATGCCCTGTACCTCTGAGAAACTAGATCTCTGATGCCCCAGAGTGGAACACTGGAAGCCGACTTTAGGATTGCATTAGTGCACGATGATGTGTCATAACCCTCATACCTCAGGTGTATGGTGCGTATTAGCATGGTGGCCAGGGCTAGCCGACACTCTCCCAGTGTTGCAGACCTGACTGAGACATGCCAGAAGCTCTGCGGGAAACGCTGGCAGAAAATGGAGAATCTGAACCAGCCTCTTCTGCGACTCCACAGGCAACACCACCACACAGCCCTCCTGTGGATCTGCAACGTGAGACGTGAATAAAATAAATATCAAGTCATGTCACCATTATTTATATATATTTATACAATATAGACTGTGTCAAAGCTGCTTTACAGTATTAAACAGGAAAATAGTGTCACACAGATGAACAAAAACTACTACAGATCTGCTCAGCGTGGAAAAATTTTATAGCATAAATTATCTTCAAATAATGCTAGCCACTTTTTTCATTAAAATCAATAAAAAAAATTTAAATGTAATTCTTAATTAAAAATTGTACTAATAAATAGAATACTACTGCTGTTTTAAAGATTTAGAATTTTACCCTTAGAAATTCCTGGCTCATGGTAAATGACCCTTGGGGGTTGACAGCTCTATTTTGTAGGGGTGTAACGATTCACTCGTTTTATCGATGAATCGATTACAAACCCTGACGATGCATATTAGGGATGTGCATCTCATGACTGAGGCCGATACGATACGCATCTCGATGCATAGCCAACGATACGATACATTAAAGATACATATGAAGCAGCTACCGATGCAATGCGATACGATTCACCCGTTACGATGCAGTGCGATCCGATTTCGATTCTATTCGATTCAACACAATGCGATTCGATGCAATATGATGCAATGGAGAAAATATGATCACTTCAAGGCCTGTTTCATAAAACAAGTTAACCAAATAAGCCAGGCTTATTTCAGTTAGTCTGAGTCATGTTCAAATGATTTGTTTCCCTTAAAGCAAATTAACATAGAGTCAACTTCAGTCGACACAGTGGCAATTGTATATGCTGGGAACTAACCTGGTCTCAAAAGCGGTTTAACTATCAGATACGCTGAGTTCCTCTAACAAGACAAAGGAAAGCTATTATTTGACTTTTTTTTTTTTACAGCAGCAAAGATAGTTGGGGCAGGCTCTCTCTGGTTTTATGGCAGCTGTAGGCTACCTTTGCAGAAAAGATAGCAGAACAGAACATTACAATCAAAAATTGCTCTTTAAAGCATTAAAATAACTAAATTAAAAGTTAAAATCACTAAATTAAAAATGAAAATAAATAATAAAAGAAAACGATTAAACTGCTATAAGCAGCACACATTAACTCATTTGAGCTAGGTAATTAGTACTGAACTAGCTTACATTTGATTTACCCATTACAATAGTCCCTTTACAGTTACTGCTATCATAAAAATATACTTATATGAAGGTTTAAAATTCTACAAAAGGCACATTTAATGTTTAACAACAAATATTTTAGCAAAATGTATATTTTACTCAGAATTATTGTGCGCCGCAGCACTCGTTCACTCGCGTCAGCCTCGCCCACTCAAAATGGATATATTTGCATGACTTTCTAACATTTACAGATTCAAATTTACGATTGATTTGTTAGGTTATTTCAAGTCAGGTTTTGGACTTTAATCCCAGATTTTTCTCGGGTCTCCATGGTGTTGATTCGTCATATTCACGCAGCAGCATGACAAACAAATACATACAGTAGATCACAGATTATTGGCCACTTTCTAAATAATAAAACTATAGTGCATCCACTAGTAATTATATATAAATAAATAGTTTTTTACCGATGCAAATATGTTAGAAGCGATGCATCGCGATACAACTGCCGACTTGTAGCCGATACACACTTTTTAAACCGATGCATCGCATCGTTAACTTTTTATGCCGATGCACAGAGCGAATCGGGGAATCTTCCCATCCCTAATGCATATGCATCGATCTTGAAACATGATTTTTGAATCGTGAATCATCGATTTTGGACAGTAATCGATTAAAAATGTTAAGAATCGAATGATTCGCGATTCCTATAGTGATTCAATGCTTTTAAAATATATACACATTAAATTACTACAAGCATGAATTAATGGAGACCTAGAACAGTGTTCGTGCCCTCACATTTCTCCTTCACGCGCTCCACTATTTACCGCCTAATGACTGTCAGATGATTGCGCTCGCGCTCCGTTCGTCTCACTGACACATTTTTTGAGCAGCTGATGTGTGATCTCTCCTTAGTACTCGTGGCCAGTAATGCTAAAGTGAAGTAGTTTTACTTTTCTGTAGTTTTTCAATGGCTCTCGGTCATACCGACGACATTACCTGAGCATTTTCTCTTGGTTCTCTAATTATAAAGGCTGCTGTGTAATTTGCCCCCTGACTAAGCATTTAAAGAATTTAGGGGAAGCATTAAAATAATCCTGTGAATGCACTTAAAGAATGCCGAATCGAATCGTTAATCGAATCGTTCTAAATTTGCAAAAATCGTTCTTGAATCGAATCGAAAACCTATGAATCGTGAATCGAATCGATTTCTCTGTCTACCCAAAGATTCACAGCCCTACTATTTTGAGATTGATTGTTCATTCTAAATGTAAAACTTGAGAAAGGAAAGAGCTCCCCCTAGTGACAGATTTATGTAGCTGCTAAAGCTCAACAGTGAAGGAATGAATGTCTGAGAAAGAGAGGGAGGAAAATAAATCAAGAGAGAAAGAGGTTTGTCCTGTCAGTGATCACAGATAGACAGACATCATTAGCTGCTGACGCACGCTGCTGATGTCATGAGTGCTAACACACACAAAGGGAGCGCTGTGCTCCCAAAACACTACAGAGAGCTTATATCACACTCAGAACCGGAGATGCCACCACTCTAATGCTCACCCTCACTACCGCCCGATCCCTTACACAAGCCTCTCCCAAGCACACACACATTATAGTATTGAGAGAGTATGCTAAACAGTTGTTTGTGTATATGAGTATATATTATTACCATAAATACTGCAGGCATTTTTCTGAAGACTCTGCAGAAGGTCTTTATTGCCCCTCGCGGCAGCTGGATGGATCGTCTCTAGCAGTTGTGCTGAGAGCTGAGGATTCCTGCTGCCAAGCTGAACCAACTGCACTGGGAGTGACGCCAGCCAGCGTGCAAGAATCCTGCTCCTGAAAGAGAGGGAGACTTTAGACACTTCCTACTGTCACAAGGTGCATTTCTAGACTCAAATAATAAAGAGTCTGGGGGAGTCTTCAATTAATTCACAAAACAACAACTCGACATTTGGAAAAAAATGGGTAAAACTGAGAAAAAAAAAAAAAAAAGACAAATAAATAATAATAAAAAAACCATATATACACAATTATTTGTTAAAATACTTTTTACCTATCCCAGCTTAATATGCAAAGACAATGAGCTGTCAATATGTTACATAGCATTTTCGTATTCGAAACATAGCATTTTGTATTTCGAAATCGTATTTGAAATATAAATCTTTTGTAACATTATAAATGTCTTTACAATCACTTGGACTTTTCAGTCATCTTTTTTTTTTTTATCTTACTGACCCCAATATTTTGAACAGTAGTGTGTGCCTAGAAATAAAATAACCAGAAAGGCCAAACAACATTGATGTTAGAAAAAATGGGACAGACCAGGCACCAGGGCCAGATAAAAAAAATGGGTGGTGGGCACATACCGGGCAATATGAGGGTGATTCTGATGCTCTTGAATGTAGAGATGACTGAAAAAGCGCAGCAGCAGAGAGCGGACACTCACAGCCAGGTTCCTCTGCTGGTACTGCACATACACAGCCTGCAGGAGATCGTCTGTCACCACTGACAACACACACACATTTGAATTTCAGCGGACCTTTATTAGAAAACAAACATTTGTCTGCCGTAAAGAAAACCGGCCTCACCGCGGCTGCGCTGGGTGACAATCATCCTCCACACCACCTCCAGTAAGGCTGCCAGGTGCTTTGAGCTCAGCTTGCCCCCATTGGACAATGTCTCCCTAATAAATACCCTGATTGGTCTGAGCCAGTCAGCATCTTCGGCTTCTACGTGATCCTGGCCCCTAAGACTGAGTGTCACCATAACTTGGCACAATGTCACGTTTAGGGCCAACGGTTCCACGTTGCCGCTAGCAACCGTCCCAGCTACTACCTGCTGCCTAATCCTGAAGACGAAAATAGAGATCAGTGGTTATTATTTTACACTTTTTGTTCAGCTAATATAATAGGTATAGGGGACATTTGTTTGTTTTGTTTATAAAATGTGGCATGCTTTAAATAAAATATATTAAAAAAGGAATTTAAAAAAGCTAAAAAAACAACAACAACAACAACAACAATGAAAATGTAAATTAATATAGAACATACAATTAAGAACATACAGTTCTTGAAACTTCTGGAATCACAAAAATGAAATGTGGTTCATTAATTTATATATATCAACACTCTAGGTTTCTGTTAATAGAACATTTGGACTTTTTGTCACCTCTTTCCATTAGCCTTCTTCTTGTGTCTTGCCACCTCCAGCAGGCCATAGGGGAAGTTCTTCATGAAGTGGTGTTTGAAATCTGTCAGGTATGATTTCCGGAACCAGGCGTCCTGCAGGGTACAGTAGAAACAGGGTTTATGTGATATTTATGTGGCTATATAACATCAGCAGTGCAGCTGCTACAGTTTAAGTGTATGTACCAGTATGTCCTGTTGGTCTCTATGCGGGGAAACTCTTCTCAGTAACTGCAGTATGGTGAGGATCTGGAACATAAGAGCCATGGCCTCCGCTGAGAGCAGGTGGCCGCTGTCTGTCTGCACATGATCTCCACCTGCCGCCTCCACCCAGATCTCCAGCAACAAAGGCACCAGAGTTCCTGCAAAGCCCTGCACAGTCTCAGCCGAGCAGAGTTCCTTATTCATTCCAGCCCCTGCCTTAGAGTCCGGCCTGTACAAAACCAATATAACAAGTGCTGTATACTGTAAACACATGGGCTTTCTGTCTTTTGATCAAACTGAAAAGCCTACAAAGTCTCAGCGATATAATGGTAGTAAAAAAGCAAAGCAGTACCATACTGTTGTGCAAATTTTGTTACCTGACCATGATTACATTGTTTAGGCAGTGTGACATTCTGTTTTATTCTGTAATTTATAATACATCAAATCCAGATGGGATAATGAAACAATCCTGTTACAAATGTAAGTAAAGTGTAGGGAAAAGTTGTTACATTAGTTCAAACAGTAGAGCATGACACAAATGAAAAAACATATATCCTGAATGCAATGTAAGTCACTTTGGATAAAAGAGTCGGCTAAATGAATAAATGTCAATGTTATTTTCTAAATTAGTGCAGATGTGACCAAAAAAAAAACTGTAGCGTCTGGACCACTCCAACACACAATATATATTTTGTTAGCTAGATTTCACAAATACTTTGTAACACCCCAGGACGCCGAACAAGACCCTGGTTTCATGGTAACCTGATACATTTACAACCTTGTGGAATGCGAGCCGGCTCTCATTCTGCTTTCTCCAGAAACAAGGGGTACAAATGCACAGGAGAAATGGACTGTTCTACTAATTAATTCATAGGAAAACCTTTTCTTTGAATGAACACACATTTTCTTCAGGCCATTGTGTATATTATTGCTGTTTTGTATTAATCTGTTGTATTATAGACTATTTTTATTAATGCTTACGATAAACCACTCATTCATATAACCTTACAAAAACCGTGTTTAGTATCTATGAATTCGCATTCTGATGATCTAAACAAGAATGTATATAATATGTTGGTACATAGGCAATATATTAATGCCCTGAGAACCTTTAGTATTTTCAATAAAAGTTCCAGATACTAAAGTACCATGTTTCCACACAAAGAGTCATAAACTCCACAGGATCTCAAAACGCCCACTTGGGATTCCGGCTTTTCTCATTGGATAAGCCCATCTTGAGAGGCGGGGATCTTCTCTGACCTTAAAGCTGACACACCATGTGACCGCCCCAGTCGGTGGTTCGGTCATAAGCTAAGAAGATGTGAAAAAAACGCTTCAGGATATCAAAGATTGTGCCAGGCCTTTCGGCCTAGTCCTTTCCATTCATCAAGTGACACTGACTCAAACTGGATCTTCTCATCGACCCGAATTCAGCAAAGATCTTGGGGCCTTAAGATTGCATCAGGAATCTTTTTTTAGACAGACGAGACTTGCAAGTATCAAACTTAGTCGTTTTAATTTATGCATTAAGTATCAGTTACACTTTTTTACAAGGTGTGTTTGAGCTAAGTATCTGACGTTTTCCCTCAGGTTTTAGGTCTGCTGAATATGCAAAATGGTTCCATAAATGTCAGTCCTTATGTCTCTTTCTTTAGTGTTAAAATTTAACCCTTTCCTATACCAACTGTAACTGTATGTGTGTGTGTGTGTGTGTATGTTAGACCAGCTTAATGTGTTTATGTAGTATGTTAGACTAGTTTAAGTGTTTATGTAGTAAATAAAACCTTACTTGTATCACACTTGACGTGTTCAGTGTTTACTCATAACCGGAGTCAATAATCATGCAGATTTACGTTACAAACTTATAGAATTGTACAGTAAGAAAGTTATTTCCCTTAACCAGGAAATTAACGTTCTTAGAATTGACAAAGACAGTTGACCCTGAGGGGAGCTAAATATCTACAGTGGATCTAATATATGAATAGTTAATTATAACTAGTTATGGTTAATTATTCATATTTCCCCATGAGCTGATTCGCTACAAAACTATTTAAACTTTAATAGAAATTTTGTGTGAGCAAATATGTGGTTAACATGCAGTTTAATGTCTATCAGTATGAGGTCTCAATAAATTCTCTCTTTGAATCACAAGTCATTTTTCTGTTATGTCTGATTTTAAATGAATTGGGAACCATTCATCACACTGTTCACCAATATTAACCCATTAAATACAAAAATATTATGCGATTAATAATAAATTAATTTAATTGTTGAATCTACTGTCTGCTCTAGTTTAATTTCACTTGTCACATAAGACTGTTTATTTGTTGCCAAATTATAAACCAGAGGTACCCAAACGTTTTACTATGAAAAGCCAAAATCAATCTTGACTGAGGGCCATGGGCCAAAAAAAAAAATATTTCATTACATCAACCTCTAACTATAAGGAATTATATTAAAGAGAAAGTGGTTAACCCTGGTTCCCTTCATTTATTATTTAAATATAAAATTAAAAACTTACTTTGCAATATACCATTTTACTATACAACTAAACTTACATTACAATGAAAACACAAACAATAGACTTTGTAAAACAATTTTCTTGACAAACTTTTTAAAATGTATGCTTGTCTGTGTGCCACACCCTAAACCTCATAATTTTTGTCTGTTCACTAAGAGTGAAGAGTAGCATCTCAAAGTGCACTTCAATTTTCAACATATTCTCTTCATTTACAATGCAAAAATAAAAACAATTAAAAGCTAAAACTAAAATATAAATTAGAAATTGATACATTAGAAATTGATTTTTTTGTTTTTTGATGTACTGTCAAATCAAACGTCATCAGGCCCTAGTTTGGCCCTTCTAAACAAATATAACTTTCAACTTATAACTTTCAGGCAATATTCAGTCTGTCTATATGGAGGACATATTGATAATAGAAAGAGAAACTTACTGTAATCATTTCCTGTAACAATTAAACATACCTTAGCCGATAAGCAGAGTGTGGGGTGGGAACGGCTCCAGAATTTTCAAACACTTGGATCCTGCCCTTCCCAAAGACATGCTCCTCCCAACTCACATCCAGAGATGTCACCGAGCCTTTCTCTCCAGCCCACATTCCAAGGCCAATGCTGCTGGTCACACCTTCATCCAGAGGTCTTTCCTCAACAACTGCCTGCAGAAAACTGCCCAACCTGAACGAATACACAAATTGTTAATAAATAATAACATGGCAAACTACATAGAAAGAATGGAGACATTTTTTTTTTTTTAATTTTTGGGATCCAATACCTGAGCAGCACAGTGAGTCTCCATTGCTGTGCTGTTACAGAGCGATTTGTACTGATAGTCAGAGCAAAGCCCCCTTTCCCAGATTTATCCTGCCCTGTTGCAGCTTTTCGCTTTTGGGAAATCAGTTCTAGAAAATTTGTCAGAAGCACCGTATGTCTCTGAGACAGAAGTCCAGGATAGTGCTCCAGCAGCACATCCAGGACCCGGAGAGCATCTTCCTGGATGGCTTCTGAGATGTGGGTCATGCCACAAGTGAGGTGAGCACTGAGCAGGGGGAAGAAGGGAACCACCCGTTTGGCGGGGATACACTGAGTGATGAAACGCAGCAGACGCACTGCAGCTGCTCGCACAGAGCCGTCTTTGTCAGTGAAGAGTGCCGCCGCCTCAGATAGTACCGCTGATGCATGAAGCTCAATCATAGAAGGTTGAGCTGACAGCAACTCCCGCAAACCCACCAGAGCGCCCTGCTTTATGCTACTGTTGATGTGGTGTAGCTTGGACAACAGATCCTGAGAGAGTGAGAGACAATGGAGGGGAGAGTTTAAAAAAAAATGTCAGTGATACAAATTTTACTATATGTGTTTTATACAACATTACATTTTTAATTCACAAATGTAACATTAATACTTAATCCAACTCTCGAAAATTGCAAATTATGTATCCAGCTAATTCAGTTGTGCAACTGACAATGCAGATCTGGCTAACATAAGTGTGTCAAAATAAAGGTGCATCTTAACAATAAGTTGCATTAATACATCACTGTTAGTCATTTGATTGAGGCATTGATCAATATTGATGTCTATTTACACCCCTATAATGAACCATAGAAAGATGAGGGTCAGTGGAAATTGTGACATTGTGTGTTTTATGTACCTTAATGTCAAGTTGCCTGTGCGTTGTTGGCCCTGAACCCGCATGTTTAAGCTGTTCTGGTAAATGGATAGCTTTTGATCTGAAGTTGACGTTTGTTGCATTGTCTGCTTTTGGCTTCTTTTTGCCAACCTTGAGCTGAACTTTCTGGAAATCACCTTGCCTTTTTTGCTTTTTTGCTTTCATTCTTCAATTGTTAAAGAAAAAAAAAAGAACTGGAACACATATCATATTATTATATTAAAATGTACATTTTAGAATATATAATAAACATCGTCATCTTCATAATTTCACAAGTTATTCACCAAACAAAATAGACAATGTTGATCCTGACAGTTTTCTCCAGCATCGATTGTACGTTAAACTAAAACTTCACCAGCACAACCATTCATGGTCATTTTAAATGTTTAAATGTATCAGTTCATTTAATGATTTACACAGCAGATATGTTTTATGTACGTATAGAAGCTGTAAACAACACACGTTAGAATTTGACGTTTATTTCAGTTTGCATAAGCGTGGCTATACGCAGCCATAATTATCAGCGATTAACTCCATTGCACAAGTTCATTTACTCAGCTTAAATACAAATACGAACTAAAACTTAAGATAAGTTTGTTTCACTCACCACAGATCATCACTCGTGCTGCGTTCGAGCCATTAGGGGTCTTCTTCTTCTTATATCTTTCCGGCAGTGTAGACGCTACTAGGCGTATTACTGCCCTCCACAGGTCAAAGTTTGAACTAAATTCTTATATACAGTCCTGTATTATGCAAGAACTGAAGAACTACCTCAGAGATCAGTTTATGTTTATCACTGTGTCCAAACAAAGAAGTAACAGAAAACACTTTAACTCCAAATTCTGCCAATTTATCAAAAAGTGCTTTTCTTTCTGCATTATACTTCCTACATTCCAAGAAAACATGCCCTACTGTTTCCATATTCCCACATTCACATAATCCAGAAATATGCTTCCCTACAATATACAAAAAGTAATTTAACCCACAGTGCCCCAACCTCAATCCACACAGTTTAACGGAGTCCCTACGAGATGGACAAGTACAAAAACATATTTTCTTAACTTTAGGTTGAATAGAAAAATAATGTCTACCCTTGATTTCCTTTTCCCATACTCTCTGCCATTCTTTTATTAAGCCCTCTTTAACTCTTTCCCTCAGTTCCACCCTCCCCAAGGATACATGGATATCTATTTCTCTACCTAAACTCTCCTTCGCTATATAATCTGCCTGCTCATTCCCCATCACCCCAGCATGCCCAGGCACCCAACAAAAGGTGATATTGCAAGCAAACCCAACTCTGAAAAACACACTCAATATGTCATTTACAATATCAGATCGAACTTTAGATTTTCCTGCTCTTAAAGTTTCCAGAGCTGCTGCAGAGTCAGAACAGATAAAAACTTATCTCGGTCTGGCTTCTTCAATCAACCATAAAGCCCATAAAATTGCCATTAACTCAGCAGTAAGGACAGAGCTTCCATTCGAAATACGTCGACCAATTTTCAACCCTAGTTTTTCCACATACATCCCAAACCCAGCTCTCCCATTAATTGGATCTCTAAACCCATCTGTAAAAATGATTATACTACTCTGATTAATTGAATTAAGATATACCACTATTCTTGATATCACCTCCATCTTATCTTTTTCCTGAAGAAACGCAAACTCAACTTTCAACTCAGGCATCACCCAATATGGCATAGGTAACCATCCTATATGCTCTGCAATACCTCCCTGTTCCAATCCCATCTTCCTAGCCCATTGATTTACATTAATAAAAAAATTATTATATTTCCTACTTCTAACAAACTCTTGCAACAAACACCTTGCTGGATATGTATAATTACACCCACTAATTTTTACCCAGTACTGTAGTCCTAATTTAATACGCCTTAACCATAAGGGCATTTCTCCCATTTCAATAAGCAAGGCCGAAATTGGGGAAGTTCTGAAGGCCCCACAACAAATCCTCAAAGCCCTTGTTTGCACTGCATCTAACCTATTCAAAACAGTTTTAGAAGCAGACCCATATACAAAGGACCCATAATCAATAATGGACCTGATCATGGCCTGATAAATTAGTAATAACGTCTCCCTATTGGCACCCCATTCACATCCAGCTAGACTTCTCATAACATTCAAAACTTTTTCACACCTCTCCACAATCTTACTTACATGTACAGCCCAAGTCATACGTTCTTCAAACCAAACACCCAAAAATTTAAAAGCCTTTACCTTCTCCAATGGAGACCCATACAAATACAGCCCTATATTAGGTAACTTTCTTTTAAAACCTAATATCATATATTTTGTCTTAGATGCCGAAATTTTAAATCCCCATGTATTCCCCCATTCCTCCACCAACACTAACATTCTTTGAATCTGCTTTAAAACAAACCCTACATTACGCCCTCTTTTCCAAATGGCCCCATCATCTGCAAATAAAGAAAGCCCAAATCCTCTCTCCATTTTACCAAAGATATCATCAATCATTATATTAAATAACACTGGACTGATAACACTTCCCTGTGGGGTTCCATTCTCTATTTCCACTGTTTTTGAACTAACACTACCAACCTTTACTTGAATTGTTCTTTTAATTAAAAAATCCTTTATCCAATCATTAGGGGTCCATCAACCTCTGTTGAGAAAATAGTCCGGCTAAACTGGTGCCTGATTAAATTTAACACAGCAACTATATTATTATAATATTTGCTAAATAAATTCAAATACCTATATAGATACTGCAAATTACAGTCACATATCAAGATTATGCGGCAGTCTTTTTTTGGGAGTGGAACAAAGCTCGCTTCAAAATAAAGGTTTTGATTGTGGTTTCAGTCCAGCTCTCTTCATTATGTGTCCCGGCAGTTTAATAAACTCCATTAATTTCGTACTTATGTAATAGTAGACAATATTAACGACAGTAATGATTGAATATAATTTACTGTATGAGTAAATTATTAAAATAAATGAATTAGCATACATTCATAATTATACCTGGGACTTTTATTTTGGAAATAGGCGGGAAACGGACTAGGGTCTTGACTGTTTTATTTCGGCCGTTTCTTGTCGTGTTTCTATTTTCAAAACCAGACAAGCCTTTGCTCAACACAAGGTTAGTAAAAACAACCGCGAACAGGTACATAATTTAACGTGACTTTAAATAGTTGCGTTGTAGTGAATAGAGAGACCGCGCTTCATGTTAGAGGCGAGCGAGTTTAAATGTAGCTGCGCGTGATCTTTGTAATGAGCCAGAGTTGCCGTTATTTACTTTCTCTTACAGCCGAAACTGCATATTAGTTACACACGAATTACTCCTATCCTCCTTTTGAATGTATTTTTTTTAATTGCAGCAATAATCAAAATAATGTAATATGTGTTTGTCTTTTGCAGTATGGAAGCTCAACCAAATCCTAATAAGAAGGGCAGGGCCGGTGGGAAGGTGAGCCCTAATAGCACCACATCAAATCAGAGCCACTCCATTAGCTTTATTCCTACCTTACCACGTGGATGTAGACCATCTGCAGACGTGCAATACTTCCCAAACAGTGGTTACTCAGTCCGCTGCTGGTTCATGAAAATGTCAGTTAAAATTCTGGGTGAAATGGAAAATTCACCTTGTCGAATTTGTAAATGCGTTATTCGGTATCATTGCAAAAGATTCATCTATGCACGTTTTTTTGACCTGGTCATTTTTAATTAAATAACTTATTATTATTTTTTTATTGCAAAACAAATTCTACACATACTTTCATTTTAACAAAATATAAGTCAATTTGCTGGTGAAACGAATGACAGACTTCTCTCTGGTCACATATGCAGGACCTTTCCAATCATTTAGTCCGCTTAAACTCTGCACCTGCAAACTTACATTCATCTGCCTCCATTGTTGAGTGCCCACATTTTCAAATCCGATCAACAACCAATGCATAGAACCAAGTCCTCACATTTATTTATTTTTTGATGATCCATAACACTTGGATATACGTCACACAAAATGTAAGAAAAGATCTGTTGCTAATTCTGTTTCATTGCGACTTTATTTCTAATCACTTTATTGTATCTCTTCAATAACACAACTGACATTTTTACGTCAGCATATGCAAGTGTTTGGTCCAACTAGCTAATGCACTGTCAGCTCATTTAGGTCGCTAAAAGTAGATACAGGGTATAATGAATTTTGGTCATTTGTACTCTACCTAAAACTGATTATAATTGTTTTGATGAACTTAGTGGTTGAATGATTTCACCCACCTGTTTCACCCCTTAACTCTGTTATGCCATGAAGCTCAGGTTGCTGCAAACTGTCTGTTTGACGGGCTACAGTTTTATTAAAAGGAATCCCCCCTTTTCTGCATATTGTAGTCCGCTTCATCAGTCATCTTATTATACAGATCTTCCAGCAGAATGAGCCGATAAAGTGGTGATCACACTGTGACCAACTGTAGTTGGCATAGTGTTGGAGAAGTATGACATATTTATCATGCCTCAAATAGTTAGTCTCTAAAAGATTAATACTAAAATAGTATTAATCTCTGCCCTGATGTCTGTGAGGGTTAAGAGTATTTGCAGGATCATGTGGCGTCTGAACCAAATAATTTATATAAAAAAAAAAAAAAAAAAAAAAAAAAAACCTCGATTAGTGTATTAATTAAGGGAAATAGTTAAGTGGTCAACACATATTCATTGCAGACCTTGTATAGAAGACTAGGCTTATGTATTTTCCTAAAGTGGCTTAAATGTACACTAACTTTCAAAAGTTAAGGGTCAGTAATATTTTTTTTAATTCACTTATTTATTTTTTTGAAAGAAATTAATGGTTTTATTCAGCAAGGATGCATTACATTGATTAAAAGACATTTATATTGTTACAAAAGATTTTGTCATCGAATAAACGCTGTTCTTTTAAACCAGTGATTCTCAACCCTGGTCCTGGGTGCCCCCCAACACTGCACATTTTGTGTGTCTCCCTAATAAAACACACCTGATTCAACTCATTAGAAAAAACGAAATGGGTGTGTCAGACAAGGGAGACATACAAAATGAGCAGTGTTGGCGGGCACCCAGGACCAGGGTTGAGAAACACTGCTTTAAACCATTTAATTATCAGAGAATCCTGAAAAATATCACCGTTTACACAACTTCAACATTGATAAGAAATGTTTCTTAAGCACCAAAACATAATATCAGAATGATTTCTGAAAGATCACATGACACTGAATGTACTAGCTGAAATTTAGCTTTGCATCACAAGAATAAATGGCATTTTAAAATATATTAAAATAGAAAAGTTATTTTTAATTGTGATTTATATTTCACAATATTGTTTAAGCTGTGTTTTTGATTTTAAAAAAAAAAAACGCAACCGACCCCGAACTTTCGAAAGGTACTCTTTATTCATGTCCATAGTCTGTCAATGACCTGACACCGTGCTGCATTTGACCTGTAAAAAACAGATAAGAATTAAAAGTGGAAAAAAAGCATTCTGTTTGAAAACAGAATGTAACTTGCAGAACATGTTACTCTATCATCCCGTATATTCTCTTGTCTGCTTGATAGAACTTTATTCTTGGGGAGATTAATAAAGAACAATTGTTCTTCTAGCATTGTTCTTCTAGCACTTTGTGTCCTCCTGTCCAAGGACTTTCACCCTCTACTTTTGAAGTGGAGAGGAGAATTTAAGTGGAGGAGGAGGAGAGTGGACTCTGCTCTTCAGCTCGGGTGCTGTTATATCTCTCTAATTCCTCTCTGTTTCTCTCCCCCACCAACTATTTTATTTGTCGTCTGTGACAGAAAAAGCAGCAGCTCTTCAGTGGTGACATAGGTAAGTGCCACCCTCAGAACCCTTCAGTTCTGCCCTTCAGCTGTGCCTGGCCTTGGAAATGTTATTGCCATGTGCCACTTCTGGGTGTTTCAGAGCTTCAACCCTGAATACAACACACAAGCACAGCTCTCAAACTAGCACCTTTTTCAGACCAATGCTTTGCACTATTTGATCTGCGGTGTGCTGAACAACATTAGAAACATCAACACTGAGCTCCTTCGAGCAACATTCAAAAAATCATGACCTGCTCTCGCCATGTGCTTTAACGTCAGGTCAAGATCCATGTATGTTAGGAGGTTGGGTATCCCACCTTTTATCCCTGTATGTCCGCTTAGGGTCATCTAACCATATTAATTGTGCCACCTTGTGCAGGGCATGCATTAAGCTGCCTAAGAAAAGTTAACGTGAAATGCATTATTTCAGGTGCCTTTAGGCTTGAACTCAGTTAGAACAGTTACACTGCTGTAGTGTGATCGGCTGACATCTCAACCAGTGTGCTTTTGTCGTCGTACTGGATTTGTGGACCGAAAAACAGCAGGCATCACTGCATTCATTCAAATCTGTTGAGTTTGTATATGTTGTTCAGCGTTTACGTTCAGAGAGTTGTGGCTCACTTGTCTGACCACAATTTTCATCAAGTGTGACTGTTGCCCATAGGCCTGGGGGTAACTGAATGGGTGCTTTAAGCACTCAGCTAGTTTTTTTTTTGTGGTGCAGTAACCACTTGGTACTGTTTCAGTAGAGTGGGAACACTGTCATCTGTGCTTTAAGTCCAGGTTCACAATGCTTGTCCATGTCCATTTTGATTTTACTGATTCATGTGCGTTTCATCAGTCTTCACCTCCAAGAATGGATCCATCCAGACTATACCCTGTCTGAACAAAAAGCTCAAATCAGTCACCGATGCTGTTATTGGTGAGTAATGATGTATATTTTGTTACCACTATATAAATGTAGGCTAATAGGCTTAAAATAAGGCATCACACTTTTATTGGTCCCTTACTCTAATGAACTTATTCATGACTTAAATTAAAGTACCCCTGTTATGCCATTTTTAAAGTTCCTAATGTTTTTTTGGGAGTCTCCTACAGTAGGTTTACATGCATGCAAGGTCAAAAAAACTCAAAATATGCATTTAATAATATCACCTCATTTTCCAACGATTTGTTCGAAGCAGTTCTAAGGTTCAGTCTCAAACCCATCCTAAATCTAAACCCATCCTTTCCATGAGCCTACTCTGCTCTGATTGGTCAGATGACCAGTCTGTCCTGATTGGCTACTGCCTACAGCGCGTGACGGAAACGATACGCCTATTTCAATAGTTCGGTATTTTGAATGCTCAGTAGAAAATATAAACATCAATTATTAATCATACTTACAGGTTGTGATTCAGTGGAGCCAGCTGGTCCAAATAAACTGGTCAAGAGCAAGCGTTTTATGAATCCTGTGTTGAACTCCCCGAGATTAAAGAAGCAGTCATCAGTAAAATGACTGGAACACAAAAAAGATTAGGGCTGTACTGCTGTGGTACAGTAGGAAAAAAAAACAATTTAACCACTGATTCTTTTACCCCGTGACGTGTAGCCCTCACAGAAGTAGGATTCGAATTGCTGAAGACTCTTTTTGGTTGTTCAGGGTCAATTCTTTCTTTTGGGAGACTTTCGGCTTTACAACTTTGCAGATCGTTTATATTCATATACAGCTACAGTACACACTTCATGAAAGGCAATATTCAAAATGGCATAATAGGGTCTCTTTAATCAACAGTGTTCACAAACATCCAAAATAAATGTTTAGATAAATACTGATGATCACTGCATTTTATTTAATTTGTAAATTGTTTAATAAAAATGCATCAAATGTTTAAACTCTCATCCCTGTTAATTTTTGTTTTTGTGATGTTTTAAATTGTATAATTTTATAATTATTTTGCTCCCTCAAATAGCTTCTATATGCTTTGGCTGATTTTTGAATGATCTTATGTTTGAATACACATGTGCTTTGTGTTCATAGGCCTACAGTACATATGGGAGTATAGAAGCCCATCTAAGTCGGTTCCACCCCATTACCAGTGTAAACTGTGTAAAGTTCAGCGGCTGCAGAATGAAATGGCTGCTCACATCACTGGCTGGAAGCACAGTTTCAAATACTTGGTATGATTTTCATAATCACAATTTTTCCTGATATCACAGATTATCTCGGTCTATGCTTTTAATATAATACACAGCCACCTTATTGTGTTTTGTTTTTTGGAACACAGAAGCAGAACCACAAAGATAAGGTTCCCCATGAGGAAGAGGCTGCACTTAAAGATCCAGCCATCAGGAAAGCCATTAAAGCTGCTGCTGCTGAAGTGGAAAAAGCTGAGGGAAGAGGTCAAATCAAGGTGAAAGACTAAATGCCGATGTGCTCTAAAGATTTTAAGTCTCACGCTAGTACTTTTTAATTACACGTTCTTGACTTTTTTTTCTTTTTCTTTCAGACTGTGCTGAAGGAGCCATTTGAGGTTATGGCGTTTCAGGGCATGAGTAAGTCAGTTGTCTTCTGTCATACAACATCCAATCTACAGTAGAGATCAAAATTTGAGAACAATCTATAAATACTTGAGTTCTGACATATTGTTATCTTCATCACTCAAAATTTGAAGGAATATTAGCTGTAGGTATACCACGTTATACTAACACGTTTGACAAAATAACCAAGGCATTTCAACAAATACCTTTATTTTGTGGAGAACACAGTGATCAAAATTAGAGAACAGTAACCACTGTAGCATGAAAGAAGATTACAACAAATTTTGGAGGGTTACATCTGTCAGAAATTATAAATTTTAGATGCCCCCTGCTCTAATGATTCATCCACTGCGGCCGCAGGACATCACTAGTTTCTCACACTGTGCGGGTGTGATCTTGGCCCACTCTTCTTCCAGTCTTTTCCATATTTCGGTAACTGTAGTGGGTTTCTTACCCATAACTTTATCACCAAGGATTTTCCAGAGATTTTCAATCAGGTTTAGATCAGGGATTTGTCAACGTTTCAATGATTGATTCATTGACGTAAGAGATTGTGATGATTAAAGCTATCGATGGTCGTTTAGTAATTTCATTTGTGGGTGCATGCGGCTCCTGATGCGGCAAAACACTGCAAACGACTGTGGTTAATTTTTATATATAATCTATATAATCATCTATAATATATATATATATATCTATAGTATATAATTCTTACACCTTAAGTTTTCCCACAATTTTTAATTTGTGGACATGGTCCATGTTTCCTTCATTTGTTTCCTAGATAACCCATGATTAAACTAAAATGAGCGAACAAATTAATAAGTCGTAGGAATGAATTCTTAATTCGCGGCCACAAAATCTTTCATTTCGGCCCACATGTCATCAGAATGAGCTTTATTGCCAGGTATGTTTACACATATGATGAATTTGTTTTTGTGACAGAAGCTTCCATAGTGCAACAGAATGACAGTGACAAGACAGAACACAGGTAATAAAAAGAATAATATAAAAATAGGCAATGTACAAAAAAAGCAAAAACAATATATAATATAGACAATTTTGTATGTATATGTATGATATGTGCAAATTTGAAATGTAAATAAGTATGTGTTAAATAAATAATGTATACTAGTGTTGTGTGTTCCACGATTATTGTTGTGTTCATGAGATGGGATTGCCTGAGGAAAGAAACTGTTCCTGTGTCTGGTCGTTCTGGTGTTCAGTGCTCTGTAGCGTCGACCAGATGGCAACAGTTCAAAGAGGGAGTGTGCTGGATGTGAGGGGTCCAGAGGGATTTTGCTAGCCCTTTTGCTCACTCTGGATGAGTACAGTTCTTGGAGAGAAGGGAGGGTTGTACCAATGATTCGCTCAGCAATCCGGACTACACTCTGTAGTCTTCTGAGGTCAGACTTGGTAGCTGAGCTGAACCAGACAGTAATAGAAGTACAGAGGACAGATTCAATAATGGCGGAACAGAACTGTTTCAGCAGCTTCTGTGGCAGGTTGAACTTCCTCAGCTGGCGAAGAAAGCACAACCTCTGCTGGGCCTTTTTAACAATGGAGTCAATGTGAGTGTCCCACTTCAAGTCCTGAGAGATAGTGGTGCCCAGGAACCTGAATGTCTCCACTGTCGTCACAGTGCTGTTCATGATGGTGAGTGGAGGGAGAGCAGGGGGGTTCCTCCTGAAGTCCACTATCATCTCCACAGTTTTGAGCATGTTAAGCTCCGGGTTGTTAAGACTGCACCAGACAGCCAGTTGCTCGACCTTCTGTCTGTAAGCAGATTCGTCACCGTCCTGAATGAGGCCGATTAGTGTGGTGTCGTCTGCAAACTTTAGGAGTTTGACAGAGGGGTCTTTAGACGTGCAGTCTTTGTTGTAGAGGGAGAAGAGCAGTGGGGAGAGGACGCAACCCTGGGGGGCGCCAGTGCTGATGGTACGGGTGCTGTATGAGAATTTTCCCAGCCTCACTAGCTGCTGCCTGTCTGTCAGGAAGCTGGTGATCCACTGACAGACGGAGGTGGGCATGGAGAGCTGAGTTAATTTGGGCAGTAGGAGGTTTGGGATGATAGTGTTAAACGCCGAGCTGAAGTTCACAAACAGGATCCTCATATAATTGGTCTGTCTAGATGTTGCAGGATGTAATGCAGTCCCATGTTGACTGTATCATCCACATACCTGTTTGCTCTGTAGGCAAACTGCAGGGGGTCCAGTAAGGGTCCAGTGATGTCCTTCAGATAAGCCAAAGTCTTTCAAATGATTTCATGGCCACAGACATTAGAGCCACAGGTCTGTAGTCATTAAGTCCAGTAATTTTGGGTTTCTTTGGGACTGGGATGATGGTGGAGTGTTTGAAGCAACAGGGAACTTCACACAGCTTCAGTGATCTTTTGAAGATCTGTGTGAAGATGGGGGGCCAGCTGGTCAGCGCTGGTGTCACACCGTCTGGGCCTGGTGCTTTTCTTCTCTTGTTCTTTCTGAAGACCTGACGCATGTCATCTTCATTGATCTGGAGTGCTGGAGGGGGGGAGAGGGAGGTGTGAATGGTGTTTTTTCAAACATTCAAATCATGTAAAAGTCATGTAAAAAGTCTCCGTAAAAAATAAACTTGACGTGCCTTAACAAGAACAAACTGTTGAAATTGAATGTGATGAGAGATAAAGATAGGGCTGGGCAATATAGCAAAAAAATGTATCAATGATATAATGTTTCATATCGTTCGGTATTGATAATTATTGACATTTTTTATAACCTTTTTTTAAACAAAGAGCAATAGAAAAAAACTTTAAATTTAACCACTGTATTTATAATCAACACAATTTATTGAGACAAACAACAAATATTTTTGTTTTAACAGTCAAACACAAAATAAAAATTAAACAAATATCAAATTTTCTTATGTTTTATATGCAGATTAAATAGGTCTGAAGGAAATGTTTGGCTTGTCTTCCGAAGCCACAGGAGGGCGCAATGAGCAAAATAATGCAGCGCATTAAATTGCCAACGCAAAGGAAATAACTGTCTATAAAAAAAACGTGCATTACGTCTAAATTAACTCCTATAAATCAAACATAATTTTGTAAATTGCATAAACAATTAAGAACAAAACAGCATCATGTATTTATGCATTGCTTAATACAAAGAGCTGAATCGCCCATCACGCAGATTGCATTTAAAAACATATGAGACGCAGTGAAACGTAATAAACCTCCACAAATTTGTGATGTTTTCTAAAAGTTTCAACTGTTTTAACTTTGCATGGCTTTCTATGCATCTCTTGTGTGAGACGTGAGTGCAGCAGTTATATTTGTCCGTCTAAAAAATGCGCTGAATATGCGTTCTGTGTGAATGGCTTGGTTTCGGGTTTTAACCTAATCAAGATCTTCTATGCATTGAGCTACTATATTTCTCTAATAATCTGAATGAATAACGCATCAGCGGTGCGTCTCGTGGGCTAGACTAACAAAACATTAAAATGCAACACTTACATCCTCACCGCATCTCGTGCGCCACTGATGTGCTCCCAGACGCACACAACATGTGATTGGACGATTTTTGGCTTCAAATGCAAATGTTATTTTAAATTCAAATAATATTCATTCTTTATTCACAATCTACTCATCACAGGCAGACACATCATTCATTTCAGCATGTGTTCGTGTGTGGCGGCTGCATCGGCCGATATCGAAAAAATTTTCTATCGTTTATCAGAGAGGGGTGACCATCGATAATAGCGATACCGTTTTATCCGCTTACATTTATCATTGTATCCCAAATGTACTACAACGCACTAATTTATCAATGATTAAAATCACTCTCTTTATTGTTACAATCTTGCTACAGCCTTTGATTTTAGACTCTCATACTGTCATGCTAGTGACTATCTACCACTGGCCTGAGATTTTTGCAGTATTAGATAACGCTTAATGATCGTTAATTTAAACGGCAATCGCTCATGGAAATTATCAAAATTGACATCCTAGTTTAAAACTCAGGACGTACCAAACCATTTCTGCTTTGTGATCGGAGAATGAAAACGCAGCCCTACCTACACTGGCCCAAAAAACTCGCTTTAAAAATATTATAAAATTAAAAACTCTCTTACATATGAAAAAAAAACGTACTTGCAGTCTGGGAGTCAGAACAGCCGGCATTGTAGGCTACTCTCCCAGGTTTAGGAAACAGTCCTCCATAAAATGCTTGGCACACATCTGAATATTTGGGTTGAACTGTTCTAGAACAGTGTTGTAAATACAACTTAACCACTGATTTCTAGTCGTGTCCATTTTTGGAAGGCCAAACAAAGTAGTTTCGCTTTCACAACGAAACATACAGTGTCACACATGGTGGGCTAGAGTGAGCGGAGGCTGGGGGATAAAGTGAGGAACGGCTGGAGTGAGCAGAGGCGGCAGATTCGACAAAGGAGCGTCCGGAGCGCTTGCGGCAACCACATGTGACGACCCCGGGGCTGGACTCCGCTTGGCATGGTTAAAGCGCCCGTGATCCACAGTGGCATTGTAGTAGTTTCCCTCATGAACCAGCACAGAGCGCTTCCAGGCCATGACGAAGCAGATACGTCCTCTTTTGGAATGCCAACAATTAGTTTCCGTCAACACAACGAAACACACAGTGCCTTCACGACATGGCGGCGGCGGCGCAAACAACAATACTACAGCGAGAAGTGAAAGTTACTCCTTCTTTTCGGAACATTTGGGTGTCTTTATGCAAATCTTCCCACACAGTAATGTAGATGTGTGGGGGCGTGTTAGAACGAGCCATTTTAGGTAGGCGTGGCTGACTCTTAACTTTTTATAAAGAATATCTCTTTGGATTTGAGACTTTAGTCTTTGCAACTTTACAGATCTTCTTTATGCACCAAGATCTTGTAACTTGGTAAGGAAAAATTGAAATCGCATCATATGACCCCTTTAAACTGATGCCTTGTTCTACTTTAGGATGTACTTACACAAAGTTAAAATGATTTGCAACGGTCGCTTTGTCACGTCAGTGTAGAGCTGTTGTGGCACGACGCGACAACTGTAGCGTCCGGTATAGACTCGGTGAGTGAAGCCTGTCCTATCATCCCTTAACTCCAGTTTCCAGTGTGCTTCACCATGCACTCAAAATGAAGTCATGATTTAGCAATAGGAAGCTTTATGACCCGATAAACTGGAAAGTTTAATTATTTCTGAACATATCCACCTTATTTTTCAATGTGGAAGTAAGCTGTTTTCTGTGAATGTGTGAGACTTCCGCTTCATTAGCCGCAGTAGGGAAATAACAAGAAGAATAATGGTGCAATAAATTATCAAATTGTTTGTGCTACAACCGGTGTTTTTGAGAATAGACCTACATTGTACAAATAATATGGTAAGAAACACCAGTTTGCAATATGAAGCAGCAAAACGAGCTGTTTTGTACTGCTAAAAAGCTGGCAGACAGGTGAACACCTGAGAGCCGACACTTTAAATTTACAAATGGCCGCGTCCGCTCTTACGGGACAATTAAGATGGATAGGATGTGTTTAGGGACGTTTGTACAATATTTGCCATCTTTATATTTAAGAAGTCATTTGTTTTATGTTTACACCATGTTGGGCACTTTGTGTGCTGTACTCTGTATAGAACTTTCCTTAACTACAACATGATTCGAGTAAAATTTTCTTTATTAACCGTCTACTTACATTAAGTTGACTAGTTAAATGTAAAACAAATTAAAATCTTGAATCGGTCAAACATTCTGAAAAAAAAAAAGATTAATTTTTTTTTGCCATATCGCCCAGCCCTAGCCAGCCAGTTACTTACCTTTTTTTTTCTTTTCTTAGAGTCTGCACAACCCAATCCAGCATTTGCAGGAGCTGCTGGTATTCTTGGGCCTCCTCCCAGAGGGTTAAAACCAGGTTAGTGCCTAACCAATGTGTTTGTTTGTGTTAATAGTGTTAATAGTAGTGAACTATCTAGAAAAGTAACTGTGATTTTAAATGTATAGTTGCTTGACTTTTTTTCACACATCCTCAGGTGGTCAATATGGAGGTCCCATGTACATGGGGGATTTACCACCCCGGGGTGGCATGATGCCTAATTTCTCCCCTGGCATGCGTGCGTGTATGGATGAACCCCCCATGAGGAGAGGTTATTCAGATATGGGAGACTTCACTAGCCCAGGTCGCTATGGTAACAGCATGCCTGGACCAGACAGGGGAATGATGGAAACAGACAACATGCAACATTTCCCTGATGATGGACCCATGCGCATGGGCCCAGATGGCTTTGGGCCTGGCCAGCGTAATGAAGGCAGGGGCAGACCTTTCCCTAATGACATGTCCATGAACAGCAGTGGTGACCGATTATTGGGACATGGCCCTAAAGGCCCGGAGAACAATAGCCTCCCTGCAACACTGCTCAAATATCTGGTACTACTCTCTTTTTGAATAACAGTGCTTGTTGAAGCACTTCATGTGTTTATATTATCAACCATTTGGAGTTACTGAAATTTGTGTTTGTTTTATTATTAGGACTCTTTTCGTATTGAAAACGAGGACGATGCTCAGATCGTCTTGAAGGTCACACAGAAGCTCACAGATGTACTGATGGAGTATCGCCTCAGAAGTATTTCAGCGGTGAAGGCTTTCATTTATACTATACATTTATTGTTATATTTGATTTTTTTTTTTTATTAAAAATCATATTACTAGCTAAGATCAAACTCAAGAATTTAATTGGAATTTTAAATGCAACTAATTCTTAATGCCACACAATTCTGATCATCGTATGAAAATATTTGACTGTAGAATATCAGTTGTTCCAGAGTGCCATGTAATAGAAACATACATAACTACAGGCTAGTCGTCTAAGATAGAGGATGGCCATTTCGGTTTATTTTCCCGACCGACAACCTTTACTTGTTATCTGGACATTAACCGTTAACTGATAAGATTAGAATAATAAATTATTCTTAAATAAAAATAGAATGCATGAGTGTCTGTGACTAGGCCTGTCGCAATAATCAATATATCGACTTATCGCGCAATATATGTACATGACTTCAATTTTTGGTGATGCAATATATCGCCCATTATATTTACTTAAAAAATTAATGTCACCTGTTTTGTACATTCACTTGCGCCTGTGTCTTTTGCAGCTCCTCGTACATAACATGTAGACATGAGGTGCTAGATCACCTAGTTTAATCTGCAGAAGGCCTGTTAGGGATCTGTAACCTTTGGGAATATGGACATCGCCGCTAAGTAGTGATTTTTGTAGTAGTGTTTTTCAGCAATAGTGTGCACCCTTAATTTACAGAGAAAAGAAGGTCAGGGGAAAATCTGTAGATGGAAAAATCTCCATAAAAGCGCATTTTTCTTTTTTTGTACTTGTTACTATGCACTTTTTGTTAGAAAATGTTTATTACTATTTATTCCAGTTTTAAAGGTATCTAATATTTTAGATTCTTAATTTCCATGATCTAAATATTCTTGAAAATTAAAAGTTTGTTGTCATTTGGAAGCGTGTAGGCATTCTTGCATTATTATGCTGTTACATTATGATTATATATTCAGTGGCATAAAACGGTCTTTAAAATGACAATCTTATCGCAATATATCGCACAACAAAGTTGTTATCGTGACAGGCCTATCTGTGACCTATTTAAAAAAAATAAATAAAAAAAAAAAAACTTTTTTCACAGGTTTATTTTAACATGCAAACAGCAGCATACAGAGCAACAACAGAACCTGGATTCACACATCGTCAAATTATCACGCACCTGCAGCGCTTCTGAGAACAGAGAAAAACACAATAAAATAACAAATAAAAAGAATAAAATAAATAGGCCTACAGTAAATATTTTTCAATTAAATAATTAACATTAAGATGACAAAACAAAAACACTGAATCTTTCTATGCACATTAAAAAAAACTTATTTTTTTTCATCAGACATAAAAATAAATAGAAGGCCTACCTCAGTGCACAATGTGTTGAGTTTTTATTTATAAAAAAAACAAAACAAAGGTAGCCTAAAATGTCGACGTGCTGTGCGGATAGTCTGAAGTAGGGCTCTGCACGGAACTGTTTCGTAATGCCGCTCCCGTTTAATTTCTGACCATTACCGCCCGCTCCCACGATTTTTTTTTTGTGGCCGCTCCCACAAACATTCTTATATTGTTTATAATTTTCACGCTATCAATATGCAGGTATTGAAATCGCTTTTGAATGTGCACTCGCTGTTCACTTTCGATTTCGCGTTCATGCGCACTCTGTGTAAAGGAGCACATCTAATCTTACAAGATCAGATATTTGTCAGTGAGTTCAGGATCTGCTGAGCAGCAAATACTCCAGCATGGTCTGTCAGTCATCTATCCTACTCTTGACCTGTGATCAGTCAAGCTCGTGTTGGATGCAGGGTTGCAAAGTCTGCATTTTTTCCACAGAATCGGGCTGCTTTTAAACTGATTGCCTGGGGTGTAATGATACACGTATTCGTATTGAACCGTTCGGTGCGCGGGTTTCGGTTTGGTGCGCATTATAAACCGAGTGATTCGTTGGACTAGTGCCACTGCGCTCAAGGTAGCACAAACAACGTAACCTCCACCAAAGAAAAACACGCTGCCCCAGTCAGGCATAGGCTGGACTAGATCTTTCATTGCAATATGGCTTCTAACTAGGGCTGGACAATTTAATATCAATATATATGGCACTATAATTTTTTGAAGCACTTTTCTTTCAATCTATAAGAATAATCAGCCTGTGTTCTATGTTATAGTTATAGTAAAGTTAAATATATTAATATTAAGGTGAGCCTGAGAGTCTTTTACATTTATTTGACAGTGATTTCACATTTTTTTTGTTTGTTTGTTTGAAGGCGAAATACAAATAAAATGTGAACCTTAATTTGGTTATCCCCCCCCCCCCTATATAAAATATTATATAGTTTTATAGGAGGAGGTTTCATAGACTTGGCAAATAAATTTTTTCAGAAGTTTGTAGGTACAGACACCTGTTGTGGGCATTCTTGGCAGTTTGAGGCTTTTTAAAATATTGTTCCTATCAATATCAGAATTATGGAACTAGACGGAAACAAGGAGACAAGCACTCTCTACAAACTATCCCCGCAGCATTTAGGCAGGCATTTCCAACAGATTCAAACAGGGTAAAACAAATCACTGTAACAAATCATGATTAAAAAATTGTAAAAATCAAGGACATTTCTATGGCATTTCTTTCTTTTTGCTGTATTGAAAACTAGGGCTGGGTAAAAAATATAGATATCTCGATTATGATCGATTCTCGTTTTATGAAACGATATCGATTCTTAAATCCCAAGAATCAATTATTCTAGCCTGTTTTCAGTTAATGGATGGAACATTGAAGGGTACTTCCCATCCAATATATCGCAATAAGCATTGTGCTTTTAATATGAACCAAACTCTTAGATTTCAAATTCTGTCCATTGTATTACAGCATTCAAACAGTAAATGCCGTTTTGGCGCTATTTAATGTGAAGTGACAGATCGCTGTAGCGCCTCAGTTCAGCAGACGCGGTAGCGCGAGGCACACGTGTGAACATAATCCTCTATTCCCACATAATACCAGCTCAGGGACAAAATTAAACATGGACTTAAACATCGATTGAGTAAGTGTTAAAAGAAAAAAAGTACAATCTTTACAATCATTAACTGTCTCATGTAATCCTCAATTAGTGTTTCAGCCAAGCCAAAGACGTCATATAACGGCTTGGAAATTGCATTTTGTTAAATATATGCACCATAAACATTCATTATAATTTTACTGTCTTCAATGTTAATATTTTAAATTAATCCATCAAGTTTTGACAGCACCATTTAAATGTTTATATTTAAAAAAATTGACTTGAAAAGTAGAAGTATTATGTAGTAATGTAAATATTATTTACACTTCATTGTGTAATTAGCAGTTGTATATTACGAATACAAAGCAGTCATTTAACATTAATATTCTAGTTAATGTAGTACCAACTGGGGGGGGATCATGTATATTTCGTTTAGTTGCGAGAATTTTTTTTTTCCTTGAGAAAATTTGGCAATTTGGCATGTACTGTACCTGATATCTATCCAAAATAATCTATATTGAATCAAATCGAATCGAATTGATAATCGATAGATTGTACATGGAATGGCATCATCGACTTTTTGTCAAAACCCAGCCCTATGAAAATGTACCTGAACCGTGACACACGGCATGTTCGAACCGAACTGTGAATTTTGTGAACCGTTACACCCCTAATCAATACTGGTGTGCATTAGCGCCTTTAATTACCGTTCTATATTAACGCGCTTGTTAGGCGCACAACACAACACACACACATATCGGAGAATCTCTCACAATCAAGGAGGAGGAAAAGAAACTTGTCAATGCTGCCCCACGACTAGGCCTGTCGCGATATTTGCTCGAACCGTGGTTGTTTCAGACAACCGTGATTGTGCTTTTTATACGGCACAAGGGGGAGTCATACACCAAAAGATACAGAAGACCACCAGTTTGGTTTTCATGCACTGTATAGCCTATATCATCTGAAGCCATTCCATATCTTAATGTGAGGGACAGAATTGTATTTACATTGTTAAATTTAAGTTTACAGAAATTGATCTTCCTTCTGCTGCAGCCGTCAGTTATTCTCCACTCAGCATTCAAACAGCACGTCACTTTCAGTTATGACAGTCAGCACGGTAAATCTCTCTCTCCAAGATGATAGATTCCCATTATAATACTTGATGTGTAGATAAAGCTCTGCGGATTTGCATAACATGACATCTTGCTTGGGTTTATTGCTCTTATTTCTCTTCTCTTTGTTTTGTACTGTGTGGAGTGCAGCGTGCTGTGACATATGTTGCTTCAAGAACATCATTCTGCACCCTAGATGTGCATAAGCTTTGTGCCGCTCTGTTTAAAGCGTTTCACATTATCAAAGATTATTAGAAGCTTTTATTTTTCTCATGATTTCTATCTTATTTTCATGAATGTATTTTGTAATAATACAAATAGTTAACAGCATAAACATGTTTAAATTGTAATGTGCACCAAAGATTTTTTTTCTTCAAGATATTGTTTGTGCTGCTAGATTATACAGTCAGCTAGTTTAATTTCATAGCTTATATATTTTTTCAAATGTAGTTTTTCTCTCCATTTAGTGGATTGTTTAACAAAGGGTTTTTTAAAAAAAGTGACCATTACTTCTACAAACACCGTACTGATTCTGAACACAAAAAAAACAGTAATAATAGCGCTGGTGTTCATTCGCTATTGGCAGATTCTTAGAATTTGAAATACTCCATGCATTCTTACCATGCCAATAAAACTCCAAAAAAGATTAAAATGATAACATCTAATTATTTATGACCCTTAAATAATAATTATAATAACTGAAAGCCATAAAAAAGACAATTAATCGCAATAACCGTGACTCATTGTTAGACAATTAATCGTCAGCCAAATTTCATAATCGTGTCAGCCCTAGCCATGACTTTTAATAAGAGGTTTAAATACGCAATAGCGACATTATGATTTGCGAGAACGAGAAAATATGCAACGTTATGTTTTTGAAGTAAAATCCCGTGTGGTTTTTTTCTTCACCGACAGACGCACAGAACCGCATTACACTAACTTTCGTCTCTCTCTTAACTAATATTCATTTTTATATTCACAATCCTCATCACAAGCAGGCACAGCACTCAATTCAGCATGTGTTTGTGTGTGCTGTCTGCGTCACTCATAGCACGTGCCTATATCGTGCACTATATCAAACATTTTTTTAGATCGTTATCGAAGAAGGTGTACCGTCGATAAATATCGATGCTGTCTTTTCGCCCAGGCCTAATTCATACCCCTTCGTTTGAAGTGTGGTCCCGAAAAATCTTCGTTTGAAGGGCTGTTTGGCTCTTCCCCTACCCCTACTCCTCCAACCAAAAGAGAATCAAGACACCCCTTCACGTGAACGTGCAAAACGGAGGGGTAAGGGGAAGGGCTAAGGGGTAGAAATGGGATTGGGCCTAAGTCTAAGTATTTAAGTATTCAGTGCTGGGATGAACACTATAGTGTATACAAAAATTTGAATGACTGTTTAAATCATTTAAATACTGTTCAGAAACAAGGTAGCACTGCTGCTTTGTTTACCGGGTTATGGCTGCATTTCTGCTGTTCTAACCGTGCTCTGCTGTCAGAGAGTGAATGTGCATTTTCATTTAGTGTGTCTCCTTTACACGTTCCGCCATGCACTTCTTATCCGTGTTGGGTTTGTTTACATCAGTGTGCAGGCCCCTTTGACGCAGCGTACAGCGGTGTTGTGCATTTAAACCAGTTAATTGGAAAAGTATTCTTAATGCATTCAAAAAATCGGAATCATTTGTAATAAACAATTATTCACTGTATATTGAAGTGCCCACAATTACAATATAGTGTATGTTAATTATCGTGATGTATTGTATTACTGAATACACATGACTAGTGTAAACAATGAGTCAAAGAAACTGGTTGCAGAATTGTTTTCTGCAAACATGTCTAACACAGGATGTGGTTTATATGCTTGATTTCCTATGATGAGGTTTTTATTGAAGGCTTCAGCAATCTCAAACCTGTTTCACTAGGTTACATCTAAAAATAAGGTTGTATAAATAATCTTTCTGAAAAAAATTAGTGGCAAAAGAACCTGCTGTATAGAATGAACGACAAGATCTATAGGAGGATAATAAGCCATCTGTCACATGATTAGCAGTGTCTCCAAATTATTTTTTACAGCCTTGTTTTAGTTTTGAATTTGAGTTGTTTTTCAGGTGCCCAGTGTGAAGCCCCTGCCCTCCATGAACTTCTCATCCTCATGTCTTCCACACAACTCTAAAGACCGATTCTCCAGCGGCATGCCAGGTATTGCACACTTGAGCTGATTTTTTTTTTTTTAAGCTTGCACACTCTACTATTGCTAGTAAATGGTTTGAGTCCAAGTTCCAAATAAGTACCTCTCATTTGTGAAGTATTTGCTTTGCTGGAACACCAAAAATAGGCATTATTACATGTTATATAATAAAACATTTTCCAGTATCATTACTGTAATATAAAATTACTCATCATGCTTCGTTATGCCGCCCACCCGCTTCTGAATCTTTTCATATCCAACTATCATCTGGAATATTTGGTATCGCCTCTATTACAAGACAGATGTTTCCAGGGGGTATTTAATGCTTACTCTGTCCAAAACATAAGGGCAAAATAAGATCCGGTTTGGTTAATTTTGACTTTTTTTTAAGCTGTGTGAAAACAGAGAACTGAGGCCATTCATTCTAAATCTGCCCCTTAGGTTGCGAGTCCACCAAAGCAGTTTTATCCAAGGCTAGACGGTGTTTTTTTTTTTGTTTTTTTTTTCCTCTCTCTCTCTCTCTCTCTCTCTCTCTCTCTCTCTCTCAATGTATTCATGGGGGCACTTTTTTTTCTTTTTTTTAATATATAAATGCCAGGGGCGTGATTAGGTCGCTGAGTGTTTAGTTGTCTGCATTTTTTTTTTATCTCTCTGTTCTGCACCGAGAGTTGAAGAATGTTCAACTTTGGGTAAAACACAGCACTTGTCACTGTCAATTTTGTAGTCAGCCATCCAATCACAGTGGAGGATGAACAGGACAAATTCCACACCAACCACCAGTCACATCAAGCGTTCCACAGTATGACTAAAGCCTGGGGTAGGGAAATTTACAGTTAAACCCAAGGACCAGGTATGATGAATGAAGACCAGGGCCTGTATTCTTAAAGATTCTAAGAATCCTATCAGAGAGCTCCTAATTTAGCTAATTTCGAATAGGTGTTACCGAAACCATCCCCCGTCGAGCGGTTGGGAAAAGGGGAGAGTAAAGAGGTTTAAGTAACAGCTTAGCTAAAACTTATACGGAAGAAATTAATAAAACGCGGAGGAATCACTCACGTTCTCTGCTCCAGAAAAATGCAAACAACACCACCTAGTTTGGCAAACTTTATTTAGGAAAGCCAGATTTGTGGAAGTAATAAATATCTTCAGGAGAGAGCCTGGCCAAAACAACAACCAAAACAGCAGCTGACTAACAGGAGGAGTACTAAATAACCTATGCGAGTAAAGGAAAAGAAATCAACAACATAAGCTTTCCTCAACTCCCTCACTAACCAAAAAACAGGGATAAACAGGAGTACAAAATAAAATGGCACCCTCTCCCTACAGCTTCCAACCTAAGCACAAACCAAATAAACCAAAACCAGTTACATTACCTTTTAATATCGTAACAGGCAAAGTAAGAATAAAGTAAATTTACATACACTGTATGGTTACAACACAATCAGCTAGTCAATCGGGATGCAACTCACTTTCAGAAGTATATACTTAACAGACAACTATTTAAGTTACCCCTTCAATCAACAGATGTCTTAAAGAGAAAACACCCAACACAAGTCTGGAGCAGGGGAGAAATGAGCCTCCCCAAACAGGGTTCACTCTGCTCTTTTATAGCTGTGTTCCGTCTGCAGCGAACTCTCTGATGAGCACCACCTGTGGGCAATTTGCTACTGCCAAGCAAGCAGAGAGAGAAAGAGAGAGATTTAGGAGGAGGAGAGAGAGCACACACACAGGGGACACATAACCACACCCAAAAAGGTGGAAAAACATACATAAGTATTAACAAATACAAATCTAGGGATGTAACAATAGGAGTCTTAGCTTAAAGGGTTAGTTCACCCAAAAATAAAAATTCTGTCATGTGAATTATCACCTCATGTGTATTTCAAACCTGTAAGACGTCAAAATTAATCTTAGGAACACAAATTAAGATTATTTTTGTATGGAATTAAGAGCTGTCTGCCTGCCTAGCCAGATACAACGGAAATGTTACCAAGTCCAGAAACGTAGCAAGGAGTTCTGTAAAATAATCCATGTGACATCAGTGGTTTTTGCGCGCAAAAGTAATACTTTGTGTGCAAAAGAAGGACACTAAAAACAACTAATTATCAACAATTGTCTCCTCCAAACACCCTGGTTGCCATTCTGGGATATCCGCTGGGACGTAAACGAACGTATGTTGTTCTGTGTCAGCTGCCGTCACCACTGCTACGCTGGTTCCGTTCAGATCAAATCACAACAACGCAGGAAACAGATCCGGCGTGACGCAGCTGACACAGAACAGAATACGTTGTTTACCTATAAAAATTCAAAATGCACAGGGTGATGCGGAGGGGTGAGGAGATCGAATTGGCACAAAAAAAAAAAAAAAATACTTTATCAACAAAGTATTCTCGTAGCTTCGTAAAATTGTGGTTGAACCATTGATGTCACATGGATTTTTTACCGGTTGTCCCTTGCTAGTTTCTGGCAATTGGGAACCCCAAAATTTTTTCCCCAGTTTTTTGTATTGCTGTCTATGCAGCGGTTCAGACTAGTTTAATGCCTGGCTCACACTACAGGATTTTTAGCCCGATTTAGCCCCGATTTCCCCCTCCCGAGAATCGGAGCAAAAATCAAGTCGAGCTCCTCGATCGATCCGATGTTCGGCGCGGATTATCTGGTAATATGAGGCGTTCACAGATCGAATCTTGCACCTCCCAGTCTGCTCGCACACAAATCGGGGCCGCACCAATCATATCAAACATGTTTGATATTTAAGATTGAAATCGGAATGATGACGGCTATATGATTACGTCAGTACTTTCAAAATAGCCAAGTGCGAGCGCACAAACGCTGCTGTGCAGTCCCATTGATTAGCGGAGATGGAGGAACTGCTTCTGATGTTTGTGTTAAAACGGAGTCTGTAGAATGTGTCGAAAACCCCGAAAGAGAAGAGCTGGAGTGAAATCGCCTCAGTTTTGAACGTGTACGGTGGTGGCAGGGGGAGTCACGAACAGGGGGTTTTACTCAAGTTAAAACACTTTCATCCTCATGAATGTGTGTTGGTTTACCTAATGGCTGCGACTCACACCAGTTTTTGTTCTGTGCTGATAACAATAGAATCCTTTCATTATAACATACAGAGGGTTTACATGACGATGTTCATTATATATTAATTGCACAGTGTGAGATTCATTCGTCATGACAGAACTTTGTGAGATCACGATGAATTAATGTGACAGTTTTTAGTGGTTAAAAAAGGAGCTTTTCAATTCTGCGATTTATTTCAATATCTATCTAACACATTAGATCAACACATTAAACTTTTCTGAAATTCCTAAGATGTTTTCTAACCACACCAGAAGAAAAAATGTTGATATTATACCCAGAGGAGACATCCCACACCTATTAGCGTTTTTTGTGCCAAAAAAAAAAATCTGCTGAGTGATAATCCTGCCGGACATATGTATTAGGCTAAAAAAAGAACAAGCCTGTATTCACCAGACTGATGCTTGCTACACATAATCACCAACATTTGTAAAAAGCCTTATGAAAAAAAAAAAAACAGACAAGACAGAAATTCTCATAAGGAAAGTCATATTTCAATAGTCAGTAAAATACTTTCTTCCTCGTACAAGGCATGAACGAGACTACTGTGCTAAATCTTTATTCATTTAACGATTACATGTTTAACATGTATTAACATTTTAAAGAATAAACTAAAATTAAGAACAGCAAGCACAATTTGAGTAATGGATTATTCAGTCATTATCAAATTCATCCCATTCTATTAAATTGGGGATACCGGGGCAACAAACACCTTGGGTGAGTGTGAGGGTGTGCGGTGTGCTGTGTACAGAACATTGTCAGCTGGCCTGGGCGAAGCTCCACACTACCTGACTCAGTGATTGAATGTTACTAAACTAACTGGGAATTTGGGAAATTAAATTAACCGTTTACTTCATCCTGATACCTTTGCTTGCAACTGGAATACGTTTCCCAGATGCCATCTCTGTAGCATCTCTCTAGCTAGCTGGTTTAGAATTTATGCTAATGTAATAACCTCTAGTAATCCACATTAACACCCATTTCTCATTATAGCATATATTATCCCTTCTCATTAGACTTATAAAGTCCCTAAATACATATTTCCTCCATTTGAAGACTGTCCCAGATTACCCAAAGCATGCTGTCCCACATTCTCAATCATATTTGATAACATGGGACAACAAAAAAAATGTTTGAAAGAAAAAAAACTAAAACACATTTTCAACCCTTTAATACATATTTTGTTGCTTGAATAGATCACAAACATAATTTGACAATTAGGAACATTGTATTATTTGACAGATTTATGTCTTTAACATTAATCTAGTCAGAATCCTATGTCACTGACCTTGTCATGCAATTCCCAGGAAAGCTTCTTGATTGACAATTGCCCCGCCCTTTTCTGTGTAATCACCCCAATGATGTCATGTGATTTCAGTCACATGACATCTATGCTAAAATTATAGTAAAAGTCCTGTTGACTAAAGTTTGTTAGAACAGGAAATAAACACACTGGAACTTAGGTGTCCCAGATTACCCAAATTCACCCTAGTGCATAACAATGCAATAGAGGGACAAAAGATGTGAAAAGGTGATTAGACTAGAGCACCATCAAGTGAGTTTTCGGGTTTGGTATACTCTTTTATTGTATAGCCTACAAAAACAACAAAATACAAATGCACTAGATAAAATAATTTAATAAATGCATATTTACAATTTAAGCACTTAACTAAAATAAGTATTAAAATATAGCTGCAAGCAGCGATGGCGGGCCCAAGCCGTCAGTGCAAACGCCACCCCGGTGGCATCAGGAGAACGGTGTACAGTGGGCATATGCATTTACAGTAACCCTCTGGCAGTTTGGATTTAAGGATCGGGCAATTAATTAAAGGGTTACATCAAACCGCAAGACTGTGAACACACACATACACAACCATATTTAAAACTTTAGTAACACTTTCAATAAGGTTTCAGTTATTAACAATAACTATATTAATTAACATGAACAATAATTAAATAGCATTTATTAATGTCAGTTAATATTAAGTTCAAAACTAAAACATTAAATATAAAAGGGCACACTCTGAATCATAGTTAAGCATTATTAAATAGTCAATTCATCCTGTATAAAGCATTGTTCCAACATTAATAGTCATTAGTAAGCAGTTTATAAATACAGCTTTAAATGTGTTGTGCTTGGGCATATCTATAATGTTTAATAATTGTGTTTTCATACTTTATTAATGATCAATTTGTCATTTCTAAATTATTACGTTATTTACAAAACAGTTATTTAGGAGTTCATATGATCATTTAGAAAGTGTATGTAAATGATTAATAAACTATTTAAATGTATATTTATATATCGTATTATTTAAACACATGATAATAGTTGCTCAGTGTGTTAATAAATGCTTTAACATATTCCTGTTGTAATTCATGATTAGGTCAGGTAGTTATAAAAGATTTAGAAGCTGCCAGCCATCTATTTTTTTGTGAGCTCATCTAAAGTGAGGATTGTTTATACTTTGTAAAGCATTTACAAAGGAGATATAAAATCTAATTAATCTTCCAAACAGAAAAGTTAACAATACAGAGGGATACAGAACACAAAAATATGTTTTCAAGATTGAAAAAATGAAACTGTACAACTGTTCACTTGATAAAAAAAATGAAAAATAAACCTCTGCAGTTTCACAGAAAACAAATAAAGTGTACAGTTTCTCTTTTTTTTGCACCTTGAAATAAATATTCTGAGTTATGTATCCCTCTGTGTTGTATTTGTTTATTTTTTCTGTTAGGAAGAAAACTGAGCTTTTAAATCTCCTTTGTAATAGATATGCTTATAAATCAATAACAAGGCATATATAGCTGTATTTATAAACTGCTTACTAATGACTATTAATGTTGGGACAATGCTTCAGAAAGGATGAACTGACTATTTACTAATGCTTACCTAATGATTCATAGCGTGCAGTTATTTTAAAGTGTTACCAAATTATGTTGTTGGTTCCCTGTAAATTTAGTGCTTCTAGGATTTTTTTGTCCCAAAAACTGACAGAAAAGGATAAGGCCTAAGAAATTTCTTAAGCTGTAATGGAGAAAAAAAAAAAGACTGATTTTTTTTTCCTGGTGATTAAAGAGATGTTAAAAAGTCTCTTCTCTCTCTCTCTCCACACCCACGTTCTATCACCCAACACTCTCAAACACCACCAACACTCACCCAGCCCCCCCCCTCCCCCCTTCCTCACACAGACTTTACAACAAGGTTTCAGTTATTAACATTAACTATATTAATTAACATGAACATAATTATATAGCATGTATTAAATGTCAGTTAATATCAAAAACTTAACATTAAAAAATTGGTTACACCTTATAATAACTGCACACTATGACTCATTAGTTATGATTAGTAAATAGTCAATTCAGCCTTTATAAAGCATTGTTCCAACATAAAACGGCTGTAAGCAGTTATCATACAGCTATAAATGTTTGTTCTTGAGCATTATCTATAAGTTAATAATTGATTTTCACACTTTATTAATGATCAATTTATCATTTCTAAATGAGTAAGTTATATACAAACCAGTTATTTAGGAGTTCTTAAGATCATTTAGAAAGTGTATGTAAATGATTAATAAACTATTTAAATGTATATTTATAAATCTTATATTTATAAATGTATAAATCTTTTTATTTAAACGCATGATAATAGTTGCTCAGTGTGTTAATAAATGATTTATTAACACATTCCTGCTGTAATTCATGATGAGGTCAGGTAGTTATAAAACATTTAGAAGCTGCCAACCATCTATTTTTGTGAGCTCATCTAAAGAGAGGATTGTTCATACCATATATTTATCTCTAGGAAAGGAGAGTTCTTAAGCTGTATGAAAAAACCACTAAGATTATTTTTTTCTGGTGATTAAAGATATGTTTAAAAGTCTCTCTCTCTCTCGATTCACATACCACTTTATATGTTAACATTAGAGCATGACGGTGAATTAACATGAAACATTTGACAACCATAACCAAAATTAAATAAGCTATGGAAAATTATACGTGGTTCATTGTTAGCTTCATGTTATAAATGCATTTATGATGTAACAGAGACCTATTTTAAAGTGTTTACCAAAACCTCATGATTATAAGCATTTTTTTAACTATTCTATTTACTATAATTTTTGTGAATATTTTGGCCTTCAGTACACACGTAGTTTATCTGAGCTGAATAGAAAAAAATTTTTTCATGTTTAAAAGTTCTCTCTCTCCCCTTCTCTCTCTCCCCTTCTCTCTCTCCCCTTCTCTCTCTCCCACTCTCAACACACACACAAAGACACTCATCCAGCCCCCACCTCCTCCCTTCCTCACATAGGCAGTGGCAGTGAGTGAGAGCAGATGTCTTATAGTTTTTTTATTTTCTTTTATCCATAGAGTGTTGATAAGTCTTGAAACTGTCAATATTTCCTCAGAATGACTTGTTCTATGTATGTAAAAAGTTTTGAACTGTTTGGAAGCTGCATTTTAATAATACATCACAATTACTCTGCAATTTGTTCCTGTTATTTTAACAAATCACCACGGCAAAACCGTTCATGCAATCCAAAATCCATCCACAATATAAGTTCCTCAATGTTTTGGCATCATCTAGGAAAAGTTTGGTGTGTACAGTATATTTCTCCTCTGAGGAGTATGCATTAATTCACAGCTATACTTTTCCAAAAATCCATATTCAAATCAATATAGCTGACTTCCTGTTGGTTGTAGCTAATGACTGTAAATTAGAAAGTTGTCTGGCTTGATGAGAACAATATATGTACCAACTTTGGTGACTGTGTCTAAAACTAATCCCCCAAGTTTTGTCAAAAGTTGGCGCTATAGAGTGCCTCTTCCACGCCTTTTTATGAGCTTTTCGCAGTGTCTATCTTTAATTATTACTGACATGTGTGTTGCGTTTCAAGAGATTCTAAGCATGTTATCTGCACGAAAATGACCGGAAAAGAATATTCAAGTTTGACACGTTGCCAAGGCAACAATATTTCAGATATCAATATCCCCTCACCAGTTTTACATCGGCCATGTTTTGACATTATTCTTAAGAAGTTTGAAGCAAATCGGGTAAAAATAAGAATCTGAATTAAAAGCATTTTGAAAATGACACACTACCGCCCGTCAGTTGGTGGCGCTATGACTTTGACTCCTAATAGTCACATGTATGCGATCGGCATCATACACCGATAAAAAATCCGTAAGTTTGATCAAAATCAGACAATGTATGAGGAATTTATAATACACTTCCTGTTTCTCATTTCTCGCAATAAATCCTCGCCTCGCCACGAGCAAACGTTCGGATATCAAAAATCTCTTCGCAATTCCTAGCGTCCCCATGTATTGAGATCATGTTCACGCGTTTGGGGCAACGGTTGGAAATACTCAGACAAGTATATCAATTCCGAGCAATTACTTTTTACACAGCCCTGAATACGCAACTTCATGTTGGGGAGGAGCCTATGACAGCAGCAACAAAATTTGGTAGGACATCAATTGAGTTCTATAGGTACTGAGTTCATATGAATCGTGCAAGTATGTGCGGAGCTATTGCATCAAGTTTTCAGCTGTTGTTCAGGGGGCGAGTTAGAGCCCCCTACCACGCCAGGTCCCAGCCTCGCGGCGTTACTGAATCGGACGCAGTCCAAACCGTGTGATTTTCAGAAGAGTTTTCTGAATTGTTAAGGCCCCCCAAAAAGCCCGGAAGGTTTTGGAAAAAAAAAAAAAATAAAAAAATAAATAATAATATCCTTAGGGGATCCATAGGGCACTGCCGCCTTTGGCTTGGCCCTAAAATAATTAAATAACTAGAGAATGCTGACTATAACCAGTTTGCTTCCATTTAGTAAGGAAAGCCTTGGCTACTCTTCACCTGAATTAGACAAAAAAGCTCTTCTGGTGTTCAGTGATGCAAGGACAATGTTTGAGCGTGTACACGCAATATCTGAGCAAGAGCAGAGCCAATTCATAAAATAACAATAAAAGCATGTATAGTTAAAAGCACACGGGTCAGTTTTAATGAGGAGGACGGAAATCATTTGGCGGATTTTGCGGTGGTGATGATTCTTGCTCAGCATTACAGGGATCGCGTAACCATTCTGCCGCTCTGACATTTGTCAGTAAGATCCACGTATGGAAACACTTCAAGTTAAGTTAAAGAAGAGAAGAAAAAAAAACGGCCCTAGGCAGCTGCCTACACAGGGATCCACCACTGCCAGATGGTCGAAATTTACTAAAAAAACAAGGCCTCGCAGTATATCTGGTGAGGGTGGGGGGCCCTGGGGTGGCCGCCAGCTTCAGGGGGTCGGGGGCGGACACACGCCGGGACATGCCCCTGGTCACGAGGCGATCACGTGAGGCGCTCCCTCTGGCATGATAATCTTAATAATATCTTGTAGTGTGTGATGCGCCATGATGTTCAAATTTTGTAGTGTGTGCATGTTTAAGATTTGAGAGAAGATAATCTGCAAAGATTATCCTTATGTGTGTGCTGCAACCAGATTTCATAATCGGTTAGGATTTTAAACTCCTGTAGTGTGAGCCAGCTTTAGATTCCATTCAAAAATATCTTACATTTGTGTTCCGTTGCTACAAAATGATGAAGTTCTTGTTGAAGACATCGAAAGGCGGGGTTGTCAAGAAGCGAGAAGAGAGAAAAAGGGTTTTAGGGGTTATTATTAGCCTTCATTTGAAAACGGAAAGGCGTAATTTTTACTGTTTACACATGGCGTCTCGCTCTACACAATTATATATATGTACATTTATATAATGTTTATTAATTTTGTGTGTGTGTGTGTGTATGTGTGTGTGTATATATATGTATATATACTTTTTATTTAACCTGCTGTTAAGGTAAGCGATGAGACAAGAACATTAAAACCCATTATAAACGAGGGATTTGTTGTATCCAGTGGGGACATAATTAAGGATTATAATGGCCTTGTACTGGCTTTTTACGTGTTGCATTGCGCCATGTAAACATAAAACATGTCTGCATTTGTAATCGGAGAAAGAAATTACAAACAAGAGAGATACTATACACTCCCCCCCGCTCCAAAACTCTGTTTGAATCGTCCGTGGCAAATCCTTTAAATATGAAAACGTACTTGCAGTCTGTGAGGTCAGAAACAGCGGCGTTGTAGTCTACTCTACCAGGGATCAGGAAACCGTCTCCATAAAAAATGTGCTGCCCACATCGGAATATGGGTGTGAACTGTTCTGGAAACAGTGTGGTAAATAAAACTTAAACACGATTCTAGTGTGGCCTCGTTTAGAGGCAAACAAAGTTAAGTTTAACTTTCACAACGAAACGCCACCAGCGCTCATACACGGAGGGGATTGATGAGCGGCGGGAATGGGCTCTCTTGTCCTCGGGGAAAGCCCGCTCATGCGATCCACAGCGCTAAGTTGATGTATTTCTTCAGTGACCAGCACGGATCAGCTCTAGGCTAAATGAAGCGGATATCGTCCTCTTTTGGAAAGCCAAACAAAGTAGTTCGCTTTCACAACGAAAAACAAAGCATAGCCTCTTCACGACTTGGCGGCGGCAGCAACAATACTACAGGAGAATAAAAGTTAGGCCTTCTTTCTTCGCGTGAACATTTGGGCAGCGTTATGCAAATCTTCCCACATCGTGACATAGACATGTGGGGGCGTGTTAGAATGAGCCTTTTTAGGTAGGTGTGGTTGACTCTTAACTTTTATAAAAAATATATTTTTGAGACTTTAGTCTTTGCAACTTTACACATCATCTTTATGCACAAAGAACTTGTAACACTCCAAAGAGAAAGGAAAAATTGAAATCGCATCCGTTTTTTTTCTGACCCCTTAAACCTTGTGTTGAGTTACTAGCATCAAACTCATAAGCCTGTCTTTCACAACTGTTGCTTACTCATCCTAACAAAACAAGTATTGCAAGTGCAAGCATCTTTGTATTAAAGTGTATATAGCATTAACATAAAACAAGCAAATAACATAACATTGAAACAGGTAAATAGCAATACAATTATCCATATCCAAAACACCCCCTTCTTGCTATTTTCCTGGTTCAGTCCAACACATTTATTACTTTCATTTTTATGTGCATATACCCTTCAAAGGTTTTGGTCTTTTTGTTGAATTTCATTAATTCATTGTATATCTGGCCTCTTATAGTTATCTTCATTTCCCCAATAACGTAAATGTACTCTTTAATCCAAATTTTTCCCTTTTTTTGGTTTCAACACACCTTCTCTAAGCACCAAATCTCTTATAATATCATGTTGGGGCCAAATTTTTATACACTTCTTCACAATGGTTAGGTACTGCCCAAATTTTTGCCGCAAAAGCGGTAAATTGGTTATTTCATGTTGAAATGCTCCAATGTACTCTCCCCTTAAAGATACCCATTGAATATCTGTCCATGTGAGGTCAGATAAAGGTACGGCCTCTCCCTTCTCTTACACTTTTTACAGTGTCTAATGGATTGGGGTTCGAGTCTCAAGCAAGACCTTGGCCGCCACCTTCCTTCTGGGTTCCTGGGGCTTCTCTTCCACCATATCCAGCAATGCCTCTGTCTATGAGATAAAACATCCCATACTCTTTTAAATTCTTTACAATTTCTTATTGTACCCTCAATGTAAAGCATTTTTTTCAATATACAGTTTTTTTACCCCATCATATTACATCTCAGTATTTCAACAAACACTTTTAATTATTTTAATAATTTCTACTTCTTTCAATTTTATATTGCTTCATTACAATTGTACTGTCATTGCTCAATACAGTATTTGTATAAATTTCCTATAATTAAAATCATACATCTTCCGCTTTTTAATTTAATCCAATTTACACATTTTCTATAATCTACATAACACTTCTTGTCTATTTTCTATCCGTCAGTTTTTCTTCTGTACCAGATCCTCTATTTCCATGTGTCTTTGGAGCCTCTAAAAACATCATATAAATTAAAACCAAAGGTATTATTCCTCTTGTACCCATTATTGCATTTACACCTAATATAGTTGCTCCAATTATCCATTTAGTTAAAGCTATCACTTTCCATTCGCTCCATTTGCTATTAGTAAATTTTTTGGTAATCAAAATTACTTCTACTATTGTGTAAACCACTACTCCTGCAAGTACAACTTCCTCTGTTATAATTGCATATAACCACATTTCAGGCAAATACATAACTGTAAGCATGATGCAAGGCTACTAATTTCCCCCAAACCATACAAGTTTTTCTAAATATCTTAACATTGTCAACAACTTTTTGCTATGGTAAATCAAAATTATCATAACATCACCCATAACGCTTTTTCAATACACTGTTTTTATCATGTATAGCAACACTATTCCTATTGTTCCTTTTATTTTCATGTTTTCCCAAATCATAATAAACATCCAAAGGAATAAACTGGATTCAATTACCAGTAATCCCATAAGGTTACTAAGGTCAGATCCACTGATCTTGGTTGTGGTATAGTTGCTTGCCATGGTTTGTTCTAAAGTCTCACTAGTCTCTCTATAGCTCCTTCAACAGGTTAGTAGACTCTAGGTCTGAACTTTATGCTTCTCATTGCTTTTATATTGACATCTTTCCTGTCTTTTTGTTGCAGCGCCTCCTTGATTTCATATTCATCATCATATGTTCTCATCATTCAGGATGTTGCAGGCACAACAGCAAACAACTTTAAGCAAATGCCTTAGTATACCATTAAAACCTGTTAATTATCCCACTATTAATATTCCTATTACTGTTCCTACGATCAGTAACACAATTATCCAATTGACCACTTTCATTAATGTATTCAATAGCTCTTGTCCTACATCTATCACTGTAGATACGGGTTTTTTTTCTCTAACCCTTTGCCCACTAATATCCATCCTTGTGTGATTCTTTCACCTAAATTTTTCCAATCTTCTGTAGTCCACTGCCTGTATCCTACATTCTTTTCAGCATATTGTAATCTTGCTACCATCCAATACCACGGGTAAGGTGGCATACACCTTCCTTGTTCCTGATTATTGAAATTCCACATGTTCCCCATAAATATGAGAATTTTTTTGTAATCCTGTTTGCTAACAACCTATTAATTCCCTGATCAAAGTCATTTCTTCTAATATTATAATCTATTTTAGTGTGTACACTAGACCATCCAACATTCATTACTAATTTAACTCTTGGATCTTTGTCTTTTTCATAACGTAATAATCTCCATAAACTTTTAGGGGCATGCATTACTGTTTGATCATCTAAATCCCCACTAAGATTATATGATAGTCTATATTCAGGTTTCATAATATTTTGACTGTTATGATATACTGGTATTGCTTCAGGTATTATCCAGGTCACTCTTCCAGTTATTTTAGCATGTCTTACTATAGGCATTGGGTAATACTCATATAACCACCTATTTTCATATTGAATCCTAATACCATAATGACTCTCCTTTTTTCCATTTAACTTAAACATGGGTCCTTTAAAACAGTTTTTCAGTAATTACTTCATTAATATTGTCTCCTATATTTCCTATAATATCCCAAAGCCTTAGTTGCAACACCATTTGGTCTGTTTCAGTGCCATTTTCAGTTAAAGTATTCTTCCACAATTCTGGATTTTCCTCCATTATTTGTGATCTTCGTCCGTGCCATGTAAATCCTCCAGCATTTCTCGAAAATATATAACCAATGTTTTTCTACTTCCTTTTCCCAGGTTAACCCTCAAAGCCCGCGGCTAAAAAGAACTATTGTTCTTAAATGTTTAAAGGGGTCATATGATGCGATTTCAAGTTTTCCTTTCTCTTTGGAATGTTACAAGCTGATTGTGCATAGATAAGATCCCTGAAGTTGCAAAGACTATAGTCTCAAACCAAAGAGATATTCTTTATCAAAGTTAAGACTCTGCCACGCCCCCCTAAAATGGCTCGTTCTAACACGCCCCCACTTGTCTACCTCACTATGTGGAAATATTTTCATAATGCCACCCAAATGTTCACGCAAAAATCGTGTTTCATACCGCAGTTAGTGGTTTAAGCACCATGTCAGGGGGACGCTGTGTTTCTAGGCGAACCAAAGCATTTATTTGTCCTTCCGAGTAGATGCATTTAGAATCTTTAAAGATTTACTTACAACAGAACAGCACGCATTTTATGGACGACCGTTTCATACCCTAGGAGAGGTAATTCTGATTTGCTGTTGACATCGGCGCTTCGATCAGCTACTGTTTTATTATTTTAAGTATTCCAATCGGAGTTTTGCGCATCGTGTGTGTTTTGTGTGTGTGTGTTTGGGTGTGTGTGTGTGTTTCTGCGCGAGAGAGAACCTCAACAGTGGAGTCGCTGTCTTGCCGTGGCTTGTGTACTGCAAACAACATACCGCTTCATCAGTGTCTGTCCTGACCTCTGTTCCCCGTTCGCTCTTCTTTATTTTTTTTGAAGATAGCGCGCGATATGGTAAGCGCGTTTACATTTCCGATCGAGTGTTTATATCTTCTGTGTTCCAATCACAATGCAACTGGGTCAGCTGGCCAATCACAGCAGACTGCTCTTGTCAGAAGGAGGGACGTTGTAGAAAACGAAGCGTTTGAGAGAGCCGGGGCATAGAGGACCTACAATAATGTACAGTATTTGAAAATAATGTGTTTTTTGAACATTAAGCATGTCAACATATTCTGTTACACCAAATACACAATAATGATCTTTAAAAAAAGCATCAAATGACCCCTTTATTAACTTTTGAACCGCTAATCCTATCTGAATGCTTTAAAAAGTGTTGTAAAGAGGAGATTCTCTTATTTGGATATTCAGAGGTTCCGCAGCGCACGTGATTACGTCATCACATTTTGACAACATTGATTCGTCAGAAGAAACCAATGCATTTCGTTTCTCTGAGCCAAACCGGAACTATTGTTGACGCTTAGTCCCACCCCCATTTCTCTCTCATTTTATGTGTAGTTTGTGAATCATTTGCACTGTTTATATTTTTGTTGCAGAAGACAAATTGTTTTCACTAAATAGCTGCATGGTTTGTTTGTTCATACTCAGATTAAAAATATATTTCTCTGAAAAAGTCACTTTAAAAAGTCACAGTAAAAAACACCCAATTGTTGCTTGCGTTTTTCTTAAAATTCTGGAAATGAATTCATTCTTAGAGAAAACAAAAACTGGGATTTTAAATTAGCTAGACTGAAACTTCAAGTTCTCCTGTTTATAATGATATTGATGCTGACTGCTAGAATAGGTCTTAAAAAGGTCTTGTTTTTTGTAAAGTATTTCTGACATTCTCCTACAAAAAATAACAGGATTTTGAGGTTTCGTTAACAGTTTACTTTTAATTTCAGTCTTTCTGGCAGTTATGCTTACTTGTGTTGTCAACTTTGTATTCTCTATTACCTATTTTTACATGTTCTTGATGTGTTTGATAGCACCCATGTTTTTCTCCAGACCTACGTATTCTAGTCCACTCGATGCCAAATCCATGGTTTTTTCTTAATTCGATATTTAAAGCTGCAGTTTGTAAGTTTTGCCTCTGTCGCCATCTCTGTTTTAAAATCTGGAATTGCAGCTGAGTGCGGAATTATCTAGCTTGCGTGGTTTGCGAGTCGGCACGGCTCCAGTGCGGATGAGTCTAATGTTCTGAAGAGTATGTGTAGCAGTCGGTCACCGCACTGGTGTGGATATTTACTGTACTTTGCAATCACAGATTCTAGCCTACATCTTGGAATATGACCCAAATAAGAATTTTCACCTTATATTGCCATCTGAACAAGCAAGAAACAAGCCTGCCACCTTTGTTCTGACCAACTGAGGAAAAGACATTACATCACTCTTCGTTCACCATGGTGATTAAATCTAAAGGATCAGGTTAGCCTCCATTCACATCAAACTATTCATATTATTATTATTATTCTTATACTTCTCAAATGATTAATGTTAACAACATCAGCATTGGGTGCTCATATATCTTTTATTGGCGTGTATATTTCAATTTCTGCACATTCTAATTGTCATACTCTTCATATTAAGAAATTCTTTTAACCCAAAATGCAAATTATGCTCCCTTCGAACTGGTTTTCTTTAAATACAAATCTTTGTAATCCCAGACTATCTGTAACCAGAAGCACATTTATAACTGTTATTTAATTCTTACCCTTTTTTCATAACCCAACTCCTTTTATCTGGATTACAATCCGCCATCAAAATGATACATTTAATTATTCTGGCTGCAAGATCCTCACATGCGATAGCCTAGCAGCCAGGACAACTTCTTTGTTTACAGATGTGACGTAATGACGCAGTGCCATGCTCGAATTTCCCGCGAAAACCTACCGTACCACTCAAATTCGAACACATTATTATAACTACCGTTGTGAATCGGGCTAAGTAATGCGATAGTCTTTGCAACACCTGTCGTGTTTCTGTACTTGCTCAAATATTGATTTTGGATAATTTTTTACCAAAAAAAGTTACGGACTGCAGCTTTAAATATTTTCCTTCTCAATCTAAATTTTACCATTGTATTGGTTCTTTTTGTGTATTTTTCCACTATTTCTGTACATTGGCTACATTCTTCTAAAATAGACTTTTTGCAATTTAACACTTATCTCTACTATAGTACAATTTGCAAGTTCTTGTATGTAAATTTGGTCCACTACTATTAATTGGGTTGCAAAATCAACCAAAGGCCATATCCCTACTAAGGTTATGGTCCCTATTACTAAAGTTACTAGTAATACTGGTTTGGGCAGACACGGTTCTTTCCATTTCTTAATTTTTCTTGCCCAATTTCATAGTTCCTGCAAACTAAAAATAATTAATGGGAGTTTTCCGGGGGCCCCCTCCATCCCCCTTTTCAACGGTCGTGTCTTACTCAAGAATAACCCTGCAACGTCATTCCCGAGCCAGTTCCATTTCAACCGCACAGGCGAGTATTTCGGGTTCTACGACTACCTTAATCATCAGAGTCAGTCTGTGTCGGTAGATCTTCTGTTTCTCCTTCTATAATAGGTTTTTGTTGTGTAGGTTTTGCACCTTTCTTTTTCTTATCCAAATACTCATTCATTCCTGCTTCAACATATTTTACTAGCTGTTATTATTATAGCCTGTTTTATGCCCAAATCTATTAATTTCTTTAGTGCTTCTACCACAGCTTTAACTTAAGCTGTCTGTGCTGTTCCTTCTATTTCTCCCTTATTTCTATCTTTCTCCTGCCCTCTCTGTTTTATGTATCCCCAGTGTACCTTTTCATCTTTAACTGTTTTAGAACCGTCCGTATAGACTACTGTATACTTTACCAAATCTACTTTTTTCTTCTGACACTTTTTCTGTTCCTTGTGTCCAATTTTCAGATCTGGGTCTAAAAGCATGTCTCCCCATCTTTCCCATCTTGTGGTCTGGGCTTTACTGTATTTCACTTTATTCTTACTCAAGTGTGCCACCACTGGCTCGTCAGTGTTAACAAACATAGTCCTTCCTCTAGCCAGTCCTTTTAATTCTGGGTATCTTTTACTTAATGCTGCTAACTTTTCAATTGGTGTAAACCTTTTCTCTGGGTTTTCCCATGATCCATACTTCTCACTAACTTTCCCACAGTCATTTTTACTCTCTCCATATGGGGTTTTATATAATGTTTTCATTTCTCTTTTTTCTAATTTTGATCCCTTCATTCCTTTTTCTATTCTGGCTAATTCTTCCTGCTTATTTACCTCTTTTAGTCTTAGTACTTTAAGGTCATTTGCTGCTAGCAAGTTTTCAGCACCCTCTATCATTTCTATTCCATGCTTGCATCCTAATTTTTTCTCTTTTACTTCACCATCATACGTTTGAATCTATACAATTCCAGTCTGTTCTATCGGCTCTACTGAAGCAGAAATCTGGGCTCCCGTATCCACAAGGTATGTAATTCCTTCTAGATCCACAAATAATTGATCATCTCTTTCTATCACTCTGGGGTCACAAATCTTCTGCTTCAGTAGGCCTAGGTCTCCCTATTCTGCTTGTGAAGTTTGTTCCTCTTTTCTTTCTTCCTGTTTCTTCTGTGTTTGCTAAATCACTTTTTCTCCTCACCTTCTTTGGGGTAATTGTACTATTCTTTCTTTTATCTATTATTTTTCTCTTCTGGAGTCATTTGTTCCCATTTTTCATCTGGGATATAGCTATTCTTAACAGGTGTCACGGTCTTATTTACTACCCTGGGCTTTCCTTTTCCCCAATTTTTTGGGCTCTGATTAGTCTACTTCCCAGAACTAGGGACACTGGTTAGTGGTTTAAATGGTTTAATGCTGCCACCTTTTTTATAAACCTGCTCTGCGCGGTTTTTACTTTGAGGTGTTTTCCTTTTCTTTTTTTTTTACATGCCGAGTAGTAAGACTACTCTGCTAATCTGTTTTCAATTTTTTTTTTTTGCTGGCATTGTTTAATATTGTGGGTAATGCGTGTCCTCCAGGTATACTTTCTACCTACTTCACGCAACAACCTAATCTTCTCCTCATGAGGAATCTCATCTTCTATTGACAGCCACATACTTAATATTTGGTACACCACCTTTTTGAGCTTCAACAAAGTCTTTTTTCCACTGCTTAAACACATCCTCTGTTCCGGTCAACTTTTGTGCCTTCTCCAAGGCTTCAGCAGAGACAGCATGGCCTGTACAAGTGTGCACTAACCTGGTGATTGAATCTTTCATAATGCGGGTTGTGTAAACACTGAGGTCCTCGCCCTGATTCCTGCCTCCTACCTGTTACCTTACAGCCTCAATTACGTTTAACTCTACTAATTTAGATTGTAAATCAACCTGTTCTTCGCTTGACTCTTTTGAGGCATTAAATGTGAGGTATCTAGGAGTTGTCCTGTTCACTGGGACTGGTGTGGATGACCTAATCCTGACTCTCCTTGTCTGTTCTCTAGGCTCTTCTTCCCAGTCTTCAAATTCATCTGAGTATTTTTCCATGCTATATTCAGGTTCTGGCTCTTCTAATGCCATTTGCAGTTCTTTATTTTCTTTTTTTAAGGACCTTTAGCATTCTGTCCATCTCCCTAACTGCCTTCCTCATATAAGAATATCCTTCCTGAAATATAGCCTGCTTACCAGACTTTGTCCAATCTTCTGCCCCAGCAATGCTTTTGGCTGATGGAGATCTACTTGCTGACCTCATTTGACCATACGTTAAACTGCGTCCTCTGATTACTTTTTGATCCAATTGTCTGCCTCTTTCTCTGCTGCTAGGATTTTTATATTTTATCCCTTTAATATTAACTTCAGGCCAATCATTATTTATTTGATGCAACACTCTTTTTAGCTCTAACTTGCCTGCTCTTATTTTGTGATCTTCTCTAAGATCATCTTCTGATGACTCACTACTGTCACTGTCTGTTGTGTCCTGCTCATCTGAATCTGACAGCCATTCTCCTGACCCCTGAGAGTGGTATTCTTTCATTTTACGTTCAAAGTCCTCACTAAATGGTGCAGTTGTTTGTGAGGTGTTTATACATTCTGATAATCCTAGAGTTTCCTCATATCTCTCTTTTTGTCTCTTAATAATATTCTATTTCCTCTTGTTTTCTCTCTTTAACAATGAAGTTTATAGTTACTTGGTTTTCTTGAGACATTTCTATTATTCTAGCTATAAGACCCTCTATAACTGGACTCATTGGAATCAAATGTATTTCCCTGTTTCTTCTACTCCAGTGTTAATTTTGACAGGCATTTTTGATTTAGTCTTAGTCTTTATCTTGAGAGGAAAATGCTTAAGTCTGTCACATTTTAGTCACCTGAGTCTTTCATAGTTGTAGTCTAGTTTTAGTCGACAAAGTCATTGCATTTTTGTCAACTTTTAGTCATTATTTTGTCACTGCAGTTACCAACATTTATTTAGGTAACTATTTTATATGTAGTCTTACAACAAAAAGTCATTAATTCTTCTTTTTACCAAGACCAGAGACCAGATCAATTAAGCTTATGAGAAAAACAGCACGTCTGGTCACCTTATCCCTACCCCTTCGGGTGCTGAGGCCATTGTTTCAGATCGCTAGTGCGCATTTTGTTAGCCTATCCATCCACTGCAGCTGCCATACTGAAACTAGATATGCAAACGCCCCTTATCCGATTGCAATCCAATGACAGGGATGCACATTTTGAAGGACAAGACAGTAGCCTATAGGATGCATTTTGAATGTCCAGTAGTCCACAAATGACATTATAGTCCCATCTCGTCTTGTTAACGAAGTTGCGGCATAAATTTTGTCATAGTTTTTATCATCAAATATTAGTTTTAGCTCGTCGATGTCTCATCTTAGTCACAGAAAAAATGTTCGTTTACGAATAATTTTCGTTGTCGTCTTCGTTGACTAAATTAAGTGCTCTACTCACAGCTTCCCTAATTATATTTCTTAACAATTTGCTCTCTTCTTCATATTGTTCTCTCTTACATGGCTGCGTATTATAGTATGGGCTGTACTTTCCCATTTCGGAGAACCTCTATTCACTCTTACTGTTCCTGCTTGAAGACCTAATCTAAACCTCATATACAGGTGCATCTCAATAAACATTAGAATGTCGTGGGAACGTCTCATTTCTTCAAAAAAAAACAAGAAAAAAAACAACAAAAAAAATATTCAACTCAAATTGTGAACTCGTGTATTAAATAAATTCAATGCACACTGACTGAAGTAGTTTAAGTCTTTGGTTTCTTTTAATTGTGATGATTTTGGCTCACATTTAACAAAAACCCACCATCTCAACAAATTAGAATATGGTGACATGCCAATCAGCTAATCAACTCAAAACACCTGTAAAGGTTTCCTGAGCCTTCAAAATGGTCTCTCAGTTTGGTTCACTAGGCTACACAATCATGGGAAGACTGCTGATCTGACAGTTGTCTAGAAGGCAATCATTGACACCCTTCACAATTTGTAAGCCACAAACATTCATTGCCAAAAATGCTGGCTGTTCACAGTGTGCTGTATCCAAGTATGTTAACAGAACGTTGAGTGGAAGGAAAAGTGTGGAAGAAAAAGATGCACAACCTGCACGAGCGTATGGGACGCTCAAGGGTTCGGTTAGGTACAAGTAGAAATGGTGAGGGGAGTTTCCGGTTAGAGAAACGTGAGAAAGAGAGCAGGTCCCAATTGAAGGATTTTATTTGAATTATCCTTGCATGTTTAAATTGTTACAGGCACTTGCCCATAAGGGATGCATGTGGGCGTGTGTGGTCTACAATGAACAGAGAAAACAGAATACAATATAAAATTTGTAATATAAACAATAATATGGCTAACATAAAGAAATAAACATTACACACAGCAGCAGTGACAGTAAATAACAGTATCAAATATCAGGTAATAAAGGCATTCAAGTTGCATTTAAATAGCTGAATTATTTTGGCAAAGTGTTTATCATTTAAATATGTACCATAATCAGTTGTACAATTTTAGCTTATGAATATCAATTATGCAGTGGAACATGCACAGTTAAGCAGTATTGAACAAGTGTCAACATTTGACTTAGCATAGACTATAAAACGGATAACTTACTTTTTAATCAATCGCTCACAGAAGAAACAAACATGCTGTAGTCCATTTTCTTGCACAATGAACAAATCAATCTATCCACCCATACATATAGACTGCCTCCTGATACTTGTCCGGGCATGTCTTGACTTGTTAAGCCTTTTCCAAGCCTTAAAAGGTTATAGACATAAAGATACCTATGGGTGGCATCATTGGGCTTTCATACAATAGCGCCCCGCAAATAGTCCTCTGGACATTTGAACATGGGTTGTAAGCCCTATTAAGTGCGGTTGGAGCTGTCATCCTCCTTTCAGTTTGGGAAGTGATTGCGTCCACTGGTCTGACAAAGTTCGCTTCACCACCTGAACGCACTGTCCTTTAACCGTCCGTCAAGGTCACAGGGAAGGTGCGGGCCACCTTGCCCACTAGCCAGAGGGCTCGTGGAAGTTGAGGGTCCATGATGAGCACTACCTGGTCGACCCTGAGCTGGTCGTTGTCCTTTTGCCACTTTTGTCTTTCCTGGAGACTTGGCAGGTAGAGATGAATAAATCTGGCCCAGAACTGGTCTGCAAGTACCTGACTATGTCTCCATCTCCTGGTTCCTAGAAGATTGCTGGAGTCATACATCATTTGTGGGAGGGAGGAGTCGTGGCGTCCCATGAGCAGGATGCTAGGTGTGATTGGGTCTGAATCTGCGATATCGGATGATACATAACCTAAAGGCTTGGCATTCATGATGCCCTCCACTTCAATAAGAACAGTGCGGAGGACCGTTTCAGGAACTGTCTGTTCCTTTAGAATGACTTTCAAGGCTTGTTTCACTGATTTGACTTCCCTCTCCCAAATACCACCAAAATGTGGAGCGCTGGGAGGAATAAATCTGAAGGAGATTTTCTTTTCAGCTAATTGCTCTTTAAATTGGGGTACCATAGCTTCATATGCCTCTTTAATCTCTCTGTTCCCTCCAGTAAAGTTGGTGCCATTATCCGAAAAGAGCTCAAAGGGCTTTCCTCTTCTAGCGATAAATCTCCATAGAGACATCAAGAAGGCATCGGTGTCCAGACTCTCAAGTATATCCAGATGGAGGCATCGGGTGGTCATACATTTGAAGATTATTCCCCATCTCTTTTCAGTTCGTCGTCCTATTTTTACTGTGAATGGTCCAAAACAGTCCATTCCAGTGGAATAGAAGGGGGGCTTGTAAAGCCTAAGACGAGCTGGTGGGAGATCTGCCATCATAGGGATCTTGGGTTGGGCCCGCCACTTTTGACATTCAATACATGCAAGTTGATGGGTTTTGATGGCTGCTCTGCCTCTCAAAATCCAATAGTGACGTCTGAGCTCTGCAAGGACTCGTTCTGGCCCAGGGTGAAGGAGACTGGCATCATATTCCTTAATAAGGAGTTTGGTTATTTGTTGATGGGGCTCGAGAACTATGGGATGTAGAGTATTAAGGTCTATGTGTTCAGCATGACGTAATCTCCCTCCGACCCTAATTAGCCCAGCATCTTCATCATAATAGGGAGACAGGGACACTAACCGGCTGTTAGATGGTAAGGGTCGGTTAGATGAGAGAGCCTTGATCTCCTCTGGAAATGAATTCCTTTGGGCTTGTTGAAGGAGGAGACGCTCTGCTTCAAAATAATGCTCAGCTTCATCTGTCTGGGTGGAAAGATGAGCCGCCCCGTGTAGGCACGCCACTGTGGTCTTTACCAAGTCCTTCCATGTGTTATACTGCATTGCGTCTGGGAGTTGGACATCAAGTCTAGTACATAGGTGCAGGCAGAGTGCGGATTTCTTCAATTCAGTATCCGGTTCAGGGTCAGCAGCCGGCATGGTTGGCCAGGAGGCTTCTGATTGATGCAAGAAGTCTGGTCCATAGCCCGCGCGACATGATAGTGTCACTCCTTTAGGATTTTCCACGGTGCGTCTCTGCTGCTATTTCCTGAATACCCATACCTCCGGAATTAACTGCCTGTGAGGGACGAATTTCAGCAACTCGAGTTTATATTCCTATCAAGACCTTAGACTGCAGATCTCACAGGCGCCAGTGAAGGACGGTGGTGAATCTGACCAAGGATGACTTGCCTGATGGTGACTGTGAGCTCCCTTTGGAGGACTTTGGCTATCTGTGCTCCAGTAAGTGCTGCACTCAGTTCAAGTCGTGGCATGGACATTTGCTTCCTGGGTGCTACACGTGAACGAGCCAACATGAATGAAATGTGTATATGGCCATTCTTGTCTTCTGTGCGTAGATATTATACTGAGCCATATGCTCTTTCAGATGCATCACAGAAGATGTGCAGGTCTCTGGTGAACGTTTCCTCATGTACTTGAAATGGAGTGTAGCATCTGGGAATCTCTAGCTGTTCCAAATTGGGCAGTTCTTGTACCCAAGTTTGCCATCTGTTTTGTAGGCTGTCAGACTCAGAATGAGGTCATCCCATCCCAGGTGAATTTTCCACAGGTCCTGAACAAGTATCTTGGCCTGGGTGGTGAATGGAATTAGGTACCCGAGAGGGTCATACTGTGATGCTAATACCTTGTAGATATTTCTCAAAGTTGGCTTGAGACATTCTACTTGACGAGGTCTGTATCCTAAGGAATCACGGAGACAGTTCCATCGCAATCCAAGTGTGTCCTCCAGAAGATCTGGGCTTGTTTGGGATAACCATAGCTCACTGCTTTGTGACCTTGCTTCTGTCGGAAGGTGTTCAATTGCTTCAGGTTTGTTACTGGCCCATTGGCGAAGATTGAACCCTCCAGTAAGCAGCGATTGCCGTAGGCCATCTACAAGAGCTCTTGCCTTTTCGGTTGATTGTGTACTTTGAAGACAATTGTCTACGTAGAATGATTGGGTGACTGATTCGGCTAGAGTGGGGTCAATTTCACCATTGTCTTGGGCTACTCGTTGCAGTGCATATATAGCACAACAAGGACTGCACGTTGTACCAAATGGCAGGACCTGCCACTCATAGATCTTTGGCTGGTCAGTCCTATGCATGTTTCTCCACAGGAAGCGCAGGATCGCCTTGTCATCTGGCAGTAGGCGTACTTGGTGAAACATACCTTGCACATCTGCACTCATGGCCACGGTGTGCTGCCTGAACCGAAGCAAAACTCCAAGCAAAGATGGACCAAGTATGGGACCAGGAATGAGGTGCTCATTTAATGACTGTCCCTGATACTGGAAAGAACAGTTAAACACAATCCTGTTTTTGCCATTGTGTCTCACCATATGGTGTGGAATGTACCAGGATTCAGCTGAATTCTCAGCTTCCTGAAGGGAGATTTCTGCCACGTAGCCAGCCTTCTCTAGTTTGTCCATCTCAGTGCAGTATGCTTCAGACAGGTTTGGGTCTTTGGCTAGTCTCCGTTCAGTGCTGCGAAGGGCTGCCAGTACTGCTTCCTTTGGGGCTTTAAGGGTGACCGCATTTGATCGTTTGAGCAAAGGCGTGGCATATCGTAGAATGATGTCAACCTCTACCCTAGTAGTGCCAGTTTGGAGGAGTGTAAGAGCGTATTGGTCCTGTTTGGAACGAGTGGCTGCTGTTTCATTAATGTAGGGTAGGGTGTCAATCTGCCAAAGACGCTCAACGTTCTTGAGTAGCTCAGCATTCTGACCGTCTACAGTGATGTTCAGACATTGTTGGTCACAAGGGGTAGTTAGGATGTACCCAACAGGGCCTTGGAGAGTCCAACCGAGTCTGGTGTGAACAGCTATGGGTGCATTAGAGGGACCCATTCGTATGGGCTGGACTGGCACAAGTAAATGAGGCATGTCTGACCCAATGAGTAGCAAGGGTTGTGCTCGCTCAATCTGTGGAAGTGGCAAGGACTGGATATGGGCATATTTGCGTTGGAGAGCAGCTATTGGATAAGAGTGTTCAGACAGTCTCAGGTTCTCTGCAGTGAAGGCATGATTAATCTCAAACTTCCTAGTTGGTCTGTTTAAAGGGGACACCGAGAAGGAAACCGATGCTCCATTTAAGTGAAGTACATCCTGACGTATTGTACGTAGGGTGAGGGTTTCAGGTACGGCATTAAGGTTTAACTGTTCCACAGCCTGTGGTAATACAATGCTGCGCTCGGAGCCATCATCTAACACTGCATATGTCTCCATGGTTTTATCTCTGTAGTGGAGTAGAACCTTGACTACCTTTAACATCACCTTTGGAGATCGGTTAGGACAATCTAAGTAGACCTGTGTAGGGGAAACATTGACTAGAAGAACACTCTTTTGTGTCTGCTGGGCTGCTTCATGGAGGATGGTAAGATGCAATTCTTTGCATGTCTTGCATGCTTGCTTCAGAGTACAGTTGTCTGCAGGATGTGCTCTTCCACATTTCCAACACTGTTTTCCTTCTGTTATCCACTTCAATATTTGCTCTGTGGTCAGAAGCTTGAATTTTGAGCAAGAGTTTAGAAAATGGTCCTTATTGTTGTAGTATGGACAGTATGGTTGGAACTTGGTAGTCTGAACTCTTGCTTGTCCTTGAGTATGTGAGGTACTGTTAGTTGAGTAAAGGATTGAAGTGGATCTGTCTTTAGGCCGAGAAGGTGGGTGTGAATCCTTCTTGGTTGTCCTGGATGCCTGACTTTGGTAGAGTGCTACTGCCCTGTTTGAAATGCGCTTAGCCTGAGACTTCAGCTGTAGCCAGGCAGAGAAATCTGGCAGGGTGTAGGTACTGTCTGTGCCAGTCCGGAGAATGCCATGGCTAAAACAGTACTCAACGAAGCTGTCACGATATGACGGTGGCATTTTGCTCAGAAGGCGATCAACATGCGATCCACACCTTAACTCATAGCCATTTGGGCCTTCTAAAGTCCTGATCATCCCTACCAATGAATGGATGGATAAGGCAAAGTCATCAAAAGCTTCAGCTTCTCCAAACTTTACAGCTGGAGCATTCAGTATGGCACCTAACTCACATTGTACTAGTTGGCGTGGTTGTCCATATTTATCTTGCAGTGCTTGTAGTGCAGCTGTGTAAGGCCGGGGATCGTGCATATATGCCTTGGCAAGCTGGATAGCACTGGGAAGCTTTAAGTGCCCTAGAAGCACTTGATATTTGTACTGTTCACTTAAGTGCTGTTGATTGTTCATCAGATTGTCCAATGCCATTTTGAGCAGGGCAAAGTCGCTTTCACGTCCACTTTCAAAGGATGGTATGACAGGTTTTGGGATACCATAAGCAGAAGCAGCTAACATCTCTAGTCCGGGTGGCTGGGCTTGAGGTACATAGATTGCTGCATGAGCTGGAACTGGATGAGGGGCCGGGAATGCCACTTGATTGTGAGGGTACAGTACTTGGCGTGGCTGAGGAAGTACAGAAGCCCCTAAGTTTGCAGGGTCTAGAGGTGAAGCTACTGAGGGAGGCACACTGACAGCAGCTGTCTGATGGTAGGTTACCGTAGTGACAGGAGAAGATGGCTGCACTGAGACGGTAGCTGGGTAAATGGGTGATGGACCAGTGAAAACTGTTCTAGAATCTGAAGTCGACTGAGCTGTTGCACGTGGAGGTGATGACCATGCCACTACATTAGGGTGATGCAACTTGGGAGTAAAGTCTTGGGCACTGAATGTAGACTGCACCACCTGTGGGGCTGGGGGAAGCGATACTGATGCTTCGGAGGTAAGAAACACAGGTGGTGGTAAGGAAGATCTGTGCATTTCCTGGGCATACGATGTAAAAATATCACTAGTAACAGCTCTCTGTGGAGGTGGGCTTACTCCAGGTAGTGCTTCACATATATTACTAGTGATGCCAGACTGTGATCCAGATCTGCTGTTGTTGTCCTGTCTAAGGAACGAGGTGACTAGCTTGGCAACTTCAAGCTCATTTTGTGCTTTCTTGAGGCGACGTCCTGTATCAATCTGTTTAGCCAAGGCTTCTCTGGCTTTGAGTGCCTCTCTGGCTTGGTCGTCAAGTCTCTGACATTCCTTGTCTGCTGTAGCGTCCTCTTCAATCTGGCGTTGTAGTTCCTCTAGTTCAAGAGCCTTTAATTTCTCCTCCAGCACTGCAGCTTGGATGTCAGACAGAGCGTGTCTTGGAGATCGACTTGAAGCACTGTGTCGTGATCTGGACGTAGCTTTGGAGGCTGTACCAGATGAGATAGACTTAGAGAAATGTCTAGAATGTCTCTGTGAAGAGGTGTCAGCTGGAGGTGGCGCTGAATGCAGGTGTGCAGGAAGCTGGACTTCATAATCCTCTAGATGAGCTGGGAGATGTCTCTCTCTTTGTGTGCGGGGTCGGACCGCGGGGTCTGCTGTGCTGGCAGGATCAGAATCCATCTCTACAGAAGTACATCCGGCTCGAAGGACCATGCACGAGCGTATGGGACGCTCAAGGGTTCGGTTAGGTACAAGTAGAAATGGTGAGGGGAGTTTCCGGTTAGAGAAACGTTAGAAAGAGAGCAGGTCCCAATTGAAGGATTTTATTTGAATTATCTTTGCATGTTTGAATTGTTACAGGCACTTGCCCATAAGGGATGCATGTGGGTGTGTGTGGTCTACAATGAACAGAGAAAACCGAATACAATATAAAATTTGTTATATAAACAATAATATGGCTAGCATAAAGAAATAAACATTACACACAGCAGCAGTGGCAGTAAATAACAGTATCAAATATCAGGTAATAAAGGCATTCAAGTTGCATTTAAATAGCTGCATTAAGTGTTTATCATTTAAATATGTACCGTAAACAGGTGTACAATTTTAGCTTATGAATATCAATTATGCAGTGGAACATGCACAGTTAAGCAGTATTGAACAAGTGTCAACATTTGACTTAGCATAGACTATAAAACGAATAACTTACTTTTTTATCAATCACTCACAGAAGAAACAAACATGCTGTAGTCCATTTTCTTGCACAATGAACAAATCAATCTATCCACCCATACATATAGACTGCCTCCTGATACTTGTCCGGGCATGTCTTGACTTGTTAAGCCTTTTCCAAGCCTTAAAAGGTTATAGACATAAAGATACCTCTGGGTGGCATCGTTGGGCTTCCATACACAACCAACCGAGAGAACCACAGCCTTATGGGGATTGTCAAGCAAAACCGATTCAAGAATTTGAGTAAACTTCACCATGAATAGACTGAGGTTGGTTCAAGCATCAAAGCCACCACACACAGATGGTCAAAAGCTTTGGCTACAGTGTATTCCTTTTGTTCAGCCATCTCTGAACCCAGACACGTCAGAAGGCTTCTTACCTGGGCTAATGAGAGAAGAACTGTACTGTTACCCAGTGGTCCCAAGTCTCTTTTCAGATGAGAGCGCGTTTTGTATTGCATTTGGAAACCCCGGTCCTAGAGTCTGGAGAGGGTGGAGAATCTCATAGCCTGTTGCTTGAAGTCCAGTGTTATTTCCACAGTCTGTGATGATTTGGGGTGCAATGTTGTCTGCTGGTGTTGGTCCATTGTGTTCTTTGAAAACCAACTTTACTGCACCCGTTTACCAAGAAATTTTTGTAGCACTTCATGCTTCCTTCTGCTGAGACTCTATTTGAAGATGCTGATTTCATTTTCCAAAAGGATTTGGCACCTGCCCTCACTGCCAAAAGCACCAAAAGCTGGTTAAATGACCATGGTGTTGGTAGGGCTGCTGGCCGCAACTCCCAGACTCTGAACCCATAGAGAATCTATCCACGCCGAATTGAGGCAGTAATTAAAGCAAAAGGAGCCCCTACCAAGTATTGAGTACATGTACAGTAAATGAACATACTTTCCAGAAGGCCAACAATTCACTAAAAATGTTTTTTTTATTGGTCATAAGAAGTATTCTAATTTGTTGAGATATTGAATTTGTGGGTTTTTGTTAAATGTTAGCCAAAACCATCACAATTAAAAGAACCAAAGACAAAAACTACTTCAGTCTGTGTGCATAGAATTAATTTAATACACAAGTGTAACAATTTGAGTTGAATTACTGAAATAAATGAACTTTTCCACGACATTCTAATTTATTGAGATGCACCTGTACTCTATTTCCTTAAGAGTTTCTTCCCCTAAACATCCAAAAACTGCTCCAGCTATTCCTGATCCTTTAATTATCTGTGGATTTCCATGTACTATCATCATACCTCCTTAGGTATTCTCTATCCAGCCTTCATACATTCGGATCATTATCCGCTGTAACTGTATTTCTGTAATAGCCGATCGAGGTGGGTGTGGGTCAGCTACTGTAACTACACTATCTCTGTCATCTACTGATGGTAAAGTAAGCAGGAACTCATGTGCATTTTGAAAGTCTGTCATTGCCTCTCTGTATATCCTAACCTTTTCCATATTAGGAGTCTCACCTTGAGACTTCAGGTTTTTTCCCATTCATCGTGTAGTTTTATTTTGCCCAGGTTCATTTTACGAACCATGCTCATAATGCCCTCTGCCTCTGAGGTTTTACACTGTATAGTCACTTCCTGCTCATAGTGGCTTCCTATTTCTAATTCCATTTGTATGACTGCTAGGCAGACTTCTGACTCTTGAAAGTCTCCTCTCTGCAGTCCATCCCTACCTGGTAACCATAAAATTATCTGACCTGGCTCTGTTTCCTAGACTGAGGTTTGTGCCCTTAAGGCTCTTTTCTCCCAGGCTTTCACCCTGTGGTCTCCCCAGGTATATGTCTGTATTGAGATACTGCTGGATTTTCTCTGGGCTTTTTTGCCCGTCATAGTAGAGCGTCCCCTACTTCAGGTTTTTCAACTCTATAACCCCTCTAGACCCCTATAGGTCTCACGGGTAGCGACCCTGTTTTTTTTGGCCTTTCTCTGGACTGGAATATACTAATATCCTCAGGATTAGTATCACTGAATCCTTTCTGGATTGAAGAGCTACCAGTAAGACCGATATAAACCAATGTGGTATCTAGACTTTCAACTTAAAACTCAAACCTCAAGCCCCACAAGTTGGGCGCCGTGGTACTCGGTGTGTCCTTTTATCTTACACCTTTAACCCTATGATTATTCAGATAGGGTAAGGATAGTCGAATCTAGCCTAAACCAAAGCACTCACCCGCCCACAGGTTGAAGTCCTTCAGGAATGACGTAGAAGACTCCCTTGTTGGTTGTTCTTGTTTGAGGCTCAGTTCGTAGTTAAAAGTAAAGTCTTACTGGAGGCAATCATAACAATAGAATCTCTTATATGATTGGTTACAATACAAGGCAGTTAATGCAAAAATAAAATATACAAAAATCATCTAAGTTACAAGTTCTATAATCAAACTCTAAACCGCAATATTGGAGATGCTGATAAGCTCCCCTTGCTAGGGTATCAGTGTGCTTCACGCTTAATGCAGGCAGCATCTGAAGAGTAGTTAACTCCTCAGACCTTTTATACTACTTTTTGGGTCTCCAATTACTCATCAATGTCTGTGACTCATGGCGAATGTCCTTTCTTTGTCACTTACGTTCTGTCTGTGTCTAGTACTCTTCCTCTTCTTCATCGTAGTCTTCGTCTGGCTCACCTCCGCTTGATGTTGCAACATGCTCTCTTCACCCCTGCGTGTACCCTCTTGTTAACCTTTGTGGTTGATTACATAGCATCAAACTCATAAGCCTTTCACAAAATTTCACAACTGTTGCTTGCTCATCATAAAGCAATATAATATGGGATTAACATAAAACAAGCAAATAACATAACATTGAAACGGGTAAATAGTAATACAATTATCCATATCCAAAACAGCCTCTTAAAAGTCCTTGTCAGTACTCCTAACAATTTTGGAACTTAAGAGCTCTTTTAAAGGGTTAAGTTGCTTTCTGAATGACTTTCTTTACTAGGATCTTTTTCTTAAATTTTAAGAGGAAATGCCCACATTTCTAAGAATTTTCCTAGAATTTTGTCTCTAGGAGCAACTCTTTGCACAAAAAAAAAAAAGAACAAAAGAAAAAAAAAAAAAAAAACAAAAAAAAGATTCAACTGATACGAGGCCCAGGAGTCATAGATGCAATCAATTGAAGAAAAATTTACTGAAGAAAATAGTTTGCCGTTTCATCAGCAGAAGTCAACTTCAATACTTTGTATTGAATAGTTTGTAGGTCGCTCTGCGTACATACTCCAACCGAGGTCACTAACTACGTCATTACTTGGGTAAAAAGAATTCTGATTGGTTAAATTGTAGAAAATCAAATAAAATCGGTAACACTTTACAATACGTTTTCCATAGTTGTATTAACTACATGAACAACACTGACATGATAATTACAGTATTTATTAATCTTTGTTAATGTTAGTTAATGAAAATAGTCGTTTCCTTGTTAAGGTTCTTCATGTTAATTCACAGTGCCTTACTAAGTTACAACACACTTGTGATTTTATATGCATTAGTAAATATTGAAATTAACTAAGATTAATAAATGCTGTAGAAGTATTGTTCATTCTTAGTTCATGTTGACTAAAGTAGTTAACTAATTAACCTTATTGTAAAGTGTTACCGTAAAAAATCTTAACAGATGTATATCAAGAGCAATCTCTGAAGGTTATTTACAATACCATTGTTTTTTAACTAAGATTTTTTGTTTTTAAAAGAATTCTCTTCTGCTCACCAAGCCGTCATTTATTTGATCCAACTACCCGCACATTTATATTGGAATATTTTGTACTCTTTAAGACCGCTTTCTTTTGATATTTTTAAATGTATTTTAGTTATTTGATTTCAAGCTGATTTTTTTTAGCTCATCTACTCCAGTCCTTCAGTGTTACATGGATCCTTCAGAATTTATTCTAAGATTCTATTTTGCAGCTCATTTTGTGTCTTTCTCTGACATTTTTAAATGCTTCCACACTGCTGACATTTTTGTATGCTTTGGATCATGAGCTGTTCCAAGCCTTCTCCATACTTTTTTCTTCCCGTCATTCTGGTACAGGTTGATCTTAAATTCATCTGTCCAATGAATGATTTTCCAGACATTTTTTATGTTTTTTGGCTAATCTGGCCTTTCTATACTTGAGGCTTATAAATGATTGGACACCATTCTTTTTTTTTTTTTTTGTGGTGATCCTCTGTATTCGCCTTGGCTGGATGTTTGTGAAGGGTGTTAGTTTAACCATGAGAGTGATCCTCCGATCAGCCCAGCTGTTTCTCCTCCATGGCCTGTCCGGCTTTTATGTTGCGAGCTCACGTGCGTTGTTGTTTTTTCGTTGTAGTTTTTTTCTCTTCTGAATGTTCCAAGGTTGATTTGCCACTCCTAAAGTTCATCGCTATCTCTCTGTGATTTTGTTTTTGATCCTAACACTTTGTCTGTTCACTTGCATGAGAGCGCCTTTGCCACATGATTGTGGGTTCACTAGCAAGCTTCCAAATGCAATGGCACCTAAATCAGCCATAACGCTACTTGCTTACTTGAGGTCGAATATGAACGAATACCCACCCCATCCATGAACCGCTTTGAGTCAATTGTCCAATTTTAGTGCATCACTTGAAAAGAGGGTGGTACATATTAAAGAGCTGGAATTCCTATACCTTTCCTCCATTTTGATGAATACCCCCCATTAAAGCACTTTAAGCCGATTCATTATTATCTGAATATGTTTTTGGGGTCAACAGCTAAAATACAATAAAATGTGCACTGGTTGAAGCCCTATTTTGCTTGCCGTGTGCACAGCATTTTTTGCACCTGCTCCCGCTCTGAAGATGCATGATTTCAAGCAACTCTGGGCAACAGGCATGCCTTGTACTGGCTTTGTATGAGTGGAAGCAGCTGGATATAAATTTCACACTCCCGAATACTGTTTAGAGGCTTCAGGGAAACAATTCATAGATTTTTTGCATAGTTTGTCCAAGCTTTTAATAGTATGTTCTTGTTTATCTTATAAAAATATGAATTCACAAATTCATTTCGATGGGTTTAACACTATCTTGCTAAAGTGGTTCTTGTTTTGATGAGACACCAAAATCCAAGTTTTCGATGCAATCATGCACGCTCCTAAACCTTATGTGTACCGCACCGTGATTAACCTCATTCTTTTGTCTCTATACATAAAGATACAGATGGGCGACATGATCGCCTGATTTTGTAAATGTGGCCAATTACATTTACATTAAGCACCCAGTTTGCACTTGTCTATAGAAGTTTAAAGGATTAGTTCACTTCCAGAATAAAACATTCCTGATAATTTACTCACCCCCATATCATCCAAGATGTCCATGTCTTTCTTTCTTCAGTCAAAAAGAAATTAAGGTTTTTGAGGAAAACGTTCCAGAATTTTTCTCCATATAATGGACTTAAATGGTGGCAACCTGTTGAAGGGTTCACGACTCGAATTTTGAATGCATTTTAAGAATACATTTCCCATCAACTGGTCAAAATGCACAACACCTCTGTATGCTGCGTGAAAGATGCCTGCGCACTTTGATGTAAATAAGCGCGGACGAGAAGTACATGGCGGAACATTTTCTGGATGAAAGTGCACTTTCACTCTCTGACTGCAGAAATAATAATAATAATTATTTAAATGCACGTTACCCCGGAAACCCTGTACACCACGCAGCTGCCCTACTTTCTGTTTCTGAATCATGTTTAAATGGTTTAAACAGCCATTCAGTTTTTGTATTTGCAGTGGTGTTCATCACAGTGGCAAGTACTTATATATTTAGACTTAATAGGCTATTTATTTCAAACTTTTTTTACATTTTAATCTAGACTACAACATGCCCTAAAAATTGTTTGAACATGTTTTGATTCTTTATTGTTTGGTCAAACTTTACATTAGGGCTTCATTAGTTAAACTGCCAATGAAAAACTCTTCTGAACATTCATTAATCTTAGGTATTCAAATATTTATAGGTTGTTAAATGCAAGTTGCAACTGTTTTATGAGCTACTGAACTAAGACTTGTATTTTTTTTTAAACAAAGATTAATAACTTCTGTAGTAAATGTAGCTATTGCTCATTGTGAATTTTAATGCATTAACTAAGGTTAACTAATGCGGTCTTAATGTAAAGTGATACCTATTGGTCTTTATAGTTCTTTTGCACTTTAATCTGTGTCAAACTTTTAGCTTTTACTGTATTGCTTTATTGCTTATTGTTCTTATTTTTTTGTTATAAAAGATTTTCATGTATATTACACCTTTATACGATATGACAGCACTTTTTAAAACTAATGGTCAATATCTGATAATACTGCATACCGTGATAAAGCGTGGCATTAATCGCAGCATGAAAATTTGATACCGCCATATCCCTATTTGCACTAGCTCCGTGATGCGCAATTCACGCATTACGTAATCACGTTGCAAAGGTCACGTGCGGTTAGCTCTTCTCCTGTGTGCTTCGGTTCAGAAAGGTAGGTAGGCAAATCTGTCTGATTCGTTGTTTTTTTTTTTGTAAAGGATTGACTTTCTTTGCACTTCATTTGTTAACACTGGTCGGTACTTCCGCCTACGCTCACAGTGACATTCGCATGACTACGTAATTGCTGGTTAAGTATATCAATTTACTTTTTTTTCTTTTTTTAAGAAAATGACTGATCGTTTCGCTTGATAAGACCCTTATTCCTCAGCTGGGATCATGTAGAGCCCTTTGAAGCTGCACTGAAACTGCAATTTGGTCTTTCAGCCCGTTGGCCACCATAAAAGTCCGTTTATATGGAGAAAAATCCTGTAAGGTTTTCCTCAAAAACCTTAATTTCTTTGCGACTGAAGAAAGACACAAACATCTTTGATGACATGAGTAAATTATCAGGACATTTTTGTTCTGGAAGTGAACTAATCCTTTAAATCAACAGCTTACATTTACAAAAGGAACATTTACAACCGCAGAAATAAGCTTTTTAATGAAAGTAACGGTCCATGTTTAATAAAATTGTCAATTAAATGAAAATGTTAAATGAAGTTAGAAAAAAAATGTTACGAGATTTAGTTTTATACATACATTATTATATACACATTATTATACACATACATTACATTTTATATATATCTATATACATCTATATATAATACCCTTTTGAGTGGTTATTAATCAGTATTTAAATTTCTTATGTCTTAGTTGATTGAATAAAGTTATGAGTTTTCATATACTAGTATTAGACACTAAAATGTATCGTTATTGGAATGTTTTTTTCTTGTTCATGAGAAGCCTCTCCATATGTTAAATTTCTGTTTACTCCTCTCAGGTTCACGGTGTCTGTGTAGGTTATCAGGGCCTCTCGTCTACATGACCAATATGTACTCGGAACATTTAGGTTGTTTTCTATGTCTGTACATGAAAGAATAAAGCTGAATGTGGTCTTAGGTTTACTGGGTTTTATATGATTCTTTGAGTCTTTTGTAGTGTGGGTTTGATGAAGTGCACTAAAAACATTCACAGTCTTCCAAATTGGCCCATAACCTAATCAGTTTGTGCGTAAAGAAATTAATTCAATTTTGAGTGTTGTACCGGCAGACAACCCAATTTCCAATGGTTTTAGAGGTCAGTTACTCCTTGTTGCCCCGTTGTTTCAAAGAATAGTACAACAGAAAATGCGACGAGTATAAACGCCTCGTCCGTTTGGGAGATGCAGTCAGTGGTGGCTCCTGCTGCGGAGCCAGGTGAAAGTTTAAACAAGGCTTAAAAATGCTTTGGTGGACACGGCCATACTGAAGAGGGCCGCAGTAAGACAAAAATATGCTTTTGTTGGGACACATTTCTTTTTTCTAATGCTGGTGATCATTTCAACCCTTCTCTGCTAGAAATAGAGATGAGCGTAGAGGCTGGTAACAAATAAGAAGCAGAAATGAGCAAAATTAATATTCTCATTTAAACAATTTGGCATATATGTCACTGATTTGTGAATGCATAAAAAGTTCGTTTTCACTCAGACTGCTCTACCTTGACAGGTCCATCAAGATTCTACAACTGATCATTCAGCTGATGGATGCAGTCAAGACTTGGAAGCAAACTGCTTTGCCTGTTTTTCCATATGGCTTTGTCTTTGTTCATGACCAAACACTTTTTTTTTTTTTTTTAAGGCTGCTTTTTTACAGTATTTACATAGGTAGACTTGTTTTAAATGTTTTGTTTTTTCCTTTCTCTTTTGATCGAAGAAACATTTGTAGCAGCACTATTTTAGTGAGTGATTAAACCGTCTTTAAGTGAAGTCAGTGAAATCGCAATGTGACTGCTTGTTTCTAAAGGTCTGTTGCCATAATGTTAAAAATAAATTCATAGTTCCTTACAGAAGCTTATTTCTGTTGTATGATTTGTGGGTACCGTTTCTATATCCTTCAAGATGTCCCATAGTTTGAACAAAACATCTCTATCCCTTTTAGCATCTGCATTCTTACAAAGCTCACTGTTTTCCATTAGAATTTAGGCTATCCATTTGCTCTCCAATGAATTTCTGATATCCATAGCTTACTCACACTGGGAGATGTGCACAGAGACACTGATCTAACAATATTGATCAAACGAAGCATGCTCAATATTTTATTTTAATTGGGGTTCTACTTGAATACTCATGTAGGCCACTTTTCATTCTCCCAACAACTTGCCCACATGATGTAGTGCAGTACCATCTGCGCAAATGACTGTAATGCAGTGTTATTCTGCCTCGACCTTGACTGCTCTCAGTGTAGCTTTATTCATTAAGCATATGTGATCCTGGACCACAAAACCAGTCTCAAGTCACTGGGGTCTATTTGTAGCAATAGCCAAAAATACATTGTATGGGTCAATTATTGATTTTGCTTTGCCAAAAATCATTAGGATATTAAGTCAAGATCATGTTCCATGAAGATATTTTGTAAATTTCCTACTGTAAATATATTAAGACTTAATTTTTGATTAGTAATATGCATTGCTAAGAACTTCATTTGGACAATTTTAAAGGCGATTTTTCTCAATATTTTGATTTTTTTTGCACCCTCAGATTCCAGACTTTCAAATAGTTGTATCTCGGCCAAATATTGTCATATCCTAACAAACCATGCAAATCTTGGACGAGAACCTCCTTCCCTCAGCCAGAACACTGAAGATGGGTCATGGATGGGACTTCCAGCATGACAATGACCCGAAACACACAACCAGGGCAACTAAGGAGCGGCTCCGTAAGAAGCATTTCAAAGTCCTGGAGTGGCCCAGCCAATCTCCAGACCTCAATCCTATAGAAAATCTGTGGAAGGAGCTGAAACTTCGAGTTGCCAAACTACAGCCAAGAAACCTTAATGATTTAGAGAGGATCTGTAAAGAGGAGTGGATCAAAATCCCTCCTGAGATGTGTGCAAACCTGGTGACCAATTACAAAAAACGTCTTACCTCTGTGCTTGCCAACAAGGGTTTATGCACCAAGTACTTAGTCGTGTTTTGCTTGGCGAGCAAATACTTATTTCAATCACTAAAAAGCAAATCAATTTCTAACCTTTATATAATGTGTTTTTCTGGATTTTTTGGTTGGTATTCTGTCTCTATTAGATAAAATAAACCTACCGTAAAAATTACAGAACATTCATTTCTTTGTAAGTGGACAAATTTACAAAATCAGCAGGGGATCAAATAAATATAATATCCCCACTGTGTGTGTGTGTGTGTGTGTATATAATATCCTTTTGCGTGATTAAGTTTTTAATCAGTATTCAAATTTCTTATGTTTAAGTTATGAGTTTCCATATACTAGTATTAGACACTAAAATATATCGTTATTGGAATGTTTTTCCTAGTTCATGAGAAGCCTCTCCATATGTTAAACTTCTGTTTACTCCTCGCAGGTTCACGGTGTCTGTGTAGGTTATCAGGGCCTTTCATCTACATGACCAACATGTACTCGGAACATTTAAGTTGTTTTCTATGTCTGTACATGAAAGAATAAAGCTGAATATGGTCTTAGCTTCTCTCTTTTTCTCTCTCTGAGAAACTACACTTACTGTCTGTGTTTTGGGAACAGTACCCTGATAAGAGTAGGAGCCTAGCTACTCAACCTTGAAGTAGATAAGTGTTTCTCAATGTATGTGTGTTGGTATCTGTCTGTGCAGGACCAGTCTCCAGGGGCAGTCATAACGGCAACCAGGGTGGAAGGCTCATCTGGACATCTTGTCACCCTGATGCACTGGGTGGCAGATATACGTCTTGGGAGTGAGACATCGTGTGTCATCTAAATGTGACCGGTCTGGACCTTCACTCTGCGTTGTGTTGATAATTTAATGAGACCGGACAACAGAGATTCCTCAGACCACTTTTTATTCTGAATGAATAAAAATGAAAATTAATGAAAAAAAGTCAATCCGTGGCCTTTCTCCACAATTTCAGCATTGACCTTTCCCCAGCCGCGCGAACTGACTTCATATTACATTTTTTAAATGAACTGCCTATGATTAAATCAACAATATGTAAATTTTTTCTCAATATAAAACATTTTACATGAATTCAAAACAACAATATTAACAGAAACATGGATAGAAAACATACCTGAATGAATAAAAAGGAAAATTGTCAATCCGTGGCCTTTCTCCACAATTTCAGCATTGACCTGCCAGTCAAAACGGATCATTTTAGCCACGGAACTGACATACATGGTTAATAAACCAAAAAAATACATACTTCATGTTACACAATCTCTATTAGTGTTTCAGTAATATTAAACTATATTTTTAACAAAAAAAATACATATTAATCACAAGAAACGAACTAATTTGAAACTTTTTAGCTCCAGCAGATCTCACCTTTCCCCAGCCGCGCTTACCGCGAACTGAAGGAAAGCAACCGGAACCTTAATTCTTAAAGGGGCCACGTACTATATTTTATTTAACAATTACAACAAATACTGAAAAATTAACATATAAGTATAGAAACAGCTCAAATAACATCTCAAACAAAAGAAATCAATATTAAAAGAAATTGCCAGAATACAAAATAATTATATAAATAGAAAATAATTTTTTGTGACATTAATAAATTAATATAACCCCTGTTACATAAACAAACCTTCAGAGATATGTTTTGGACTTTATGTACATCCAGGGCCTAAAATTAACACTCGCCAAGCGCCAAATGCGAGTAAAAATCAGCGTTGGCGAGTATAAGTAACAGTGTCAGTCGCCAGTTAGCGGGTACAACTTTTACGAATTATACCAATGCAATGAAGTGAAAACAACAGCCAGTTTTTAGGAAGAGATTCGCTGTTTCTGACATAAGCGAATAAAATAATCTTTTCCGAAAACAAGATCATCGTGATTAGCTGTTCTGTCATGAGGTCAGAGCAGTGTGATGGCCAGCTTGTCCCTAGACACGGTTCTAATAACTTTTACCTGAGAAGATTTTACTTCTTCATTTCGGAAGATTAACTTTTCGCTTCTTTATTCTTCTACCTTGAGAATGTGGGACACATACCTGGGGTTACGCCGCCTAAAGGCTGCGCGTTCGGCTGTACGTATACGCTGAGCCGCTTCAACGCACGACAACACACAATTATGTCAAAATGCGCGGTTTTGGCGAGTTACCTTGTAAACGTAGTCTTAAATGAGTTAAAAAGTCTTAAATGACCGTAAAGAGTTCGAAAATAGGATATGTGTCAGATCCGCGTCATATGCATCAGGGTTTTAAAGAGACAGCACTGATTTTAAAGTGAAACCTGTTGTCAGTTGATGTAAATCAAAGAACAAAAGAAAAAGAGAAATCCTTGGACTGTTCTAGTCGCTGATTAACTTTTATAGCTTGAATAAAGATTAATATGCATAGTTTATGCATATATAATATAGTTTATGTGAAGACTGTTTTAAAATTACTTAAATTAAAAGTTATATATTTCAGAGCCTATTAAATGTTAAAAATAATGGCTTTCAATTATACTGTAATGTTGAATGGCTATAATTAATAGGGAAAATTGAGGGGAAATGCACCAGCTGGACAAATAAAAAATATTGTAAATCAATGTTTAGTCATTGTAGTAGTAGGCAAATAACTGCCTGTTTGTGCAAAAAGAGTTTCATGGCCGGTAAAAAAATTTTGGGCCGGTAAATTTTATTATGTCACCGGCCATTGGCAGGTGTGGCAAAAAGTTAGTTTTAGGCCCTGTGTACATCTATCTGTTAAGATTCTACATGTTTTTCCATGATTTAACCAATCAGAATAATTTTTACCATAGTTCTGTTGGAGTATAACGGCCTACGAACTCGCAAGTATTGAAGTTGATTCTGCTGATGAAACTGCAAACTATTTTCTTCAATTGATTGCATCTATGACTCCTGGTCTTAATTCATCTTACCTGGTCCTTGGGTCTTAAACTGTATATCCACTACACTTGATATGCATCTTGGAATGCAAATTTCTTTTTTATATATTGACAGAAAAATTTGAGACTGAAACATTGCATTGAGATTGTAAGTGACATTTCTATCAAGTTTAATATAACATCCAATTTACATGTCAAATGAAAAACAAGTTTATCCAGTCACTAAGACATCAGAAACAACTCAAAATGGTTTTTGTTTTTTTTCAAACAGGAATGCATATACAAACGCCAAATAAAAACACTGGATCAAATACAGTCAAAAACATTTGACCAGTTTGAATGCCTTGTAACATATTACGTCTATTGAAATACATACAGCAAAACAAATAACTAAATATTAATATGCAAGACATCTGTGATATATCTATTTTTAATTTAAGCCAATAAGTTGCATGTTCAGCAGCTACAACAAAGGAAAAAGTGCAATATAATGTAATTCAGCTGGTGTTGAAAGTATACAGGTATTATTTATTCACTTGGACTAGTCCTTAATAGTTTGGCAACCATTGTATGAAAAACAGTGAGGTCTCCTTCCAAGTGGTACTCAATCTTTACTGGGCATCCTCAATTGTTGTACCCATAATATCGCTTGAGCACATTGCTTGAAAAAGTTTATGTACAGCTCACGGAGCTAATGATAGAGCATTTGTTATGATAAAGCTTTTGCTGGATCTTCAAATGAATTAGTTGTCCTCGTTTACACCACTGCTGGTGTCTGAACTGAAGGTGCTAATAACATCTCATCTCCTGTTCACCATTTACCAAGGATCTTCTCCCTCTGTTGACGTGTGATACAAGCGAGTAGAATTTTTGCTCCCATGAAATACTTCCCATGGAGACTCTGGGCCTGTTTGGCGATTTCCTCACATTCGAACTGCACGATGGCTTCCCCGACACCATTGCCCTGGCTGTCCACAAGCAATACGATTGCATCTTCACAGATGTTAAAGCGCATGAAAAAGTATCTCACCTCTTCTTTCCTGACATATGCAGGAAAGTTGCGTGCATATACACATGACATGGTTAACTGTGCGTTTCCATAACGTGGTGGCCTCCAGACTTTAGCACATCTGTTTCTGCTGAGTATAGCAAATATTTCTTCTTTCGTTATGGGTGACACTTCAATGTTCGTTAAGCCAACAGTTGTACCATTCATGTTCAGAGCCGAGACATAGTCTTCTGCATGCTCAAAGGTAACGAACGCAGTGCTTGTCCTCTCTCCCCACTTGTTTAATAAATGTTTAATTCTATAGTTTGGGATTGCATAACATCCAAAAATCGTCTTGATCTCCGTCTTGGTTATATTCTTTGAAAGATTATTGACAATAACACAACGTTCCGTTTGAGGGGACGGAAAGTTTCGGCAGTATTTTTTTGGAGATCCAGGAGAGGGCTGTTCCTCTGCACTTCTTTTGGTTGAGAAACCTTTCATTGCATTTCTTTCTGTGTTAACTTCCCTTTGCTCTGAGAAAGTGTGAGGTTTGATGTTTTGCATGCAATTTTTGGACTGCTCGACAGCATCTGTCCACATCTTCTCATGGGCAAGTCTGACCTCAACATTGTATTCTTTGAATTTTCTGTGGCTGTATTTCAGCCCCTCCTCGGCATCTGCAAAACTGGTCAACTTCACCAGACAGCACCAGCCCAGTTGCAATCGAACTTTCGTGATGACCTCCAACACTGAGAGTCCCAGTAGGAACTGGTAGATCTCTTGCTTGGCAACAGAGTCAGGAAATCCATAAAGCCGAAGGTAGCCTGGCTTACAGGAATTGAGGTTTTCTCCTTTGCTTTTCTGCTCCTTAGATGCCATGTCAGGAGTTAGATTATGCTGAGCATCTGTATTTGTTTGGTTGTCAGTTGAGGACCATTTATGCGTTTCTGGAACATTTTGGTTGACATTTTCAGGCGTTTGGCATTGATCCACTTTGTCGTTTGAAGGCAGTCCTTGAATGGCAGTCATTAGACTAAGCAAAAGAGCTCTGTTGGTGTCAGGTGGGGATGATGGCATTACTTTAGTCTCCACTGCTGTGGACTTTGGTTTCTTTAATCTCGACTCCATTTTTCTCTTGAGCTCAGCCAGACTGCTAATATGTAATGAAACAGAAGAGCCTCTGAGGAGTTTTCCAGAGTAGCGCATGGCTAGTTGGCCTTCTCTCTCTGAATTAAAAATAATGAAAGCTTCTCCCATCTCGCCACCGGTGATATGAACACCACCCTCAGGTATGTGCAAGCCATGGAAAAATCTTCGGATGTCTTCAGATCCTGCCTCTGTGTTTAAACCATGCAAACGCAGAACCACTATTGTCATGGTCAAATTCTTCTTACAAACCAATGGGATCTGTTAAAAAGGCAAAAAGAAAACTTTCAAATCAGTTTCTGAAATTTAAGTGTCACAATTTTAAAAAATCCACTGTACAAACTGCTGTTTTCTCCTTGTTCAAAACTTTCATAGAGGGCAAAAAAATCACCTCAGAAAATCCCCTTCTAGCTAAACATTCAATACGAATGCGTCCTCGGAGCCTTACTTACCGTTTGTTTTTTTCTGAAACTTATGTCTCAATGTAAATGCTTCTCTGCACAAGACTTTTTTTTTTGTCAGAGAAAACACGCGGTAACCTGCAACCAGCACTGCTCAGGCGTCCGGCGGGAAACACTCAACTTCCTCTTGCAGAGAGTTTTAAGAGCGCGCGCACGCTGCACACGCACTCTGAGCGTAAACAGGAATAGGTACGTCATCGAGCGTCATCTGCACCATGGCGACGGTGACGCTGAGAGCATTTGTGTGCAGTTTCTCCATCATATTCCTGTTAAAACCGAACGGGTTTTCCTGCCAGCAGTTTTTTATAACTTTTCAGCAGCCTACGGATTGTGGTGTGGAAAGTTATTTTGATATTTCGAGCTTGTCTTGTGTGAAATGCGGGCCGAATCAAGTCAACAGCAAATCAGGTAAGCGTAGCGCGCGAGCGCGTGCACGGATTAGTTTGCTTTGTTTTGACCAACCTAACCTGAAGATGATTGAAGCTGTACACGGAACAATACTCATTTACTATATTGTCATATTGGTTAATTGGTTAATTTAACATAGAGTATGCATCTTGCGAGAGAATCAGCTGCACGCTGGCTAATAAAATGTGCTGCATTTGCAACTGCACATAACACCATACTAAACAAATACATGTTTAAAATGGATGTCATTTATAATATACTTAATTGTAAACCAGCTTGTATGTTTATGTGTATTTTTGCCATATAGGACTGGCATGTGAGTGTCAGACTGGTTTCAGGGTGCTGGTCAGTAATGGGGCGTCCATCACGTGCCAGCAGTGTCCTGATGCTAATCAGGTTCTGTGTTGAATTTGGATTATAAATTTAAGCTCTCATATGTTGCTGTATTAATGATATTAAGAATACTAATACTATTATACAATAATGTGATTACTCTCATTCATAGGGGGTCACCCAGGATGGGTATGGATGTATCCGTTGTCCTGGAAGTGTAGGGGATAACGGCAAATGTCAGTGTCCTAAGGGTAGTGTGCTGGGTAAGTGCTTTTCATTTTTTTGTTGTATATAAATAAACATGATTCAAATGTAGGCTATTTTTTTCTCTGCAATAATCACTCAAATATGCACCATTTGGGTAATTGGAACAGAATTGTTTGTCTGTATTGGTCAGTGGAGAGAGAATGGAATGGGAATCCTTTAAATGAAGCGCAATGTGAGGCGTGTAATGCAACAGAGCCTGCTTTTTCTGCCCCAGATACGACAGGCAACAGGTAATGCTGCCGTTCCCACCAATGCCACTGGATTTGTCATGTTGATCTTTGTGAATCATTTTGTTTGGATATGTGTATTTTTAGGTGTGTGAGATGTGAGGATTCCTTCATCAACTCATCTCAGTCTTGTGTTTGCGGGACTTCAAACATACAGGTGAGAATCTCTCAGATATTTGGTGCATTTGTTTACATTTACATTGGTCGAGCAAATGTATATTCCAAACTTTTGACCGGTAGTGTATGTATATGTTTATGTGATGCATTGATAGTGATGATTGCATTGCTCTGTTTACAGGCAGGTGGGATGTGCTTCCCTCCAAACAGTCTGCCTGCGTCAGTTGCCTCAAATGTAATCTTTGGCCAACTGGTGAGAATTCAAAGTTAACATCATGAATTGTATTTGTGTACTTATGTTAGCATGCTGGGGTTTGTTGTTTTAAAGTGGAATGTATTTGTGTTACACAGGCCCTTTCCGTCACATCGTTATGGTTTTCAAGCTTCATGTATTCTTCAGCAGCTGCCTGTTTGGTAAATTTCTACACAAATGCACAAGTCTGTTTTAAATGTGTACATGTCATGCTGTACTTCAAAACATATTTAAGTTTTGCTCATTTTGTTCTGTAGTTGTTCTCAAACCGGACAGCATGTCAGTCTCTGGGCAACATGTGTGTGATGAACATGCACTCCTCTAGCACCATCAACAATGATGCCTGTGGCCTCTACAACACGGTCTATAGAGCTGCTCAGGGCAGCAGCCAGGACATCTCCTACTGGTAACACACATACAAATACTATATAGTACTTCACTGTTGACTATTGGACCCCTTTAAATAATTTAATTAGCTCAGTGCAGATCTTAAAATTCTATTTGGCCATAATGATCAGCTGACTGTGCTTTATACCTGTCTTCAGAAGGGCAGCGGGGCCCTAGATTTGAACCCCAGGCTATTTGAAATAACCATAGGAGATAAATTGTATCTGTTATATAATTAAATACAGTGTGACTCATTCAAGATAAATTGCTTCCTGACTGAGAAGAGATGTGGGTAGACCTGATTTGATCTGATATTACATAATATTCTTAGGAAGTGTCTCTGTCTATCTGTAAAGTATTTAAATTCACAACTAATGGCCAGAAGATGCCAGTTTACTTGTATTTGTGACCATCATAGATCCTCAGCCTCATTTGTGACTCTAGGAGAACAAACCTGCCTTGGCTCTACTATGGAGACCAACTTGGGTTGGCATCACGGATTCTACAGAATGAGCCACTTCCTGTTGGATTCAGCTTTAAAGGGACACAGAAGGTAAACAGTTTGGACATCTCAACATATTGTAAGCAGAAGCATACATGTAGTCATTTTCAGAAACCTTCCTCTCACTTTCAGAACACTAACATCGAGCTGCGAGCTGCAGTTTACTCAGTGCGTGGGGAGTTTCTGAGATGGGAGAGTGTCGGTGGAGGAAACCTCCAGGTAGGCAGGCATGATCAGTTTCTCTTCTGGGGTCAAATTCACAAATTATTCTTAAGAGTAAAATTATTCTTAGCTGCTATTTTCTTCTTATATTCTAACTTAAGAATAAAGTTAAGAATAATTTTTTTATTTAAAATCTTAACCAAAGTCTTAGCATCCTCTTTTACACTTTGGAACACTTCTGGCCATCAGCTCACATGCTCGTATTAACGATATTTTTTTTTTTAAAAAAATTTTTTGTTTTTTTCTTTTTTTTTTTAGCAGCTTGAGCAGAATTATAATCCAAAGCAAAGGCCTCTATTACTTCTCCAGTATCTGACACCACAGCATACTAGGGGTGGGCGATATGAGCTAAAATTCATATCCCGATATTTTACACTGTCCACGCGATATCGATATTACATTGTGTTATGAGGGGGAAAAAATACAGGCAAAACATTTTAACCTTATATAACTAGAAAAAGTGAGGGATTGGACATAGACCTTTTTTTTGCGCCATTGCTTTTCTCAAAAAATGCAAACATGCAACTTGAGGTAGGCCTGTATGAATTAAATTAAATAAAATATTGTGTGTCTGAGTAGGACAGTGATTCCCAAACTTTTTCTGCCGGGCCCCCCTTTTGTAGAGAAAAATATTTCAAAACCCCCACCCCAACCCTCTTTTTTTTTTTTTTTTTTTTGGAAGTCTCTTATGCCTCACAAGGATACATTTTTTATTAAAAAATACAGTAAACACTGTAATATTGTCAATTTAAATTATCTATTTGAATGTTTTAACATATGGGCTACTGTATTCCTGTGATCAAAGCTGAATTTTCAGCAGCCATTACTTCAGTCTTCAGTGTCACATGATCCTTCAGAAATCATTCTAATATGCTGATTTGTTGCTCAATAACCATTTCTTATTATTATCAATGTTGTAAACATTTGTGCTACTTAATATTTTTGAGGAAACAATTTTTTTCACGATTCTCTTATGAATATTTGAAATGATCCTTTCTGTCAGAGCACTGGACTTCGTCAGAAATAGAAAGGGACATCTGTTTACGGTCATGGATTTGTGTCACGTCGCATCCACAGCAGAGAACATCACTGGGTTCTATTTGCTTTTGTCAAATCGCGCCGCTCGCGTCTGGTGTAGACCGTTTTTATACAGTCTATGGTGTAGACACGTTGTTTTGGTATTTTAATCTTAAGTATATTCATAATCTGCTTCACGATTACCTGGCACTGGAAGTCCTTTCACAAACTCTTTCATGCTTAGAGCAGAACCATGCATCATTCATTTATATTTCCACATGTCTCCCTGCAATACAACTCTGATTCTTCAAATCGCGCCATCTAGTGGTCTGTTATTGATACAACCACAAATGCTACAACTGATAACGGAGTGCTCAAGCGGGTACTGCGAGTTGAGGTAATTAAATATCAAATTAATTTTGGAAAATATAATATAAAAAAAAAATCACCCCCTGACGGATTGTTGCAGCTCTAAAATGTGTTATTTTAAAAACTTTTTCCCACAGAACACAATATATTTTGTTTTTGAGAAACATACAGAATATTATGAACAATTTAATTTGTTTATTAATCTTTTTTTTACTAAAAATAAAAAAAATAAAGACTGACATCTTTATTTAAACTAAATCTGTAATTACAGTTATTTAAATTTATAGTTATATAATTCATATACATATCATTTTGTTATATAATTTCATATACATAATTTGATTTAATAATAAGCCTATTTGAAGCAAAAACAGAATGTTCTGGCTAGTTTTGTGAAATTATACTACATGCCTGAACGAAGCAAACAGTAGATGCTCTGAATGAGACGCAGATTCACTCTCTGACAGCAGGAAGTGCTTATGGTACAGCACAGACGGCGTTCCTGATTACGCTGTAAACAAAGCAGCGATGTGCTGAAACGCTGCTTTAATGTGAATTATACAGAGACGAGATTAAAAGAAAATACCACTTAAACTTTTCTGAAAGCAGTCAGTTCCCCTCAGAAACACATTCAGATAAGGGCCTTTTCGCACCGCGAGGAACCTTTTCATAGTACCAGAACTAATTGTGGAACTACCAACTTTTCGGCGTGTTCGCACCACCGGAACTGGGAGCGATTTCAGTACCGGACTGCCTTTTTCGAGAACAAAATTAGCTCCTACTCCGGAGCAGGGTCTAACCAGCACAACTGGTACTAATCATGACGTAAGTAAACATTGATTGGCCAAACACGTATGAAAACACACTCACCCGCCATGATTTAAAACGCCATGTAAACATACTGTAAGCATGTCAACTTATTTAGCAAGTATGGAGAACAGCGATAGATGGGCGGACGCTGAAGTGCAGGCACTTGTAAAAAAAGTAACACTGCCAGTTGTCGCTTGGAGATTATTAGTCATCCTTTCCGTTCTTCAATCGCCTTTACGTATATGTCGACGTTCCAGTCCACTGTGAAACACGCGAGACACACAAAACACAGCCCGATCACAGCGTCTCCATTCTCCTGTGTTAATGTTATTCTTTGTTCTGTTGTGGAACGCCAGGCACAAATGATTGTCACTGTTCGACCGGCACGTCACTTCTTAGACATCTCTTCAGTGACGAATGCAAAAAACCCTTTCAATGGTACTGGAAAATAGTTGCGCAAAATTCGTCCCAGTACCTTTAGTACCGTCGTTTAGTTCTGGACTAAAGCGGGGACGAAAGGTCATATAAACCCCTAATTCATTATTTAGGATTTTCTTCCAATAGTTTGTGCAGTATTCTTCTCTGTGCGTCCGTCTTCAACGTCTCTGGCCTGTGTTAACAGGCATTTACAGACTTCATATTTTCACATAAATTACATTTTGGAATACGATTGCATTGCAACGCAGTTTGTGCAAGTCCAGAACATACAGATCGCGGTATACCTTGAAACCAGTAATCGGCCCATGCCTATTGGCCGCATGATAAGGGGGAAAATTACGCAGTGTAGTCTTTAACATCCAGCAGAGGTTTCTTTGGCTAAATAATCTGCTGACTGTACACTATCACTGAGCCTTGCCGCGCCCCCGAGTTTGGGAACCACTGGAGTAGGCGATATATTAATATGCTATATTAATTTGTTCTGTTAGGATGCTCTATGTGTTTGATTACTAATACCTGTGTACAGCGTTGCACACAGAGGACAAAAACATTCAGCCTCGACTCTTTATCGTCATTTGTGTTCAAATTTGCAAAGCGTACCAAATTGAACAAAACAATATAAATGCAGAATTGGAATTCATGAATATAACGGTATCCACGGTATAGCAAAATCCATATCATTGAACAACATAATACCGGTAATCACTTTCATACCGGTATAGCGCCCACCCACGATAGCATTACCTAAAAAGGTAGACAACAATCAAAAGTTTTGGAGAATGAACCATACAACATGTACAGTGGGTACGGAAATTATTCAGACCCCTTTAAATTTTTCACTTTTTGTTATATTGCTGCCATTTGCTAAATCATTTAAGTTAATTTTTTTTCCATCATTAATGTACACACAGCACCCCATATTGACAGAAAAACACAGAATTGTTGACATTTTTGCAGATTTATTAAAAAAGAAAAACTGAAATATCACATGGTCCTAAGTATTCAGACCCTTTGCTGTGACACTCATATATTTAACTAAGGTGCTGTCCATTTCTTCTGATCATCCGTGAGATGGTTCTACACCTTCATTTGAATCCAACTGTGTTTGATTATACTGATTGGACTTGATTAGAAAAGCCACACACCTGTCTATATAAGACATTACAGTCATCAGTGCAGGTCAAAGCAAATGAGAATCATGAGGTCAAAGGAACTGCCTGAAGAGCTCAGAGACAGAATTGTGGCAAGGCACAGATCTGGCCAAGGTTACAAAAAAATTTCTGCTGCACTTAAGGTTCCTAAGAGCACAGTGGCCTCCATAATCCTTAAATGGACGACGTTTGGGACGACCAGAACCCTTCTAGAGCTGGCCGTCCGGCCAACTGAGCTATCGGGGGAGAAGAGCCGTGGTGAGAGAGGGAAAGAAGAACCCAAAGATCACTGTTGCTGAGCTCCAGAGATGCAGTCGGGAAATGGGAGAAAGTTGTAGAAAGTCAACATCACTGCAGCCCTCCACAGTCGGGGCTTTATGGCAGAGTGGCCCGACGGAAGCCTCTCCTCAGTGCAAGACACATGAAAGCCCACATGGAGTTTGCTAAAAAACACCTGAAGGACTCCAAGATGGTGAGAAATAAGATTATCTTTTTGAGATTCTAAGATAGAACTTTTTGGCCTTAATTCTAAGAGGTATATGTGGAGAAAACCAGGCACTGCTCATCACCTATCCATACAAGTCACAACAGTGAAGCATGGGTGGGGCAGCATCATGCTGTGGGGGTGTTTTTCACCTGCAGGGACAGGACGACTGGTTGCAATCAAGGGAAAGATGAATGCGGCCAAGGACAGGGAGATCCTGGACGAAAACCTTCTCCAGAGTGTTCAGAACCTCAGACTGGGCAGAAGGTTAACCTTCCAACAGGACAATGACCTAATCACACAGCTAAAATAATGAAGGAGTGGCTTCACAACAACTATGTGATTGTTCTTGAATGGCCCAGCCAGAGCCTTGACTTAAATCCAATTGAGCATCTCTGGAGAGACCTAAAAATGGCTGTCCACCAACTTTTACCATCTAACCTGACAGAACTGGAGAGGATCTGCAAGGAGGAATGGCAGAGGATCCCCAAATCCAGGTGTGAAAAACTTGTATCTTTCCCAAAAAGACTCATGGCTGAATTAGATCAAAAAGGTGCTTCTACTAAATACCGAGCAAAAGGTCTGAATACTTAGGACCACGTGATATTTCAGTTTTCTTTTTTAATAAATCTGCAAAAAAAAAATTAACATAGTCAACAATTTCTCCTACCTGGGTGTTTTTCGTGTCATATATGGGCATGTGCCTCCCTGCCTCTCTCTTTGTTGTGTACATATGCGGGAAAAAAAAATAAAAAATGATTTTATCAAATGGCTGCAATATAACAAAGAGTGAAAAATGTAAGGGGGTCTGAATACTTTCCGTACCCACTGTATGGGTTCCGCCCATCCAGGGGCAATTCCAAAAGATCGGCCCTGGAAGAAGTAGTAGTTCAATAATAAAATCATGATCTGTGGTGTGATTTGCCATGTCAGCCATGCCCAAAACACCTAATAGAGCAGGGTTAATGGTTGCTGTTGGTTGGATGGTAAGACTTTTGTTGGCCAGCAGGATTGCCTTGTAACCCGAGCGCCGTTACGCTGTCATGTGTTGTGCCTGCATATTATGTCGGATAGCTTCTACTTGGTGTGACGTGTCAGTGGGTGTGACAGAACTATTTTCTCCACCATCTGTACAATCAGAGCAGCTGCAGCCACAGCACGAAGGCATGCTGGCATACCTGAAGCTACATTGTCTAGTTTCTTAGATAGGTATGCCAATGGCCACTACCTCCGTCTCCTGGGCGTGCAGGTGGAACACCTTTCTATAGTCGGCCAGGCCAAGGGCTGGAGCCGTAGTGATGGCTTGCTTCAGTGCATTGAAGTGTACTTCAGCCTCATCAGTCCAGTGTAATGGTGTATTAGGCAAAGCTTTGTGATCAATCAAGTTTCTCAGGTGCCTGTCATGAATAGCACAGTCAGGTACCCAGGATCTGCAGTAGTTCACTAGTCCCAGAAAGCTTTGGAGCTGCTGCACAGTTCGTGGGGACTTGATTTTCCTAATCATCTGGACCCTGTCTGTTGAAATCGCCCTCAGACCTGGCATTATTATGTGTCCCAGGTACGTCACTTTAGGCTTGGACCCACTGGAGCTTCTCTTTAGTGGCTTTGAATCTGGCCTGCGTGAGCACGTTGCAGACGATGACAGAGGCTTTTTCACAGTCTTTTTTTTTCTCTGCTGAGACCATGATGTCATCCGCGTACTGGAGTACACAGACAGTGGAGGGCAAGTCCGTCATTTTGGCTAGTGTACTCTGGACTGCTGCCGAGAAAACTGCGGGGGAGTCCACGTAGCCCTGTGCAAGGCACGTCCACTGATATTGTTGTCCTTTGAAAGTAAAAGCTAAGAGTGGCTGAGTGTCTGGATGTACAGGTATGGAGAAAAGGGCTGCACAAAGATCAATGACAGAGAAGTACTTATGCGTACATTGTATAGAATTGACATCTGGCACAATGGTTGCTAATGGTGTTATTAATTGATTTATGGCCCTTAAAAACGGCATGTCTTCTCTTCTGCCTTGGCCACAGGATTTATGGGCGTGTTGTATGGCGAATGTGTTGGTACAAGAACACCCTGCCGGACAAAATTGTCAATCAAAGGTTTAATACCATCTTCCTTAGCCTTAGATAATGGAAATTGTTTGATGTAGACTGGTTTATCAGTCTTAAGCTTTGCTTTATAAGGTTCCATATCTATGAAACCTGTGCCATCCTTGTATTGTGACCACAATAATGGGTTAACCATGGTTTCCACCATTCGTGGTGGGTCAGGCTTGTGTGTGATCGGCTGTGGTTCACTGGGTTCTTCCCATGTAGGAAAATGATTTACTGAAGCTTGCAGGCTGGATAGGAAGAAAAGCACTACCTGTCAATCAGTAACTTTGATGTCCATATTCAATTTATGCATCATACCTCGCCCCAATAAATTGTGTAGCCCCTGGTATGATTGTAAATTTATGAAAAAATGTTTGAATCCAGGAGCTCTTACTTCCAAAGGGGGCGTCACAGGGCACTCAATGTCAGTTCTGAAATTCCCAGAGTTAATTACCTGATTAGAAAGAGGACCCTCATAATGATTAGAGGTCATTGAAGACCTGTCTGCTCCTGTATCAAGGAAAAACGTTTGTGGTTGACCATGTACATTCAATGTGAAATAAGGTAAATCTTCACCGTGATTTGAGAAATTGAGGGTCATCATACATAGATCGGAACTGACATCACTCTGTAGGCATCCCTATTCTTGCTTAGTGTGCCATGTAGTAGGACAGGGGTAAGCAACGTCAGTCCTGGAGTGCCGATGTCCTACAGAGTTTAGCTCTAACCCTAATCAAACACACCTGAACAAGCTAATTAAGATCTTCAGGATTACTAAGGCTACATGCAGGTGAGGCTTTTTTCAGGGTTGGAGCTAAACTCTGCAGGACATCGGCACTCCAGGACTGACATTGCCTACCCCTGTAGTAGGATATGTGGGGCCTGATTGCAGCTTCCTGTTTTCTTGCCGCTGTGGCTGCACACATAGTTTTCTCTGTATCTGAAATTTTAGTCCCCTATAATCACGCCTCGCATGTCCCTTTCCTTTTCAAGGGATCTTCGAACTGCGTCCTCTAGGGGTCGCTATGGGGGACGCCTCGACGTGACTCATGTCTGAAGCATTAATTCAAAAAACACCAACAACATGTTGGCCGGCGATAGCCTATGACATCACTACCGGTATACCCCCCCCCCACCCACCACCCCCCCCCCACCCCCCCCCCCGGTGCGACTATAGTATAAAATAGGCGCCGGGAGCACACATCATTCTCTTCTTCGTCTTCAGTGACTGTTTTGTTTTAAGCGTGCATTTCTTTGGTAAGAGCGATCTTTCTTCCCTTATTATGGCGAGCACTAGCAAGACGTTTAGGAGATGTGTGGATCCGTGTCTTCGTTATTTGACACCTGATGACACACATGATCTTTGCGTCTTTTGTTTGGGTGAAGAGCACGCACGCGATGTCCTCGAGGGGGCAATCTGCGTGCACTGCAAGCGTTTTTCAATGAAAAAGCTCCACTCTCGTTTGTCTCTCTTTTCGAGGAGAGAGGGGCAGCCGTCTGCTCCCAGCGGTTCAGGACCTGCCGCTGCTGAGGCACAGAAGGGAATGAGCTCGTGGGGATAGCAGGTGGATCTGGCCGATGAGTTTAAGGAGGGGCTTTCCCTCTCACGCTTGTCGGCTGTGGACGAGGGTGAGCCGCTGGAGGATGATGATGTGATTTCTCTAACATCGTCTGATCCAGCGGCCAGTGCTCTGCTGAGTTCGACCCAGGAAGAGCAGGAGACGTCTGAGGAGGGCAAAGAAGCTGAGGATGAGCCTTCCCAATCCTCCTGCCCTGAGTATGATGAGATTTTGGAAGTTATGGATCGCGCCACGGCAAGGCTTGACTTGCCGGGGAAGCGGACTAAGGAAGTGGCGTCGCAAGGTCGTCTCGACGAACGTTATCTTTCTGGCCATAACCCTCCAGTTCAGGTGAGCCTTCCTTTTCTTCCTGATCGCCATACGGAGGTCGAGAAGGAATGGAAGAGGCCGTTTTCTTCACGCATCCATCGGTTCCAGTATACGAGTTATGCCAACATCGAGGGGATGCGCAAAAGCGGCTATGAGAAGATGCCCCCTGTAAAAGAGACGCTGGCCAACTATCTCCCTATGGGTGAGATGTCCTCTCTTAAAACTCCCTCCTTGCCATCTAAGCCCCTTCAGGATACATCTCGCTTAAATGGCAGGGCATGCGCAGCAGAAGGTCAGGCTGTCGCTTCGTTGCACATGATGGTGGTGCTCCAGGCATATCAGGCTGACCTGCTGAAAGACATGGATAAAGGCGAGGGCCTTTCTTCTGATGAAATGGCCGAGTTGCGCCGCAACACGGATCTTGCTCTCCATGCTACTAAGCAGGCCGCCTCTGCTATGGGCAGATCTATGGCAGCCATGGTGGTAACGGAGAGACATCTGTGGTTGAACCTGGCAGATATCGAGAAGAAAAAGAGGGGCTTTCTTCTCGATGCTCCAGTTTCACCTTCCGAACTTTTCGGTACCTCCATCAAGACGATGGTTGAGAAGTTCAGGGAGGCGAAGGAGCGCTCAGCGGCCTTCAAAACTTCATTCCACGAAGGTTCAGGTCTGAGCCCGAACAACATAGGGGTCCTGGTCCGTCTCTGTTTGTGGATCAGAGACGGGCACAGAAGGCTAGCATCGCGGCTCGCGCTCCTCACCTGCCTGCAGGTAGGGGTAGGATGAATCTCGGGTCAAAGGGAGGTAGGCAAGACCTGGGGGATGTGATCCAGATGAGGAACGTTACCAACGCTCTCGTCGGACCAGGAGTGATACGGGGAAACATTCTACTAATATCCCTGGGGGGCTTTAACATTTTGCCATCATACTTACCCTTACTAATTCACTGTAACCACCAGCTTCTAGACCCGGACAAGGTTAGATTAAGGGAACTCCTGCGCCTGCATTGCAGTCTCCTGCTGGACCTATGATGTGTTCGGTTGATCTGTGTCTTAATAGTAACCACGTACTGATGGTTCCGGACTAGATGATTCTGAGGGCTTCAGCTTCTTGAACGGGGCTCATGTGCAAGGAACCATGGTGGGTGAGTACGATCCATTTTGAATATATAAAATGCGCGGGGTTGTGTGAATCCGTATATAGCCTTTGCAGGTTTCTGTCCTTTTCTAGGGTAGGTCCTCGGTGAGCACCCCCTCTGCTGGACTCAGAACCGGGTTCTCGACTTTTGCTGTGATGACCTCACTCGTCGATGCTGGATCCAGACTGTATGATAGCCCTTTTTTCGGCTTCATGCTTCCTGGATCATGTGGCCAGATCACAGGCTTCTGCGGTAGTCTTCTTGGTCATTAGGTCCCCGGCACAGCACCGCAATTCTCCTGGACGTCCGGGCTGGGCTTATGCTTTTCAGGCTGCTCTGACTGGGACGCCATATCCAGGTTCCTGTGAATCAGGGTATCACCTCTCGCTGAGACGTCGAGCAGGAGGTATGAGTGGCATTTTTGCGAGAAACCCTTCTTGTGAAGTGCTATCGCCAGGCAGTGCTCCCCTCGCCTCAGAGGGTTGTCTTTGAGCTTGCCATTCCCGTTTGGCTCATTACTTTTGGACATCTGTGAGCAGATGCTTAGGAATCTCTATAAAATCCATGATATGGTAAGTGCACACGCTAAGCTCTGTGCACTTTCTAAAATCCACATAGTGGTAAGTGTGCACGCTAGAATCTGCACACTTTCTGAAATTCTGTATGGTAAGGGTTACGCATTATTAACCCCTTCCTCTGAGTTGTCTTAGACCCCGGTACTCGCCTTGGGCTCCACTCAACTAATGTGTCTCTGTTGATACACTTTTAAAGCATCGCTCCACTCACTGTAGAGGGTTATTTATGAGCATGGTGCTTTCTTACGAGCGTTCGAGTTTTCTCCCCTTCTGAGGAGTTGAATTCCCCGCTCCGTGAGATGTTCTCGTGGTGGTGTTTAGCAGTGCTCCCCTCTATCAGAGGGTTGCCTATGAGCACGCTACTCTTTTCTGAATTCGGAGTTCTCCTCTCACGTGAGAGTTGAGTTCTCTGTTTTCCTAGAGCACCTGGAACTGGCAACATCAGTCGAACTAGGCCCTTCCTCTGCCTCCCTGATGCGCTGAGTTTTTGGCTAAGCTTGCAGTACGCTGACCCTTCAGGATTTCTACTGAACATGCCAAGCCCCCTGTAGGCTGAGAGCTGGGTGTTATTCTCCCTCAGCTAGGTAACTTATTGCTAGCCATTCCAGCATTATACCATGAGGATGAGTTGGTGCTTCTCAGACATATTGTTCTTGGATGCGCTATTTCTATCTATGGGCTGCTCTTTCAGAGTGCCAAGAGAACCCCTTAGAACGGTATCTTTAAAATCCATGTTATGGTAAGTGTGCACGTGAAGTCTTTGTACACTTTCTAAAATCCACACTGTGGTAAGTTCGCAAATTAAGCTTTTTGCGTTCTTTCTAAAATCCTGTATGGTAGGGGCTACGCGCGGCGGCTTTGTGCCCTTTCTTGAGTCGGTTAGGCCCCGGTTCCACCTTGGGCACCACTCCATCTATGTGGATGCATGGTGGCGTGGGTATACCGTTCCCCATAGCTACCCCTAGAGGACGCAGTCATTATCATGACTCCGCGTCGGACACTCAGTGGCTAACATTGCTTTGGTTACATCCCCCTCCAATATTCTTAACAGAACTGCCCTGTAATCTGCACCAGAAAAGTGAGCATATTTTGTATGTGTTTGCAGAATAGTTACAAATTTACTAGGGTGTTGAGGGGAAGGTAAACTTTTGCATATTGATTCCATGTCCGACATTTTTAATGGTCTAACATTGATGTTGTTTCCAGCTCTTACCCATACCATTGCATTTTGAGTCAAATTTGACGGTTCAGTTGTGTTGCCAGATAACTGACCATATGCCTCAGCATATGGACTAGTATGTGTATTTTTAAACTTTACAGACAGCGGTTTCACCGAGGGCGGTGCAGAGGGTTCATACATGTAGTATAGTGGCGGTTTTCCTTTTGTGGGGCAATTTTGTTTAGCTACATAAGCAGCAACTTGTTTCCTATCTGGGCCCCGAATCCCCCATTTTTTTAATTTTTTTTTTATAATTAATGTGCACAAAATTCTTCTGTACTCGAACGCCCAACCTTAATTGTAGTGCATGTATCGTATTGTGACCATGGGTGATTAGCCTATATTTGGCTTTCACAAGACATTTGGTCCTGATCGCCTCTAAAATCACCGAATGTGTCTTTAGAAATTCTATTAACTTCTTTTGAAATTGAAAAGTATTGTGAGAGAGACAAATATGCTTAATTAAATCCTCTATAGCTCTGTCCAGACACCCCTACCAGACAACAGTCCGCTTTCATGTTTGGGACAGCCTACAAGCAGAGTGTAAGTCTCACCTTTCTTCTGTTGTTGTTCATATGTGGTCCATATTTAGCAATATGTTTCTCAGTTTGGTCAATATACATGTTTTTATTTTCAGCTGAATATGTTGATGTATGTTAATGTTTTTTTTTTTCTTTTCTTAGTGTGTGCTGTCTGTGTCAGAGCTTCTGAATGGGTATCCGGAGCCTGTGTTCTATGACGTGTTCCTGGTCATTCAGAAGCCACAGGAGGACAAGCGTCTTCATGCAGTGCCTCTCCTAAATATCAACCAGCAGTTTAATGGCCAGTTCACTAATCAGGGTACAACATACAAACACATCTTTTGATCATACACTTTCATATCATCATTATATGTGATGAAGGCCTTGCTGCTTTATCACCATGCTGATTTCTCGTGTCAGGATCTAGCATGAATAACTGGTACCTGACCCGGAGGCTGATGCTTGTGGACACATTGAGTGGAAGGGAAAAGTCTTTGAGTTCTTCACCCAAGGTCATACGTGTGGCCTCTAACATTAAGATCGGGTAAGTACTACACACTCACAAACACATAAAACTCACATAGTGTGAGGTCACACTAAGCTTGATGTCCTGCACTGAACAGGTTTCAGCTGGTGACGAATACACAGAAGGGACAGGTGTACCCCCCTCTGATGACTGTGACTTACTCGGATATACTTGTCACTGACCCCACCACACAGACTGTTACAGTAAGTCTTCAGCATGTTTTTATATGTTAATGAAATTAATCGAAAGTTCTTTTATTCTGTTGCCATTAGGATTGATACAGTGGAAACATACTAATGATCAATATTTTACATATTTTAAAGTGCTTATATGATCAGCCAATGGGTGCATATGTTTTATGTACATACGTGGGGGAAAAAAAAGTATTTAGTCAGCCACCCATGGGCCAGTTCTCCCACGTAAAAAGAGGAGAGAGGCCTGTAATTTTAATCATAGTTATACCTCAACTATGAGATACAAAATTAGAAAAAAAAATCCAGAAAATCACATTGTAGGATTTTTAAAGAATTTATTTGCAAATTATGGTGGAAAATAAGTATTGTCAATAACAAAATTTCATCTCAATAATTTGTTATTTTTTTTGGTGTTTTTTTTGTACCCTTGTTGCATGACCGAGGTCAACGTTTTCTGTAGTCTTCACAGTTTTCACCACACTGTTGTGGTAATTTTGGCCATTCATCAATGCACGATCTCATCCTAGAGCAGTAGTTGGGGCGTTCGCTGGGCAACAGAGGGAATTTAACTACCTCCAAAGATTTTCTATAGTATTGAGGTCTGGAGACTGGCTAGGCCCCTCCAGGTCCTTGAAATTCTTCTTACGAAGCCACTCCTTCGTTGACCGGGCGGTGTGTTTGGAATCATTGTCATGCTGAAAGACCCAGCCACGTTTCATCTTCAATGCCCTTGCTGAGGAGGTTTTCACTCAAAATCTCACGATACATGGACCCATTCATTCTTTCGTTTACACGGATCAGTGGTCCTGATCCCTTTGCAGAAAAACAGCCCCAAAAACATGATGTTTCCACCCCCATGCTTCAAAGTAGGTATGGTGTTCTTTGGAAGTAACTCAGCATTCTTTCTCCTCCAAACAAAGTTGAGTTTTTACCAAAAAGTTCTAAATTGGTTTCATCTGACCATATGACATTATCCCAATCCTCTTCTGGATCATCCAAATGCTCTCTAGCAAACTTCAGACGGGTGTACTGGCTTAAGCAGGGGGACACGTCTGGCACTGCAGGATTTGAGTCCCTGGCGGCGCAGTGTGTTACTGATGGTAGCCTTTGTTACTTTGGTCAGCTATCTGCAGGTAATTCACTAGTCCCCCGTGGGGTTGGCTTTTAGCTCACAGGTTCTTGTGATCATTTTGGACCCAACCACGGGTGAGATCTTGCGTGGAGCCCCCGATCGAGGGAGATTATCAGTGGTCTTATATGTCTTCCATTTTCTAATAATTGCTCCCACAGATGATTTCTTCACACCAAGCTTACCTATTGCAGATTCAGTCTTCCCAGCCTGGTGCAGGTCTACAATTTTGTTTCTGGTGTCCTTTGACAGCTCTTTGGTCTTGGCCATGGTGGAGTTTGGAGTGTGACTGTTTGAGGTTGTGGACAGATGTCTTTTATACTGATAACAAGTTCAAACAGATGCCAATAATACAGGTAACCAGTGGAGGACAGAAGAAGTTACAGGTCTGTGAGAGCAGAAATCTTGCTTGTTTGTAGGTGACCAAATACTTATTTTACCGAGGAATTTACCAATTAATTCTTTAAAAATCCTACAATGTGATTTTCTGGATTTTTTTTTTTCTCATTTTGTCTCTCATAGTTGAGGTATACCTATGATGAAAATTTCAGGCCTCTCTCATCTTTTTAAGTGGGAGAACTTGCACAATTGGTGGCTGACTAAATACTTTTTTTCCCCACTGTATGTACAGGTGTCATTCTCTCTTGAATATACGATGGACCAGGAAGAAGCTCGGGTCAAAACTGATGTGAGTATAAACAACGCAAGTCAGTTTTCTGTTTTCTGTTTGTCAGCTTATTCATATGTGGATTCATATCCAGATTGCTCTTGGTGTGCTGGGTGGGATGGCTGTTGTCCACTCTTTATTGAAGACAGCAAGCTGGAAAAGAAGAATCGCATCTCCTCTCATTGACCTGCAGGTAAAGACTCACATTCAGAGATGATTATAAACACAATTAACAACACAGATGCATAATAATGTCCTTTCTGTTTCAGACCATTATGAAGTTTCTGGTGTTCTATGCTGGTGACCTGGCAAATGTTTTCTTCATCATCACTGTTGGAACAGGCCTCTACTGGCTCATATTCTTTAAGGTTTGCATTCGTCATGTCTGTAAGTAATAATGGCTAGTCTATTATGAATATGATTAAGCCTTTTTTTCCTCCTTTTTCTTTCTTTTGCTCTTCAATTCCTTTCAATATTTTCCAGACAGTGGAGGCAAGTCTTTAACTTTTTCTATTGTTAACGTAGTCTCACCCACTTCTCAGATATCAGTTTATTATCTGTGTTTCTGTGATTTTCTTCCACTGTCCTGTTAAATGAAATTCTTTGCTAGGATGTGCAGTCTATATGTAGCCTACTCTTTATTTTTTGATGGAGCTCTTTAGGTCTAAATGCCTGTTCACACCAAGACAAGTACTGTGCAACTTTGCGTTTCTGATACCCACTTGTCACAGATAAGAAAGGAAATCAAACAGTATTTACGTGTTATCAAACAGCCATTCAGATTATTATATTCACAATTTTCGCTTAGCTAAATACTCTGTTTGTGTGCGCTACTAAGTCATAGTTTTAATAGCATTGGCTCTGGTCATGTGAACAAAAGCATGAATCTTATTGGTTCGCCAGTGTGAACACGACTTAAAATAGAAATCAAGACCTATAAAAACGGCTTTTTGTGTATCTCCAGGCCCAGCTATTTGTGTCTGTGTTGCTGCCATTACCAGCTCAGGAGGAACGCTTTGTTGTTTATGTTGGCTGTGCCTTTGCTTTGAAGGTGAGTACAAATATGAACATTAGCTTATACACTACAGGTTGCTTAATTAAGTATATGTTTGTCTTTTCCCCTCTTTCCATTTCCTCCCAGGTTAACTTAATTTAATTTTTTGTTACAGACTGTACAATTTCTTCATAAGCTCTTTGTTCAGCTGTCTGTGGATATTTTCTTCATAGACTGGGAAAGACCTCGTAGTAAAGCCAGTAAACATGTGGAGGGTAATTACAATGTTTCTCAAATGTGCTTCTCAAATGCATGTTCCATTATATCTATACAAACTCTACACTTTTAATCAAATTAGTTTTATATTTTTTTAATAATACATATTCTATAATTATGTTGTAATGTGCTCAGGGTCTGGTGAAGCAAAAAGTCAAGCATCTCCTGTCAGTATCTGGAGAACATATTTTGTGGCCAATGAGTGGAATGAGATTCAGACCATTCGCAAGATCAACCCCACTTTTCAGGTCATCGCTGTGCTCTTCTTTCTGGAGGTGAGGGCAACAACACACTACAGCTCTGTTCTAAAACATCTAGTTTGTCTCAAAACCTATTTCCCAAACTGGCCTTTCAAAGAGCTTGCTATTTTGTTAAGGACTGTCTTAACAAATGTTGAATGTTGTGCTTGCAGGTGGTGGGCTTCTCAAATTTGGCTCTAAGAGACCCCTCATCCGACCTGCATCCGTCTCCGGAGGCATACACACCTCCATACAGCCTCATACTCCGCTACGGCGTGGCTTCTGCAATGTGGCTCTGCATTGGCTTAATACAGGTGAGAACATGTATACTTAAAGACAAGCAGCCTGTCTCTTTGTGTCACTTGTGGTGTTTCACTTGTTCATTTTTGTGTCGTTTTGCTTTAGATTACATTCTTCAAAGTAATCCATGAACGCTTTGTTGAAGACAAGATTCGCCAGTTTGTGGATCTGTGCTCAATCAGCAATGTAAGTATTAGGTTAGAAAGCTTCTTTGCAGTTGAGCAAATAAACTATAATTCATAGCCAATAAGTGTACAATTTTAGACTGTAACGTATGTAATGCTTTAATGTTGCTTGATTTTTGTCTTTTCTTCTTTTGTATGTATGTGTATGTGTCTGGTAGATCTCAGTGCTGCTGCTGTCTCATCGATGTTTTGGCTACTACATTCATGGACGTTCTGTTCATGGTCATGCAGACACTAACATGGATGAGATGAATACAAACCTGAAGAGGGAGGCGGTAGGATACATTTTGAGTCGTACATTTAATAATAGAAGTTTATATGGAAGACTTATTTTATTTTTGTGTTTTAGGAGAATCTGTGTGGCCAAAGGGGACTTTTGCCAAACTCAGACACTCAGACATTTCAGATTTCAATAACCAACCGCCTGCGAGCACAGTATGACCGGATAATCGAGCCAATCAACTGGGTATAAACACAAACATAAACACTTATATTTATTTATCTACATAAAGGCATATGTTTTTATTGTTTTTTAACAAAGTCTATAATGATAAAGATTTTCATATTTAAAAAATGTATTATTACTTACAAGAAAACGTGTAACTTTTTAGAAAATCACAATTTACTTTATTTATGAATCATTTTTATCTTTGAGGACATACCAGTGATATGGTTTTGTCAGATTTGATCACTTCTGAGAGCCTAATAGTGGTCTCATTCGAAGGCCGTGTAGGTAGGAAGGCAGAAAAAGGAAACAAGGAAGATCACGGATATGCAAAACTAATAGAGTCGTTGAGCTATCCCCCCCCCCCCCCCCCCCCCCCCCCCTCCCCCCCCCCCCCCCCCCCCCCTCCCCCATTCCCCCCCCCCCCGTAGTTAAATGAAGATTAAAATATTGAACATTAATTTCATAAAACTAAATGTAGAAATCACTTTATTTTAAAATTATTATAAGATTGTCTCCATTCAGTTTCTACAGTGAACAATATGAAAGCGACCCCTAAATGTACAATACCTGAGGGTTAAACAAATTAACAATTTCTCGCCTTGCTAGTTAAGTAATGTTCTCAACATTTAAAAATCACTAAACACTTGTAATCCTGTTTACCACATCTACCAACTGAGGTAATACTACATAAAAAAGAAAAACTTGCTTATACTTATATTTTTACATTTACATCTTCACTTGTGTGTAACGTTGCATCAAAGTCCCTTTAAGGGTGTTCTATAGTCTTTAGTTACATCTGCCAGCGTTGTTTTCAAAGAAACTACGGATGTTTACAGCGATGCAAAGAATTGTGGGTTATCTGTAGCAACGAAGGATACACCTCATGCATCCTCCAAATTCCTGTGAAAGAGGGTCGCATTCGGAGTGTCCTACTTGCTATTTTGAAATGGGACAGCCTCGATGACGTATACAGCCTTCGAATGCGACCTCCGGAGGGCGCAACCTTCTAAATGAGACACGGGCTACTTTTGGTCGCAAAGTGTAGCTAAAATAATCTCCCAAAAAATTCAATCTCTGTAAAAGTGGCTAACAATGTCTCTACCCCTTCAGAGAAGTGGTCCCTCAAGGTTGGTGGATGCTTCAGCCAATCCATGTGAGCAGAGCACAAAAGCTTACCATACTATGAACCGGTTCCTGGGCTCTGTCATTGATCATGTGAGGATTGCATTTCATTGATGCTTGTGATTTTCCCCATAGTTTATTATGTTTTGTTGGTGTTGTTTTGCTCACTCTGAATGCTGTTTTCTCAGGCACATCGTGAGATGGATTACATAGTGAAAGATAAGCTGCTATTTGAGAGAATCATCGGTATGGAGTTTATAGAGCCACTGGATAAAAGCATCTTCTATAATGGTAAAAAAAAAAAACACTGCTAATCATATCCATGTATAATTCCAACTCATTTAGTGTTTTGAGTGATACTGATTTTTGTGTTTATCTTCTCTCAGATGATTCTCACTCATTCGCTGATGTCCTCTTTTATGGTAATGAGGCTGTGCTGTTGATCTTTGACACCCTCTTTTTCTGTGTGGTGGATCTGGGCAGTCAGAACTTCATTCTCGCAGCTGTGTTAACATACCTCCAGCAACTGGTTAGTATACGTGAATTTGTTAATGGACTGGTTTAATTCAACAGTCTAGAGGTGATGATTAAGATGAAGTTTTAATGTGCTCTCCTTCAGGTCTTCAGGTTAATCCGAAATGGAATGGGTCGTAGGAACCTAGCCAGCAAAACTCTGGTTGACAAACGATTTCTCATCTAGTTCCTCTGCTTATTCTGTCTGCTCTCTGTTGTCTTAATGCTGTTTCTTTTTTATGCCATGGCAGCCTTCAGATTTCTTCTGCAGACTTTTGTATTGTTTTTGTATAAAAATATATATTTAAAAATATGATTTGTGCAGGATTTTTGTACTTTTTATGCCAAGACCGTTCAGGATTTGATGTATAAATGTTTTGATACTGAACATTTTTAATCAGTTAAATCAGTTCTTGGTTTTTACAGTGGCCTTCCTGAGTAAATTTGATTCTACATATAGGCATAATAGTTTTTAGAAGTTCTTCAGAGCACACAAGTCAGAAACATGATGGCTCGTGCCATGGAAAAATTCTAAATCAATTAATAAATGTGAAACTGAGAATGAAAGACCAGTCAAAGATTTTTGTCTTTGTCTTTTTTTAAATTTCTACAGAAATTATCAGTTTAAAAACAGAGAATGCTCTGTCTGCAAAAAGACACAGAGAGGTCCTCACACCCCTCCTTTATACTAACAAAGTTTGACATTGAACAGTATCTCTTGTATTGACATTGAACCCCAATCCTGCTTGTACCCATTAGTCTAGGGACACTGATAGACAAATGGAAAGCTGATAGAGAATCTTTGGCAGCGTATGCTGTTAACGTTCAGTACCTGCAGGCTGTCACATATATAGAAAATCAGAGATACATAATATGAGACAATATTGAATATCAATTACATATTATAAAAAAATTGAAATTTCTATCACACTCGTAAGTGTCCCTCTTGTCAGTTCTGTATACATGGTTCTCCTGGAAGTAATGCATGTCTACCGATTCTTTTTGATACTTGTTCAAAATAGGCCCCAGCGAGGATTGAACTCGCGACCCCTGGTTTACAAGACCAGTGCTCTAACCACTGAGCTATGGAGCCTCACCTGCTCTTGTTCTGTCCGTATTATCATATGAAAGGTACTGACAATCTTTGTGCATCTGTAAGGGGTGTGTCTGGCATACCAGAAGTGAGCACTAGTCATGTGAGCACCTATGCAGGACAGTCCTTCAGACATCAAGTCAGTCGTATCTCAAGAGGAGCAAGTTATGACATTTTGATTAACGATTATAAGGTCAAAAAATTTATTCATTCTAATATGCTGTTGCTCAAGAAACATTTCCTATTATTATCAACGTTGAAAACAGTTGTGCTGCTTAATATTTGGTTTTACATCTTTTACAAAGTTTGACCAGTTTGGAAAATAATTAGTAATTTATTTGCTTGGTTGCAACCAATCTTGCATCTGTTTTGCTCCATTTGACCTCTTTCAGGATGGTTGAACATTTGTGATGTTTCTTAGCTTTCAGTTTTTTGTTTACTCACAGTTGAACACCATATCAGACCTGCTTAGTTCTCTTCTATTGTACCACTAGTCATGTAACTCTTTTTGATAACTACTCAAAAGTGTCTTCTAAGTGTTTTCCAGGCCCTAGCGAGGATCGAACTCATGACCCCTGGTTTACAAGACCAGTGAGCTATGGAGCCTCACCTGTTCACACATTGTCCTCATTACCATGAAAAGTGCATATGAAAAACCCTGTGTAGCACTTCAAAGGGTGTGTCCAACATTTCCCTGTAGCTGTGATTGTTTAAAGTTTAGGAGGAATGACAAACAGGTGATTCATCAGTTTCAAATGACATCCTTCTATCTGCATAACTTCATTGTAATTGTGCTATATACAGGTGCATCTCAATAAATAAGAATGTCGTGGAAAAGTTCATTTATTTCAGTAATTTCAACAAATTGTGAAACTACGTGTATTAAATAATATCAATGCCACAAGACTGAAGTAGTTTAAGTCTTTGGTTTTAATTGTGATGATTTTGGCTCACATTTAACAAAGACCCACCAATTCACTATCTCAACAAATTGGAATACTTCATAAGACCAATAAAAACACACATTTTTAGTGAATTGTTGGCCTTCTGGAAAGTATGTTCATTTACTGTACATGTACTCAATACTTGGTAGGGGCTCCTTTTGCTTTAATTACTGCCTCAATTCGTGGCATGGAGGTGATCAGTTTGTGCACTGCTGAGGTGGTATGGAAGCCCAAGTTTCTTTGGGACAGTGATAGATTCTCTAAGGGGTTCAGGTCTGGTGAGTTGCTGGCCAGTCAAGCACACCAACACCATGATCATTTAACCAAACTTTTGGTGCTTTTGCAGTGTGGGCAGGTGCCAAATCCTGCTGGAAATGAAATCAGCATCTTCAAAAAGCTGGCCAGCAGAAGGAAGCATGAAGTGCTCCAAAAGTTCTTGGTAAACGGGTGCAGTGACGTTGGTTTTCAAAAAAACACAATGGACCAACAACAGCAAATGACATCGCACCCCAAATCATCACAGACAGTGGAAACTTAACACTGGACTTCAAGAAAATTGGGCTATGAGCTTCCCCACCCTTCCTCCAGACTCTAGGACCATTGGTTTCCAAATGAAATACAAAACTTGGTCTTATCTGAAAAGAGGACTTTGGACCACAGGGCAATAGTTCAGTTCTTCTTCTCCTTAGCCCAGGTCCTTTGATGTTGTCTGTGGTTCAGGAGTGGTTTAACAAGAGGAATATGACAACTGTAGCAAAATTCCTTGGCACGTCTGTGTGTGGTGGCTCTTGATGCTTTGACCCCAGCCTCAGTCCATTCCTTGTGAATTTTTCACTCAAATTCTTGAATCGATTTTTTGCTTGACAATCCTCATAAGGCTGCGTCTCTCGGTTGGTTGTGCATCTTTTTCTTCCACATTTTTTTCTTCCACTCAACTTTCTGTTAACATTCTTGGATACAGCTCTCTGTGAACAGCCAGCTGCTTTGGCAATGAATGTTTGTGGCTTACCTCCTTGTGAAGGGTGTCAATGATCTTCTGGACAACTGTCAGATCAGCAATCTTCCCCATGATTGTGTAGCCTAGTGAACCAAACTGAGAAACAATTTTGAAGGCTCAGGAAACCTTTCCATGTGTTTTGAGTTGATTAGCTGATTGTATTTCACCATATTCTAATTTGTTGAGAAAGTAAATTGGTGGGTTTGTTAACTGTGAGCAAATATCCCAAATTAAAAGAAAACCAACGCCTTAAACTACTTCGTGTGTGCATTGCATTATTTAATACACGAGTTTCCACATTTGGGTTGAATACTGAAAAAGTAATATCTCAACGACCTTATTTACTGAGATGCACCTGTAGATTATAATAGAAAAAAAGTACAACAGATGTGGCTTTTTCCATATCAGTGTTTTCATTTTTTTCCTATATGCTTATGGTTTTTGATATACTTTTTTCAACTAAATGGATAAGAAGTGAACGTTTTAAGTAATAATGTGCCTTTACCTTATATTAGATTTCACCTACATGTTTCCTAATAAGAGAAAACTACACACAGACGCAGATGTAAATCAGAGTAATGAAACAAAACTAAAACAAAATTGATCCAAAACAGTTTTGTTCTATTATGGTGAATTTCACATTTCCAAATTATGAATATATATATCTATATCTATCTATCTATATATCACAGTTATATATATATATCATAGATGTGTGGTGTACTGTATATCTACTGCATATTCTGTAAAGCTGCTTGAAATAATCAGGTCTGAAGGTGCAACGTCAGTTGCACCACACAGGTGTGAAGTCTGCATATCGGCTGAAGACTTGGCAATATGTTTTGTAGTGTTGAACAATATCAGATCTTTTGAGAGATTATCTTCTATTGAAATCAGTGAGGTCGTAAACCCTTTTTTATAGTGGTTCAAAACATCTAGTTATTAATCCAAGCCCAGGAAGCTCTAAAATCACAACCTTTGAGTTGACCAAGGACCAGTGCTCTAAACACTGAGTATGGAGCCTCTCTCGTCTTGTGCTGTCTTTAAAATCGTATGAAAGGTACTGGCAGTCTGTGTGCCTCTGAAGGGATGTGTATCTGTTGAGTTTCTGTTGCTTACACTATGAAACTATCATGTTTGATAGCGTGCCAAAAGGTCACTAATAGTAAGGCACTAGTAATTTCTTTGCTTGTTTACAGCCAGTATTGGTTTTTGTGTCTGTTTTGTTTGAAGGGTCAAGACCCTCATAATTCTCAACTACATTTAATCTTGTTTAAAGAAGACAAACAGGCAGTGCATGGTGGAAATGGCCAAAATTCACGGAGGGGCAATAGCTTGGAAAATGTTATATAATAATTAAGTTTAAGTTAATTTTATATAAATAATTTAAAGTTTAATTATTAATTTAATAATAATTATTTACATTTTCCTAAACCTTCTTCGGGTATCAAGACAGGCGCCCTGCGATTCGGCAAATTAAGATAGGACATGCGTGTGAATTTGAAAATGTTCAAAGGTAAACTTTATTAAGACATTAGTGTAAAATAATTAAAAAGAAAAAACAGATTAGTGAAATGAAGAAACAAGGGAATGAAAATTTTGATAAAAATGAGAATGATTAGGAATTGGATCTCTAAGTGGAGCTAGAGTCCAGAAAGTGAGTCAGGGCTAGACACCACTGGTCTCGTAAGTGTTTATAAAAAAAATACCGGATTGCTCATGTATTTGTAGATTATATCTAATGTTTACTCTTTGTATAAACATTTGCAATTAGTGTTTAAAAGGTAAAATTACATCCTTCAGGACTCTACGCTAACATTTCTTTTTACCAAAAAAATTGTTTTTAAATCACCTTCTGATCAATGACAGAAATTAACCTTTCCATTATGAGGCGATATT